>VZTN01012938.1:115976-260286 GCA_013400515.1 Erpornis zantholeuca
TTTTTGTTCTAGAAAGCAAAAATAACAGCCAAATTAATACCTAAACTTTCCAGCAAGGGGTATATAGTGGGGCAGGGGTCACCCAGGCAAAATGTGATCCCCACCATAAATTCATGAGGATTTTACTCAAGAGCTGAAACTTCAGGGGAAGTCACTCTGCCACTTCTGTGCTGGGGCTGGCAAATGCTTTTCATCACTGCAAGGGTGTGTTGTGTCTGTCACCATGACTAAGGCATCTGTCCAGCTGTTCCAACCTTGGGTTAGTTATTAAAGATGAAAGAAACAGTGGAGAAAAGAGGCAAAGCTTTAGCTTAAAAGAAGAGGGGATCTATTCTTCCCAGTGTGTGTGCCCAGCTCCCAGTGTGTGTGCCCAGCTCCCAGTAATATAAAATGTTAATGTTAGTTATGTGTTCACATCAAAGGCAAAGCACAGCCTTTCATCTCACTTAAATCTTATTCAAATAATTAATGGAAGCAGTTGTCTACAAAAAAAAGATATTAAGAAATTCCTTTGTAGAGCATTGCAAACTTTGCTGCCCCTGGGGAGCAGCTCCTAGAATCAAGGATGCTAACAAATTGTATTTAAGTGAGTCTGCCCCTGCTCTCCACCAGTCCTGACTGCATTGCATCCTAAAAAACTGTGAAACGTTATTGGCATTGCAATAGATAATCCAACCAAAATCAAATCAAAAATCCCTGACAAGGACTGTGTTATGAAAATAATCATAAATCTTATGCTGTGGTAGCTGTGTGTACCAGCATTAAGCATTCTGCTCAGGCTTGTGTCAACATTAAAAAAATGGGGAAAAAGATGCCATCATATGTAGTCTGCATCTGTTTTGTCTTGTGTGCAGGGTCCCACCAAGCACCACCACTTCCCCTTGCTTTGGTCACAACCACAGGTCTGGAACAATTCCCCTAGCGAGACAAAGAGGGATAAGCCCAGTCCCCAGCTCTCATTAGCTGACATTAGAGTCAGCCTCATTTCTGATGGCTTTTAGACTTCCTGCAAAGGCTGGCGTGGTCCCCTGAAGCTTCCCTCTCTGGAAATGCAGTGGTTTCTTTTGTGGGGCTGCTTCTGGTGGTGCTGCCCAAAGGAATGGAGGTGGGAACTTGCAGCCCACCTGGGCTGATGCTCCATCTGTGGAGGTCTCCACATAGCTTATCCTTGGTACTCCAGTCTTGGGACTCAGGAAGAGCTCTCTTCATGGGCAGCAGGACTCCAGGGTTGCAAGAAGGGGCTTGAAGGCAATTCCTGCCAGAAGGAACTGCCTGCTCCTCACAGCTCTGACAATAGCAACACGATTTCTGCTTCTCCAGCTCCGCTGTGCATGATCCCCTGTCCCAGAGAAACTCCTGGGACATAGCACAAATATTGATTTCAGAAAGAAAGTTTGCTCAGTGTTTTGGTTGATATCTGGAGTCCTCCCTACCATGGGTCACTGCTGCGTGTACAAAGCTGGAGCAAACAGGGTTTGCTGGAGATGCAGAGACACAGCCTGCCAGGAAATGCTTCCTTGGATATTAATGGGATAATTAATCTGAAAATGATGCTGGTGTGGTGTCTTGGTTTGAAAAGACAGGTGTCTGCTAAGGAAGGCAGAAACCTCCCTTGGAATAGAAGATACAACCCCTTCCCTCCAAATTATTGTAATTTTGAAATCAAGGGGCTTTCAGTTAGACATATGGGAAATAGGAATAACAGTTCTTTACTAATAATTACGTATACGCATATATATATAAGACAAGGCAGGAGAAATACTAGTTTAAACTGACAGAGTCAGATACAACCTGACACCCTGACAATCAGGGCAGCAGTGGCAGTCTGATAAGATGGTGGCTGCAGTCCTCCTGAAGTGATGGATGTAGTTCTGTTGAAGTGGTGATCCTGGAGAAAGGTCTGGTCTTCCTAAGAAGGTCTAGTGATGGCTCTGTAGCTCTTGTCCTCTGGGCGATCCAGTGGGAAAAAGCCTGCTTATGATTTTCAAAATCCCAGTTTATATCCAGCATTGAGTGCCTGGGTCCTCCCTCTGGGCGGAGTATCTCACAATGGGATGGTGAGTTCTGAGAGAAGGCACTGATGGGCCATTAACAGAAAATAGCCCTGAGGGGGAGAGGCAGGGGCACTGCCCCACCTGTTTTTTCAGCAGTTCATGAAGATGGTGATAGAATACACGCTTTTGGTCACGTCCTACTTTCCAACCCAGGACATGCAGATAATGTCTCTAACAGAATGTAGTGTCCAGAGGCAGCAGTTTGGTACTTTGGCATTAATTTCTCCATGACATATGGATCCCTGCCATTTGCAAACCACGACTACTTTAATCTGTGACTTCCTCAAAAAAGACCTTGAAAGTAGAGGACAGTAATATATTTTAGAACTTTAGAAATCAGAAAGTTTTTTTATACATAGATGTGCACCATAGAAGTGCCTATAAATAGATATTAAAACATGCAATTTATAGCCTGTCATTTCATGGCCTTTCAAGACTAGAAATAAAGCCATATTCTACTGGGAAAATGAGATTTGTAGTTTTCCATGGCTTAAAGCTCCTGCTACTAACCCTGATGGGCTGCAAGATATTGGCCAAGATATCTGTCTGGGTCTGAAATATATATATATAATATATATGGGTGTATATAAATTAGGGGAAAGTGATGAAGTTTCTACCAGTAAATGAACAAGTTAGGAGATTGTAAGATAACTTGGTGCTGCCTGAGGGAAATACTCCCAGTGAGGGTAATTTTTTTTCCTCAGTAATGATAACTTAACAAAGGCAATTAATCCACTCTCCCAGCAAACGAAGTCAATGGCATCGTAACCTCCTAACAGTGCTCCAAGGTAAAATGAGCTCTCTTAATGCACTTCTGAAATAATTTTTGAGCTGCGGCAATTCCTGTGGCAGTGGGGCAATGGTCCTGCCTGGAGGATCTGGCTCCGAGGTTGGCTTGCTCCAGTTTCCCTGGAGCACAGTGTGGGATGTGCTCACTCCAAGCTCCCATGCTTCCTGTGGGAAGGAAGAGCTGGCACGACTGCAAAGCAAAAGATTAATTAACAAAATGAGGGACCAAATAAACAAGAGGCTCAGTTTCATCCTTGTACTTGTTTGTCATTTGTCTCTGAGTGTTTCACAGGGTTCAGTGATGTGTTATATTTGTATTAATCCATGCAAATCTGTCCAAGGTGGGTACATGCCCTCCTCAGTCACAGGGATCTCAGCTTGTCCTGACTGCAGGGGAAGGGGTGCTGGGACGTGTCACTTGAATTCGATGCCCAAAATCAGCCTTGCTGTCCTCAAACCTCCTCCTGTCCCTGATTTTTATGTGGATGTCTCCAGAATCTTTAGGCAGAGTTTTTCTTATAAAAGATTGGGATTGGAAAAAATGTGTGAACAAGATATAGCTGAGCTGCTAAAAATTTAAGTAAATAATTTAAATAACTTTTTCAATATATATAAAAATTAAATGCCCAGCAACAGTATCCCTCTTTTAGCATTACATATTTATTAAAACAATTTGGAGATGTAAATTATAATCAGTCATAGGTATGTGCCTAACCCTGAATTTTAATCTTAGCTGTTCCATCCTTCCAAATTAATTTTAAAAATGTATGATTTTTTTCATCATCTAAATCTAGCAAGAACATTTAATCAGAACCGGTTTAAAATATAACTGCTCTGTCCCAAACCAGGATTGCAAATGAAATTCTGTCCTTAGCTAAAGTGTAGTTTCTGGTCAGAGCATTTATTTTTGTGAAATGATAGTTGCACAAGTGCTAATTTCACTGTAACCTTGTAAGATGTAATAGTTTTTGAAAAAAATATCCTTGCTAATTAAAAAAGGACTGTGGAGATATTAATTTGAACTCTAGAAGAACTGAGAATTGCTATGATGTGATTGGGACACACAACAAAGATGGGAAATTACAGAAGAAACCAGAGACTTTTTTGATATGTTGAAATGCAGCATCCATTGTAGTCTTCTTTCCCTTTTCTTCCCAGACCTCACAGTTTTCTGTGAACAAAACTTCCTCTTGGGCATACAGCATTTATTATATTTGGGTTTGGTATAGCATTGAATTTTTCGGATTTAGGGAAATTTCAGTGAAATCCATTAAACCAGACATCTTCAGGAGAATCTGCATGACTTCCCTGGAAGGGCAGACTGAACAGGTTAAGGTCCTCTGTCTGGAAAAAAAAAAAACAAAACTAGATCTCTAAAAATCACAGGACAACAAGTAGAGGGTGAGCAGGAAATGGTTATTAACTCTTCCTCCAAAGAAAGGGCAGGACAGGACTGGTGGTGAAATTCTGAAGCAGTATATTGGATTCAAATGATGGAATTAGGTGATGCATTACTGAGCTGTAAAAGGTGGGAGCAGTTTTGGAGATGTGGTGGATCTCCTGGCTTTGCAAGTGGCAGTGGTGGATGGCTGTGGCTCCCCTGTTGGTGAGGGCTCTCATTTGTCACCCTGAGGAGCTGAGCAGTTTTGGCAGAGTGCTGGGGATGGCCACGCTGGGGACTCACTCTCCTTTAGCTTTGGAGAGCGAGAAAACAAGCCCTCCAAATTACAGACGGATTCCCAAAATGCTGTCTGCTCATTTAGGATTGTTCTGTAGCAGAGACTTGGTGCCTGGGCCTGGGGGAAAGTCCCTGACCCTTGGATAACAAGTCTTGTCAGGGAAGCAAAGAGTTAAATCTGTGGACAAAAGCCAAAAGACTTTTTGTTAATAACCTCTGCTAAGCCTGGGAGAAGAAGCGAAGCAGCCTCCCAGGAGAGCTTTTCAGTCAGACATTTGTCAACAGTGGCAAGGACAGTTCTTTTTCAAGAACGTGTTTGCAGTAGAGTTTTTCCCAGGCCCAGGTTTCCCCTCCCAGGCTGGCACAGCCAGTGCCACACGAGGAACCTGCTCATGTACAACAGAGGTGCCACGTGTTTGTCCTCTGAGGGATCAAAGTGCCCTGATCCACGAGAGACATGCAAGGGACGGGTTTTAATTGAAACATTAAATTAAAAACTTTGCAAATTACAGGCACATCTTCAATTTCTGACCTCTTAGGTTAGGGTACTTGCTCTGAGACTGCCTCATTAACTGCAATAACTCAGCTTCTAGGATCTCTGTGCTGTTTGATGAGGCAGATATCCTATCTTTTATGTAATTTGGGAGAAGATACGTACTTTTTTTTTTTTTTTTCCTGAGGGCTGAGGTCCTCTAGTGTTAGACTGCATCTGAATTTCACTGTAATGGGGGAGTTCAGCAAAGTCACAGGACTCTGCTCACTGGCTGATTGGTATCTTATGGCTTCAGAATGTTTATTCATGAGGCTGGACATTATAAACAAAGGTGGACACTGGCAAGGGGTTGTATTTGTTGTTTGGAAACTTCCTAGCATAATTTTCTAATTTAAAAGTTTGTCTCTAGATGATGAAGGCTGGCAGCTTTCTCTCATTTGGATGCTGATGGTTGCTCTTCCTCTTCCATAATTTGCATGGAAATCCTGACAGCTTTGTGTTAACAGTTACTGTTACTTTTTTTCCCTGAAGCAGAACTTCTTCTGTCAAAGAGAATTCAATTTAGAAAACTTCATCCTCACACACTATGAGTGCAGTTAATTTCCTCACTTCCAGATGTATTTCTGTGTGTACACATATATTTTTGTGTATACACATGTTCTTCAACAGAGAAACACAATTGGTTATTGAGGGGTGTGGGGGTGTTTCTATAATTTTCACATCTTGGGAAGAAAGTCAGGCACTAAAGAGATGAAATATACCTTTAAACTGGCAGAGCAGTATCTAGAAACTTCCCATAGTTATGTCTTTTCAAAACTTGTGGGAAAAAAAGTACTGAAAGCCGAGGATGAAAAATTAATCTCTGAAAGGGCAGCAGTACCAGTAGTGGGTGAAGCAGAGCTGGGAGACAAAAGCTCTCACAGTTCACCAAGAAGGACTTTGTACTGAAGAACACAATTCACAAGTCCACAGAAATGGCTTAGATGTACAAAGTTAAAAAAAACCCCAAAACTCCACATTGTATATCTGGATGTTGTGAGAGAAGCAGCTTCCAAGGGGGAAGCAGGACTTTCCTCTTGCAGGACTGACTGCAAAGAGGAAAATAGAAAATGGACTTGAGGCTCCCAGAGCCACAATTGCACTTGGAGGGGGAGCAGAAAGGACCTGATCCAGCTGAGCCAACATGAAAATGCAAATTGAATCCAGGACTAGACTGTGTCTGCTGGGATGCAAGATTAGGCTCCAGTTCCTCACCTGGCTGAGCCATTAACATTAGAGACACCCAGCATCACCACTGTAACAGCTTAGGGGAGTCATTCCCACAAGCCACTGACCTTTCCGAGGATGGCAGGGCCATCTGTGCCCATCCACAGCACTGTTGTGTGCTCTGTCATCCTCAGGTGTCCCCAGGCCTCCCTGGTCCCTTTGGATGCCATGTCACCATCCTGCAGCGCGTGGCTGGAGCTCCCAAGATGTGACATTGCAGTGGCACACAGTCAGTGCCTCTGTGCTCATATTTATTAGCCCCATGCCCAACTTTCTAACCATAAGAAGAGCAGGCCTGCTCTCAGCTTTCCTTATTGAACCATGACTTGGTTCTTTCAAAGCATAACATTTGTGCATTTGGATTTAAATTAATGCCCTCTCCACCCTCAAATAAAACTCAAAGCTGAATGAGGACCTGTTAGAAATATGGGATATGTAAATTAAAGAAGGTCCACTGCAAGCAGCCAAGGCATCACTTGTTGGTCAGAAAGCAAAGAAGGAGCATGGGAATGTTGGGTTAACTGCATTTGTGAAGGCAGAGGAAGTGACTTTCAAAACACTTTTCCAGTTTTTAGCTCAGTGCCTTTTTTTCCATCATCATTATTTCCCCAGTGTTGTTGAACCCGGGGTCCTTCTGTTACAGCTGTATTTTTTTGCCCCAGACTATTTCCTCACAGCCAGTTCCATGGCAGTAAATATTCACTCAGAGTGTGTTTCACAGTGAAAGTCCCAAACACGTCCAAAAACTGTTACTAGTAAAATTATCAATTTGTTAAAATATTTATTTTTGTCCTTTCCTGGTTTTTGCCTGTAAGAGAAAATAACAACAAAATATCAAGTAGACATGGTGAATGGGGTACCTAAACTCCCCCAAAAAAACCAACCCAAAATTTTCACTTATTATTAAGAGACGAAAAGGCAAATAATAAATTTGCACGTTCTAATCAACATATTTTTACTTTGCAGATATTCTAAAAACTAATTAAGATCTGATGTTAGCTGAGCAACTTAATAAATTATTAACATTTTTGTTTAGATGCATAATTTATATATAAATGGAAAAAGGAATTTTGTAATGCAGTTTCAATTTTAAGTGCAGTCTGTGCGTATATGCTTTGTTGCTATCCATTTTAAAAAGGAGCTTTGATAAGATGATTAATCTGTGTCCCTGGATTAAAGCTTTTCTCCAATCTCATGTTTTTGAAAACAGTTAATAAGTGGTACAAATCTCAAGAGAGACAGAGAATCACACAAGGTGAAATACAACCTCACCATCCCAGAGAGACAGATTAGGATTTATAAACTCAACAACTGCCAGGATAAGAGTGAAGGGAATGAATATTAAATGTATGAAGGCAATGCCAAAACAGAACTGAAGGTGTAAAGTCTGCAACATATAAATCAAGTTTTTCTCTTGGTGGATAAATTCGGTTGCAGGAACACCCAAATGCTGGATGTTCCAGCAATCTTTGCTGTAATATTGTTTGTAAATAGAGGATGGGCAGCATGATGGAAATGGTGTCAGAGCAAGCTGTGACTCCAGTAGTAGGAGAGGAAGGCTCCGAGACAAAAAATAAATCCCAGTTTGAATGAAAAGCACGATGAAAGCACTGATAGCAGAAGCAGTGCTTGGAGGACACGTAGATTTGCAAATGAATTCCTGAAATTTTTACGGAGTTTCAGGATCCTCAGCAGCTGAGCACTGCTGAAAATATGTATTGGCAGTTCTTTGCCATGTGGCAGGCCTGTGTGGAAAGATGAAGTGTCTGATAGAGTGAGGTATCATACCCTGCATGCAGAGCTTGGCTGGAGTCTCTCTGGGGAGGAACCAGCATTACGTTAAGTGAAGATGAGTTTAGGGTTAGTGAAAGACTTATATTTGGGAGGAGTATGTGATCATGTAAGGGTGGGTTTGGGGTTACTTGAAGCTGCAGCAGGCTGCAATGATTCATCAGGGCCAGAGAAGAGGGGCACTGGCCCAGAGCTTTCGGCTCAAAAAGGCAGAGTTTAGCCAGCAGCTGAATTCAAAGCTATGCCTAATGTTATGCTGAGGTTTGCAGAAACTATGGCAAGTTCCTGTGCAGGTTTAGGAGAATGAAAGAAAAGAGATTATAGGAACACTCATTCCAGAAAGAGGTGAGGTCTGAGAGGGAAATGAATGGTGAAACTGAGTCTAGTATGAAGGGCAGTGGAGCTGCGTGCATGCAGACATGCAGGAGTATGACTGCTAAATGGTGTAGATTTTTAAAGATAAACCAGAAGAAAATGCAGTGAGAAACTCAGTTGTAAGAAGTGCTGCAGCTGACTTACCAGCTGATACACCGCTCCCCATGCAATGTCTACAGGAGCATCTAAGTACAGGAAGAGAACAGAAAAATCTCAAGATGGAAGGAAACAAGGAGCTTTAAATGCTGTGTGTAAACATTTGTATGAACCCCAGATATCTGGTGAGCCTGGAGAAGGCTCTGAGAAGATCTAGCAGCCTTTCAGTACTTAAAGGGGCTACAAGAGAGCTGAATGTGGGACTTTTTACAAAGGGCTTGTAGTGACAGGACAAGGGGGAATAGCCTTAAACTTCAAGAGGAGTTAGATTAGATAATAAAAAGAAATTATTTACTGTGAGGGTGGTGACACACTGGCACAAGTTGCCCAGAGAGGCTGTGGATGCCCCAACCCTGTAAGTGTTCAAGACCAGATTGGAAGGGACTCTGAGCAACCTGGTCTAGTGGAAGGTGTCTCTGCCCATGGCAGGGGGTGGACTGAATGATCTCTAAGGTCAATAATGAGATGAAATTAAAAAATGAAAAAATAAATATGGAGTGTGAAATGAGGTGGATTCTCATTAGACAATGCCAATTCTGCCCCAGAGATGAGAGAGTGTTTCAGTATTTCCTAGTGGCTGATGTGCCCCAGCAGTGTGGCTGATGGTGTGGTCAGCAGGGCCGTGGGGCTCCCGACAGGGACACTTCTGGGGATGCTGCGGTTGAGCTGTACATGGACAGTGCTGGGGCTTTCTGTGCCTGCAAAAGTGTGCAAATACACTTTACCTGCACCTGCAGCAAGTTCTGAAAGCTTACAGTAAAGTTTGGAGTGATCTCCTCTGTAAATCAGATTATACCCACAGCACTGTATCCTTAAGGAAACATTTCTGTTTCTGTGATGAAGAGGCAAGAGAGATTATTCCTTCTGATGTAGGCTTTCTATTAGAAGAGCAGCTAAAAATGGTAATTTTTTAATCCCCTTTCCAAAAAACCTTCAGAGAAAGCAGACCTTTTTTTGTTTGTTTTCTGCTGTGGTATTGTTATATCAAAGAGATTATCTTGAGCAACACAGATTTACTTTGAATAGATGTGTCCCAATACTGCTGCAAAGTTTGAGGATTCAGAAACTGACAGATTCTGAAAATGTCATAGAAAATACAGGATTTGGGCATTGCTTGTTAATGCTTGGTCTTATGCAAGGACTGGGTATTCTGCCTTGTAGGCTGAAAATCAGCAAAGCCACACCTCACATAGAGATTTAAAATGTTTAATTGTTTTTAGCTTTGTCAATAAGGGCCTACAAACCATGCTAAGGATCAATTCTGATTTCAAACTAAAATGTACTTGCAATAAAAAGATTTTATTCTTATATGAATATAATATTTTATTGAAAATAGTAATTTTTTTAATAAATATCTTTAAGAAGGGAAGATGTCAGTTTACCCATTGATAAACTGCATATTTAAATGTTCATTCTCTAATATTTTTCTGATATTCTTGAGTACTCTGTTCCAACAAATCTAATATAGGTACTTGACTTGTTCTTTAATCATAGTTTTAGGGATTTAAATAAGAGACTGAATCTCCATAAATGCCTATTACCCAGAATTTTTGTTGCCTGAAAGAACTCACAAGTGCCTAAGCAGGTTTCCAGTAGAAAAATTGAAAAAAAAAAAAAGGAGAACACTTATATAGGGAACTTCCTGAGTTCACAAGTGACGTCCTATGGTCCAACTGGGAAGTTAAAATCCAGAGGGCATTTTCCCATCCTCTGTTAGTCAAAAAAGAAAACGTAAGCCCATATTTACTTTCTTTCCCTTTAAAAAGGGCTGCATATAACCCTGTGTAATGGAATTCCAGTGTTAGGTACTCACGGATGAAAATCCTCTGCTTGACCTCCTGTAATGTACTCAGAAAAGCAAAATGGAATACCCTAAAAACATGGAAATAAAAATGGGCAGGGTAATACTTGAGATTAAATTGATGGTTGTAAAATTAAATTATTTTTTGTATGCCTTTTCTGACATCCCTCCAATCTGAAATATGGAGGGGAGAATTTTTTTTTTTGTCTGTCCAGATTTTTGCTGGTTGCAAAATTATACACTGATAGAGATAGTGTTTGGATGTGCAGTCTAGGAAACTTAATTTTTTGGGTCTTTTGGGTATTTCCATTATTGTCTTTACTTTGGAGTTGACATGGATACTGACTCCAATAGTTGTTAATTGGGAGGAGGAAGGAGAGATTTTATTTCAAGTTTTCCCAGGGTGCCTGGGGATGAATTTTCAACCAATGTCAGACAAGCTTCCATCTTGCACTAACCCAGGGTTTTCTCTCAGTTATTTTGCATCCCTTGTATCAGAAAGTAGCTAGTGTTTCATTCCACTTATTTAGTAGTAACAATAAAAGATGAGATCAATGCATTAGCTGCATTACTCTGTGAAATAAGAAAATACATTTCCTTCCTCAGAAAGACTCCACCCGCATGCCCTGCACATGCTGTGGTTTAAATAAGCAGTCTGCCCATGTCAGTCCACCTCACTGAATCAGAAAATGGATTTCAAGCAAATAAAATGTCACTCTAGTTTCTAGCAAGTCTTGAGAGCTGCAATTTTATTTAGCTGTAAATTTACTGAAGAAAGATTCCTTTAATATTTTATTACTCTAGTGGATTAAACCTTGTATAAATCAACAAATTAGCAGTCACACTATATTTGCGTTCAGAAGAGGGCTGGGGAAGGTGAAGGCGAGATTACTCCTTCCTGGCAGGCTGACCAAACTCAGGCTAAATTGAATGACTACAGCATGCTTAGAGCAATGCAGAAGTGAGGTGAGGATGATAAATAATACACACTGGCTGTAGCTAAGCAGGTGCAAAGTAGGAGGATTTTCATTCTTCTTTGAACTTCTCTTTACTCCCCCTTTGGTGTAGATCAAAGGCATCTCAGTTTTGGAGGGTTCTTTGGGAACTCAAAATCCATGACATGGTGACTTCTATGCAACTTTTTCTGCCCTGATATATGTACACCTCTAATCAAATTTTCAACAGTGTTGCTTGCAACAGCTGGCCCAAAAAGAAGAATTCAGTCTCTTTAATATTCAGAGGCACTATACCTTTTCATAATTCCTCAACTTCTTTTTTTTTTTGTTGTTTACATAAATAATTTAAATCAGGAAATAAATGCAGATAGATGAGAACAGGTGCTCCAAGTTTGGAGTGGGCTTTGGGGACTGATTTGAAACAGAAGCAAATGGTCCTTGGCATCTTGTGAAAATTGTTCTTTCCACCAATTTGGTTTCCCTCCTTGTAAGCAGCAAAGTGCTGAAACAGCAGAGGGGATGACTCTGTGTCCAGACAGAGAGGAGCAAATACCCTCCAGTGAGATGCTGCTGTCATATTCCATGGTTTGTTACAAACATGGTGTGAACCTTCACATCTGAGCCCATTGCCAATTCGTTTTTTGAGCTCCAAAATCAGA
The DNA here is from genome assembly GCA_013400515.1 of Erpornis zantholeuca. Taxonomy (NCBI): domain Eukaryota; kingdom Metazoa; phylum Chordata; class Aves; order Passeriformes; family Timaliidae; genus Erpornis; species Erpornis zantholeuca. The sequence continues at coordinate 127,995 of VZTN01012938.1, forward strand.
ACAGCACCTTTGGGAGAGAGAATCTGAGAAAGAGGTGTGCCTACAACACATGAAAACATTTGAAATACTTTTAAAAATTCAAGCCTTAAGGCAACTGGTTTTCTGAAAACAGAGTATCCTACAGTTGGTAGTTTGGAAAATTAATGCAAAAACACCATCTGCTAAACTTCAGATGTATGAATACTATTTGGTCTATAGAGAGTACAGACTGTACAGAAAACTATTGATCCCCCATCTGCTTCAAAATGATCTTTTAAGAATTTCTCTCACTGAATCTAATACTACATTAGTAGCATGTATATAGAAACATTACAGAGAGCACAGCTTCCCGGTTGCTCTTAGAGGTGCAGCAAGTAGAAATGTTCTCCTGTCATCTTTCAGCCACCAGAGCTCAGAAACACCCTCTTGGCTTTCTGCATGTTTATTTTCTGTGTAGCCAAGAAAATATGGTGTAAATCTCAAGTAGATGCCCTCGTCTGCTAACACCATGGGTTTTGGAAGTGTTGTCAGATATTTCTGGGGGAGAGACCACACCTTACGGACAGTGAGCTTCCTTCATGTCCTCTGCCTCCTAATTAATAATTAGATAATATCCAGAGGGTAAACCAGTAGGAAGTCTAGGTTTTGTTACTGTACTTCATAAAGTTCTTGTCCCTGAGTGCACTGGGGCTGAGATTTCCATTCTAAACCTTCAACCCTAAGACAAATATTCCAACTTCAACTTGTGCCAATGGAATTGAAGACCAGCTGAGTGAGGTGTCTCCACAACCACCATGTGTCCCTTTCAAAATCCACCACTTCTTTATATGTAAATCCTGCTATACTTCTAGACACTTTTGCTGACCATGTCATGGGTAGCCTTTAAATGTCTAGAATCATGTTCTGAAAAGGAGAAAATATGTCATTTGGACTTCACTGTAACAGACTGCACATGATTAAGAATAGTTAGTGTAAAATAAGCAAAAAATAAATTACAGAAATATGCCCCCACCGAGAATGCTGTGTGTGTCTGTGTGGATTCACAAGAGAAGCAGATACTTAACTTGTTTAAATTAAGGGAATACTATTTTACTGCTGTAAAATACATGGCTGTAAAAATGTTAGCTGTTTATTTCTGTTGTTTTACTTCTGGAATAAGATCTGTGCAGAAATAAAAGTATCAGATTTGCACTATAACTTCAGGTTCATTCTCATTTTGACTTTCTAAGGAGTTGGGTTTGAATGTTGGCTTGGCATACTCTTCAATGCCAGCATAAACCCACAACTCTGGCTTTCCAGCCTTTTGGGCCAGCATCCATTTGTCAGTCCCCATAATTTCTTCAGGATAGCATGCAGACTCATCAAGGAGCACTAAATTTAAAATACCCAAAGGATCTCTGTGGGCCAGATCAGGTTTCCAGCAAGGGCTGCACAGGCTGTCAGTAACCTGTGAACCTTAACTCAGGAAATGGTGACACAGAATATCAGTCATTCCCTGTAAGATTCACAGCCCCTTTTGCAGATCAAATTGGCTACACTCCATGCAGAGAACCATTTATAAATTAGAGGTTAATATATTTGTATTAGCAGTGATATAGCTGTTGATCAGGGAGCCAGTTGTTATATAGCCCCACACCTTCAAAAAATAATTATCGCCATCATCTCTAAGGCTTTCCTTTGTTGTTTTTAGGACCATGTCTAATGCATTATATTCATGTCTCTAGTATACATATAATAACTGTTAACCATTTCTAGGCTTTTCTGAGTAACTTCTAAAAGCATCCTGATGCAGGAAATTCAGGGTGGGAGTAGAGTTTGGGGAAGTATCAACATACGCTCAACCTGTTCTTTTATGCTTTCCTTGGGACCCTATTCCACTCACTCATGGAGACAGGTACTGGGCTGGAGGCATTTATGGTTCAGACCATTCCCCTGTGGATTTGTCCAAATTCAGTGTAGCCACTGAGAGGTTAGTTTTCTTAGAGCACACAGATTTAAACTGTATAAGTTTATATATAAGTAATTTCATTTAAATTCTTTGGTTCTGGTACCCTCCTGAAATCATCAAAAGACTGTCTGCTATCCCAGCCATTGGCTAGCCAGTGTCTGCTTTTGATTAACCCCAAAAGGGAGCTGGTACATATTTTTATAAGAATAATAAGTTAACATGTTTCAAAATTTTGCTCATTGTATTCTCTGTCCTGAAATTAAGGTGTGTGGATCCCAGATGCCAGACTGGCACATTTCTCCCCACAGTCATTCTAGCATCAAGCCAGGTTTTCTAAAAGCAGATCACATCTTCACTGTGTCTGCACAGCTTTGCATCTAACCAGAGTCCCCTGAGATCTCCCACCTGATTGCAGCAGCCCCAGCTCCTGCAGCCAGGGGTGCAGTTGCCTGTGCCCATGGCGATGCTGGGACCCCCCAGCACTCGCTGTCCCTCCGAAGGCAGCACGGGTGCTCATTCCAGCCACTCCCTGTCCTGCCAAACGTCAGGTGAATGAACCCAGACCTGTTTGGCTTTTCTGTGGTGGGAAATTGAGATCTACGGCTTCAGTTACAGCAAAGTGAGTGGAAGCACTGCTGGATTAACTAATTTTACCTCCCAGATATCTTTGTCTCTCCTGCTGCATACCTGAGGCATTTGTGTCTCCCTAATGAAACACTAATCAGGACTCTGGGCCATCCATTGGAATGGTGTAAGTAGGGGATAAAAGACCTGAACTACTGCACCACACGAAAGTGTTAAAGTGAGTCAGGTTGATGCTTCCACTTAAACAGAAACCGTGAGAAATTAAATGTGTTGTGAAATGCATATAAGCCTAGGGACTGAGGTGCTCAAAGACAATTAGCAACTAAACATTTCATTAATGAATAATGATTAATTATAATTACTAATTAAAATTCAGGATTATGGTGTTGGTTTTGAACATTAACAGGAGTAATGACATTACCATTTTTAATGAAATTCCAATAAAGAAAATTATAATACAAGTTAAAAAATTAGGTACAGGCAACAGAAAGATTAGGAGTTATTGTTAAGCCCAGAGGCATTGAATTTTCCCAGCTGGTGAACTTAAGTTAAGTAAATTTAATGTACTGTAATTTAATTACTAATCACAGTTTTTCTTCACAATGGGAATTGATACTAGGTTTATATTTTACAAGAACAAAAACCAGAATTTGAATACCTGCTCTGTGATGGGTGATGAAATTCTGCTACAGGCTACAAATAAAACAACATTTTGCAAACTTCTGTATAACATTTGGATTTAGATATATTAGAGTATGATTTAAGTATTATTTAATTGATGATTACTGGATTAGAAATGAAGTAATTCCTATAGGTTTTGTAATACAAATATAATGCAGCCTTTGTGAAGAGCATACTCAATACAATTATGTATATATATTAAATGTATCTTTGAATAATTCAGAGAAGCATATTAGTGAATGTCAATTTCCCACAAGAAGATGGAATTTGAGCTGGACTAATAAAGCTATTTAGGATTCATTAATTATAAACAGATTTCTTAAACTATTTGCTGTTACTCACCTTTTCATGCATAATGCAATATATTGTCTTAAATACAATTCCTAATTTACATACTGTTGCCCTTCTTGCTATTCACTATTCGACTTCTCTTAACCTGCCTCACCTATAGGTCCTCTCAGTAATTTGCTATCTTGTGAAGTTCTCAAATATCAAGGTCAATTAGAAGTTGTGTCACAGTTTGTTGAAGCCGAGCAATGGATGAAATCTCAATTTTCCTGAATTTTCAGGGAAAATAAGGAAGGATTTAATGAAAAAATTCTGATGAGAGACCTGACTCATTTTTTCCTTGATGGTGAGGAAAATAGATCTCACAAAAGGAGATTTCATTCTGTTGGATGTGCATGTTAGGAATATAAACCAAAAGGAAGAGTTTTGCCAACACTCAGTAAATACATTTGTAATTCTTCAAGCTGAGATACGGAACCCACATATATGCTAAATGTATGTAGGTTCAAAGAGAATTTGCCTTGAGAGATAAAAGGATTTTAATTGTTATTTATATTTATAATGAAGCCTTTGTGCTCCAAAGAGATATTACATCCAAGAGAGTGAGCAAATTGGCACAGAATGTGCCTGAGTATGTACAAGTAGATATAGAAATGGCTCTGTAGGGAATGTGTGAATCCAGTCCAGTGAAAAGGTTGATGTGATGGCAGCTCAGTAATATTAAAATCTGTTCATTAAAATAGTCATTAGCTCTCTGGGCAGTTTGGGGCAGACTCGGCCACCAGGGAAACTTAGAGATGAGCCATTCTCTAAATGAAGTCAGATATGAAGCTGCTGTGGGACAGGCTGTGATGAGAGTTGCTACCCTAAATGAATGGTGATGTGAAAGCCCTGGGTATACTGTGGAAGACAGGCTTTTGAGGAATGATGCTTCCTTCTTCTGTTTGGAAAGTAATCAAATCTTCCTGAGAGCAATGGCCTTTCAATCACAGCCATGTGTGTTTGCACTGGGGCGTTAGAGAGAGATCCTGACAACCAAACCTTGATTTCACCATTACTGCTTTTTGCTTTTTTAAATCTTTTCTTCTTTTTGTGTTTGTATTGAGGGTAAAATTCAAATCAACAAACTAATTATTGTTGTGGTTTCAGCAGGTAATTAATTTGAGAAAAGCTTAGCACACTGCCAGCTTTTTCTCCTGATGGTGCTGCTGGCACTGGCCTGTTTTGCTGTTTTGAAGAGACCCAGAAACTGAGCATATCTGTTACGGTAATAAAATAACCCCATACTGTTAAGATACATAAAATAGCATGGATAGGCAGCAAAGGAAGCCCAGTTTTGCAAACTAGGCTCCTAGCTTTTGTAATTAGTCTGCAGCAAAGATGAAGTTTGACAGTCTTGCTCTTATATTGCTCTCTGGGGTACAAGTGCATGTGTAGCTTTCCGAGAAGAGCTGAAAATCAACTAGTACCTGGAATATTAATCTGTTATCTCTGTCCTTCTGAATGAGAAAAATGTGCCTTCTGGCAGACTGGGAAATGCATTGGTTTCATGCCTCTCCTTAGCTTAGAGGCTGTGTACAGTGGTCACCATGGGGAATGTGATACCTGGGGAGTTTCTCCTTACATTTGCATTTTCCATGAAAAAATTGCACACAGGCAGAAGGTACTACTAATATTTGTGACATTAAATATCAGCTCATTTGTATTCTTCTTCTGTCCCAAGAGTCCTGGTCAGGCTGCAGACATTGGAGGTAAACTTCCAGGCAGAAGAAGATCTTTGCCTTACAAAAAGTAGCAAATAACGGTGACATCCCACTGTCCCCACTAAGCTGAAACAATCCATCAAAAATTGTAGTTGTGTGGTGTATGCATATGTTTGGCAGGGTAAATAAATACAAAAGGATCTTATTCGTTCTTAGAATGTAAAACTTACAATATGTGATAATTGCAAAAACTTCTAATTGGATATAATTATAATCTTCAAAGCATGTTGAACAGGGTAGTGTTTGATCATGTTGTTGACCTTTTCACTCTACTTTCAGGAGAAACCCTTAGAAACGAGGTGTTGTAAAATTCATCAGAGAGCAATTAATTTGTGCAATTAGAGGGATATAATCTGAATTGATGCCTATGTACATATCAGAACATAAATGGACTTTAATGTGGCTGCGCAGGCTTCAACTGGTAATGAGAATTCATTTTATGACAACTAAGAGAATACATGAATAGGACTTTGCTCATGCGAGACAGGCTCGGTGGTAGTCCAGGCATAAGTGAAGAACCAGTACAAATTGTCAATGACTATTTGAAACTTTTTATCTGATATGAAAAGGCAAAGTAATCTATTTGCTTAAGCCCAAGCTCTTGTCAAAAGAAATAAACCTTTAATACTTGTTTAAAAATAGGAATTTTCTGTCTCATTTTACATTTTCGAAATAGTAAGATGTCCTATTTTTCCTTGGCCTGTGTGAATTGAGTCCACTACAGTTGGCACTTTTAAACAGGTAAGAAAGAACTATCTAAGCCTACTGCTGGTCCTGTGTCTTTGTCTCATGATATCATTAACAGATAGCAAAGAGCACACCAAAACTAGAACACTGCATCATTCATGTGACTCTGTTCACTTTAGAGATTCAGATCCAATCTGCAGACACCATCTCTCATTGCACTCTTGCTCTTAGGTATAAATTTTGCTTTTCAATTAAAGGACAGGAAGAAGGATATGAGATAAAAATTGCATAAAGCTATAAATAAGAAGTAGAGGCTTTCATGAATCTGTTTTTCTTTTGCATCTCTCTGGGAAAATGTTTTCTATTACTGGTAACTGGATCAAAGACACAGATTGGATGGGGTTTTTTCTGACACAGAAAAAAAATCTTTCAGAAGCACAATTAAAAAAAATATGTATTAGTTTTAGTTCAAACTTGATGCTTCCAGATTTTTAAAGAATAATTACTCTTTGGTTATCAGATATTTCTTTTGTGTTATATTTTTAGATAATCTTTTCAACCCACTACTCCACTTATTTCTAAGTTTGCTTCTTTACCTCTTAGTTTTCTGCAAAACATGATCATTGGGTACAAATCTTTGATATCAGCCTGATGTGATTTCAGAGTCATCAGCTGCAATGAGTGCTCATCAGAACTGTCCCTCTGTGAGCATCTGATGCTCCTCTTGTTCCCATTCTGTATTTTGTAAATTATTGAAGCACAGCTCCAATAAATAAGCCTACCTTAAAATCTGTGCCAGTCAAAATATTTTTCACAGTTTTATGTGAAGGCATACATTGTTTTTATGCAGCTGTCTCTTTTTGAACTAATTTTATAGCCATACATCTAGCTTTAAAGACCATCTCATGTGAAACTTTGCCAATGCTTTAATGGGCTTAAAGTGCTAAGTATTCTTATTTATTTCTCTGTATTTACTTATAAGCACTGTAATGACAAGCAAATGTATGATCAGTGGTACAGAAAGCAGTATATTCAGGCTGAACATACTGTACATGAGCACGTGCATACTGAGTGTAAGGAAATCCATAACCAGATGTAGCCTGTGGCTGCCTCCTTCTCCATGCAGCAGATTCTCATCTCCGGTGGGAGGGAGGAGTTGGTGGACCCCCATATCTGCTCCAGTTCTCACTGTGAACTGGGAGCCAGGCCTGATGCCCAGCTCTCAGCCCACAAAATCCCATAGAGCTGATTTGGCCTGATAGGGGCAGAGGTGAGTGATGAAAGCCAAGGACAGTTGTGGCACAGATGGGGAGCACCAGCCCTGGACACATCCACAGCTTGAGTGAATCAGGGGATAAGCTGCTTTGCTGCCTCAGACCTTGTGCCAAAGGGTCATGTTTTCAGTCAGGCTGGGTGATCGAGTTTGCGCTGGAGGCAGGTGACCCCCACGGGATTACAGCTGCATCCTGAGACAGCTGTTTACTCCTCCTTTGGCAGCTTAAGTTTTGCTGCTGATCTCCTGCTGTCTAGGGGTTGTTTCACTCAACCGTGGCTGAGTGTTTTCTCTCCTTCCCTCAGCAGCTGAAGGTTGGATCTGAAAGCCTCTGCTCAAAGTGCAGGTGATCCCTTTGGCTCCTGCCCTCAGCCTCACACCCAGGATTCAGTTGGCATTTGAAGGGGTACTGTCCTGGTGGAAGTTGTCATGATGTAAATGGGCATTTCAAATGAGAACAAATGCAGGAGTAGAATTAAGTTGTTGAGACATTGTAGCTGAAGGAGGGAAAGGGAGGCTTCAGATTGATAAAGCTCTGAAAACCTATTCTGTGCACCTCTTGGAAACCTGAAGCTCACAGTCATGCTGCAGAGAAGTCCCTGATAACCTGAGTGACCCCAGGGAGCCAGGCTGAGGTATGTGTGCAGTAGTATTGCCTCTGTGGATAAGGAGCTTCTGTCCTCTGGGGAAAGGCATTGCACTGACCTTAGCCTAATGGCTGAGGGCAGTTGCATACATAGAGTGTCATTTCATATCTGGGCCAGGGAAATAAAATGTCTAGAGGGTTTGATAAGCAGAAAACATGGTCAAACTATGGTTAAAAAGCAGCTGGTTCTATCTCCCAGGTAGCAAGATTTAGAGCTTTGCTGTGGGTTGGCCAGCACGCCTGTGCAGGAAGCAGCCACTGGGACCTGCTGCGACTCTCCTGGGCTGACTTTACCTGTAACTCTCTGAGCCAGAGTCAAAGGTTTCTCTGCTTGTTTCTGTTTTCTCTTGTACCTTTATAATATCTGTGTCCATTTTCTCCTCACCTTTAAACAACTTCCAACATTTTCATTGCATGTCTAACGTAATGAGAAACTTTGGATTCGCCTGGAGCTGTATCCAAGGCTGTGCTCAGATGTTGAAACCACTGCCTGAAAATTGGCTTCCTATGTAATAACGCAGAGCTCAGTGTATGAAGTGTACTGTGTTGTAGATGTTCTCTCAGTGCAATTTCTTTGAAGAAAAAAATTACCACTGTGTTTTGTGTTGGGAGAAAGAGTGTTTTGTTGTTATAAGTGACCCATAAAGATAACAGTTCCAGAATCTGGCACTTTACCTTTGTGGGTCTTTTTCAATAGATTTAAATTATGATAAAGGATTTCTTGTTATAAAGGTCTCTGGATTACTTAACTAAATTATGAGTGAGGTGGATGTTATCCTTCAAAGGATAAGCCTTCTGCTTGCTGTGTTCTCAGACAAAGTATTTTCCAACAATGTGGTCTTCAGTGTTTGCCCATTTTTGCACTGTAATGAGATGTATGCCACTACAAAACTGCATTAAAGGACTTTTTAATGCAGTCGGGAGCCACAGCTAACAGGCCTTCTATCAATGTAAGTGCCATAGCTCAAACTGATAAAGAGCTAAATCCCTAACAAGCTCTAAGTTACAGCATGGAAATAGAAAGTAGACTTTCTCCATACACGTTTTAAGTACCTCATTAGTTCTCAATATGTCTACATGAGCTGAAAGTAATTGATCTCATTACTATGTATGTAAATGTGGCAAATTTCTTAAATTTTGCAACTTAGCTGTGTTCAATTAACTGGTTTGTTAAAATATATGACTCTTCAATTAATTGTAGGGGTGAGACCATGAAAGGGAATATATGCATATGTTAGGGTTTAGAGGACAGAGATTCTGAGTCTCATCCAAATCTCAGCTACGAAAGTTTTGGATTTTAAAAAAGGCACCCTTGGAAGAACACAGTGCACAGCAAGAGCTGTTTGCTGCCAAGGTGGGAGAGCAGCCCTGCCCTGCTGATCCAGGCTGGCTGGGGACAGTTTCAGTGATGCTGAGCATTGTTTTCTGTGTTAACCAGAGCATTTGTCACACTGTGGGGTTCTTTTTCTTCTGACACTTGTCCAAAAGAGATGCTTTGAGGACTGGGAGAATCTGTAATTTCCTGCAGCATGTAACCCAGTCTGAACTGATACTTAAACTGGCTTTGGTGGATCCTTAAATGCACCTGTGGCCCAGGTGTGAGAGTGTTGCTGAGGTGAAACCTCTGGTGCATAGGGAAGTGTGTAATGAACAGCCCTTGTGTTCTCCCTCTGCTCAGGGGATTTCATTCTCTGTATGTCAGTACTAAGAGCAGTAGATTTGCAGGCTGGATTTCCCAAGCCTTCTGAACACAGATGGTTCCCTATAAATGCCTGCAAAATGACCACAATGTCCTTAAACAATCACAACAAATTCCTCCACGTCCTCTGCATTTCTGGAGTGCAGGAGTTTCTGTTCCCCCTGGGCTGAGATATTTCCTGTCCCTTCCAGAAGAGCTCAGCAAGAGGTGCAAGTTGGCCTAAGGTTTGTGAAAGGAGGTGTGAGGGGCTTGTTCTCATGCACTCCTAGCCCTGAATGGAAGCCTTGCAGGCAAAGTGACTTATGTGGAAACCATACCATGATGGGGCTCTGGGCTGTGAACTCACATCTGGAAAGATCAAGATACCTAGGAAAATGTCCAGCCAGACAAAAGAATTGGGCTAGAACAAAGTAAAACAGTTTAAGGGAAAAATGTATGGTAGTGCAATTTCTGAGGTATTGAAATAAATGTGAAAATACTGGAAAGTCCACAGTGGAGCCTGTGTAACACACTTTTGTAGAAGATCTGTAAGTAAAGTTGTAGTAGCAGTGACCAAGTAGGGTGATTTCTAATAGTCCTTGGGGCTTTATTTGTTATGTGTTGCTCACTGAAAAAGAAACGAGCCATAAGGATGGAACAACTGACACGGAGTTATTTTTACCTTCTGAAGTTCTTGAGGTTGCCTGGACATCACATGTTACTGGCTAGGGCTGCCCTTAGGCAAAGCTCTCCTCATCTGCAGTGAAAGCTTTGCCATGCTCAGAATTATGAGATTTGGTTCTGTGGTCATTTCTTTCTCCAATGTTCCTGACAAACTGCTTTCCTCTCCTTAGAGCTTGTGACTTCTAAGAATTTTTTCAACAGTGATTTGTTCAGTTAGTTGCACTACATAAACCATACCTATAAATGTTTGCAGCATGCCCTGCTACTTCTTCTTCAGTAATAAAAGAACATGTCCTTGTTCTATTAATTCTAACTTTCAGAGGGCAGGGGTTTTTTTTGTTTTGTGAGTAGTTTTGTGTGAGACTTTACCCATAAACCAGATGTTAGCACAAGACTCCACAGGTTTGTGATCATTAGACAATATTAAAAGCTATCACTCAATCACCATTTGGGAACAAGAACATTGGGGGTTCTGCTACCTGCAAAGCAATAAAATTATTGTCTGACACATTTACAATCCCAGAACTAGCAATCTGCTTTTACATAGAATAAGGTGTGTTGATAAAATACAGTGTCTTGCTGAGCTGTTCATATATAACATTTGCATGAGATAATTTGATTTAAATACATAGAGAGAGCACAGTTGTAGGTTTTATAAATAAGAGAATGATAATGTTCAGATAGGTACTTCTGTAAATAATTGTGTCATTCTGAATTAATTCTGAAATTTTTGTTACCTGTTTGATGTTAACTTTTTTTCCATTTTGCCAAAGAAATTATAAAAGGCTGGATATTTGCAAACACTTGAGAACTATATTTCTATTTTATTTAACCATTCTTTATAACATGGAAACAGCATCAGCATATTTTCCAGTTTCCAGAGGGTTTTGAAAAGAATGATAGGAAACCATAAAACTCCTGAAAGGACTTTACCTTGGCTGAAGACTTTATATATAAAGAGATCAATTTTCTGATAAGATTCTCTGGAATGAAAGGACATTTTGTAATTTTAGCAAACATAATACCAAAACTAGGGAAGGCTGATTGGGACCTGGAGCCTGATACAAACCTTATTATAGACTACAAAAAAGTTTCCTGGAACTTTTATGGCCTTTGGATCTGGTCCTTCAGTGTGTCTGGTAAGGTAATGGTTGAAATAGCTTCAGTGTTCTGGCCTGTTCTCTGAATGTCACAGTGCTGCCAATTTCTGTGGAAGGGCTTTAACTCTCTGGCAAGTCATTTTGGGGAGGGGACAGGGGGGAATGTTCCAGTGTTAGGAGCAATTGCAGTGCAATATTACACCTCCTACCTGTGCTTATTCCAGCCTAACTGCGATAAGGAGAAGCAAAGTCTGGTTATCTCTACTGATTACACAATGACAAATGACTTCTGTACAATCCATTGTTTTCATGGCAGTAAGTCAGTGTTCAGATGACACAACTTGCACAAAGGAGACGTGCTCTTGTTAAATATTTCAAATTAAGGTGCCCAGCCTGGGAGCTGTGCTGGCTCTCGTGCAGGCTGTGTTTGCAGTGCTCTCATGGTGACCTCCCCCTCGCCCCTGACTGATGGGAAGGTGAAGAAGGTGTGGGTGGGACATGAATTTTTGATGGCTTTGGAAGGCAGGTGCATATGTTACCCTGGTGTCCAAAACTGGTGCTGGTGATGCCTTTTATAATCAACTCCGGCATGTCAGGAAAATGGACTCCTCTAACCCAAGACCAGTGATAAGCATTAGTTTCCATTCCAAAAGCATTACTTTCAATTTCCTATGTACAGTACTTGGATATTAAATATAGCAATTTCATCAGAAATTCATGAATTTGTTCATTTAGGAACAGAACTGGAAATCTACTGGATTCACTAAGAAGGTGAACTTGCTTCAGTACCCTTCTGTAGGCTCAGGGCTTCCCTTTTCTCCATGAACTGAGAAATATCTATATGAGTTCAAAGTAAAATTTTTCTGTGGTTCTGTGGGTTTTAGTTGTAGGCATAGGGTGCGTGGCTGCTTTTGGCCACTGTAGCTATATTTTGAATGAATGCTATATAATGAATGCTTTCTGCTCACCACCAGGAGTTAAAGATGGTGACCAGATCAACTTTGCCCCAGCTGCCCCAGGGTTTCCTCCAGCTGGACAAGATGCACCCCACTTCCTGCACCCTCCCTTTGCCAGAAACTTGTCTCCAGTGCTGTGCTTGGTTTTGTGGGATGTGTCCTTTCCAGCACTGTGGATGCTGCCCTTAAGCCTCAACAGCCCTCTGAGGCTCACACAGCTCATCTGCATTGCCCCGTGGTGGGTTTTTTAAGCCTATTGGCAGGTAGTAAGTGCAATCGAAATAGGAAGATTTCATTCAGCTGAAAATGTGGACAGACCTTCAGTAAGCAGGTAGCCACAGAAATAAGGAACACAGGATAACCTGAGATAAACCAAAGTGATAATTTTAAGTGGTAAAAAGCCCAGAGAATCAGGGTATGAGCAGATAAGTGATACAATAACTTTCTCAGTTATTTGCCTTGTGTATTACCCAGGTTTCTTTTTTTTTTTTTTAATTACTAATTTTTTGTTGCTTGGTTGCTGGGCGAGCTTAATGATTTCCAGTAAGAAAGGCTCTTGACAAGGAGGTGGATTGTATTGCAGGTCGAGGTTCTGGATGGCTGCCATGCAAAGTGGTTTAGACAGGGAGGCTCCGAGTAAGTGCTACAGTAGTTGCAAATTGGCAGATCTTCTATGTGTGGGTGCCAAATAGCCAATTCCCACTTCACAATGTTGAATAATGAGCATTGTTTCTAAATTCAGTCAAGAATAAATTCCATTAGGATGCTTGGAATGTAAATACTTCCTCTTAGAGAAAGTAATGATTTTAATTTGCTTTAATTCTATTATTAAGTCTGTTATAAAAATGCCTATTTAAACTATTTAAGATATCCACTGAAATTCAACAATATTAATTTTATGGAAAACTTCCAAAAGAACTCTATTAGTTTTCCTCCATTAAGATAACATTATGGACTTTTAATAGACCTCTTGGCTACAGCAATTTTTATTGACCTAGTTAGTAAATTAATTAATGTTAGTCCTAGTGTCTTCAAAATATGTGCTATACTTTAAAAAATAAAGTTTAAAAGAAGTATTTCATAATCTATCCATTAACAACAACTTTTACCACCCCTTGATAACACATATACATGCACTGGGTGAATTTTAGGTATGATTTAGTTTTGCTTAAGACTTTCTGGACTCCTCAGATAACGATTTTTTGTCTCTCCATAACCTTATTTTTAAAGTCAGGCAGAAAAATCAATTCTTACATGATCTCACCCACAGCCTGGTTCCATACAAATAAATCTCAGGATGGGATGTGTTAATTCTTTTAATAATGCTCTTTCTGCTCAATCAGATTGAATAAATGCAACTAGGTTACCTACAGTGGTGGTTGATTTGTTTCTACCAAATTGTGCATGCACTTAGCCATGGTCGTTTGCATCTTGCTTCCATTTTTGACAGACATTGTTTTTTCTGTAGCCTTGGACAGAGATTGCTCTGATTTCCTAAGGGATTGTGCTGAGCTCCTGCCCATGACTCCGAAGAAGACCTAATCCTTTTCGAAGAGTTCAGATCTGGTCTGCTCTGACAGCCCAAGCCCCTGCTCAGTCTGGGGATCTCAGCTGGCATCTCAGCATGGTGCTCCCAACAGGATGGTGACTGACAGTATCCTAAATTCATTATGAAAACATACAGTTCTTCTGGTCCTGGGATGTTCTGTATTTCTACTGCACAGCCATTGGACCCACATGACATTTACATGCTCTTTAAAGGAGTGTGACATTAATTAGTCAATCCAGTGGTCCACTAATGAGAATTTTACTTGAAAAGTAAAAGAAAAACAGATTAATGATGTCTGAGTGTTAATAGTTAACTGAAGCTTATTTAAATGTTGTGTTAGGTAGGTTATATATGAACAATGTAATTTTTTTCCAAGGGCTATTTCCTATAAAACAGCATTGTCTTGTCTTCGATATGAAGACTGATGATTTAGGTATGATTTGTTGTTTTTCAGTGAATCCATCCACATTGCATATCATATTCTGGACTGTCATGTTCATATGAGTATGAGCCAGTAGCACATCACAGATTATTTGTGTAATGTAAGTCCTTTGTAATGACCCATCATCCTTGAATCTGAGCATGAAACAAGAGTGAATTGCTACCAATTCTTTGCATGCTGTTTTGTTTGGGTACACTGGATAGATTGCATTTACTGCCTTCCACAGCTGACACCAGAGAGATGGATGTTTAGCCACTGTACAGAGTCCCACCAGTAATTCAGTAAGTGACTTGGGCTTTTTCTGAGTGCTCTCTTGAGGGTTTTTAAATTACCTGTAGGTTATTTACTGGGTTTCTGCATGAGAATTCAAGCTCATTTCTGGCCACTGAATGCCCAGATGTGCCAGAGTGACTGATTCCATGTTGTAGGAACTAGTGGTTTAGGTCTCGATCCCTTAAACACTTGCTACTTAATTTAGCTTTATTCCTGGGCACAAAGTTGCTTCAATTTCTTTTCATTTACAGCTTTATTGGATCTGTCTGATGAATATTAAGCACAGCATTTATACATTTGGGTGTTCTGAGGTGAGCATGTACAAGCACTGTAACTAAATCCTGTTTTGATATACCAGGATCTTCTTGGGAGTGGGCTGGCAGAGACTAAAGATGATGGGCAAGGAAACAAAGCTGGATATGGAAAAGAACAAGGTTTAAATGTGTCTCTGCTGTCGTTCTCTGCTTGAAAGTGCCACTGGGGAAGCTATGTGTGAGCACTAGACCTTGCTAGTCTGAAAGCTTAAAGGTTTTGGAGACTTGTTAGTGGAGGTCAAGGGAGGGATGTTTATTTTCAGCACTGTTCTCACACGGAGAACTTGAGAGTGAAAGGGATCCACGGATGCGTATGCTTGGTGATTTCAAGTAGCACTCTTGCCACTTAGTTAGAGCTGAGTAATTTCTGGCCAACACATCTATGCCACTTTGCCCCTCATGTATCATAGCTTCAGGCCTAAGAGCTAAATTTGAGACTGTTTAGTGTTTGTTTATTAATATTTTTAAAACAGTGTAGCATAGCACAGTTATGTTTGACTTTTCAAAATACAAAACAATATGGTGATACTCGTGTATCATTTCAGTCTGTGCTAAAAACTCCTCAGGTGGCAGGGTATTTTTAGGGATTGACTTCTCTATACTGTATGTAAAATACAGGGAGCCCATAAGGCAAATCTAATATCCATATGTAGTGTGTACTGTGGAGAAGTCAGGTTAGCTCTGCATCTGGGCAAACTTTTGATACAGTGTTTTTATGGTAGATAAGTGATTCCTTGTGTGCATATATACTCCTCGTGTGGTTCCTGGAGATGTCTGTGTGTCCCAGTTGTTAATCAGTGGTTGTCAGACTGTGTAATAACATGTTCCCTTTCCTGACAGGGCAATAGAGGCTCCTCAAGCCCCAGAGCTAAAGGACCCTTTGACAGCCATAGTATCAGATGCCTTTAAGCAATCTGACTATGCTGAGTATCTGCAGTATTTTCAGGGTCTCCTCTTATTTCCAAAAACAATGCTTCATCTCAGCAATGCATGCAGCCTTTGCTTGTCTTTTTGCAGACTCTGCAACCACGTTGTGCTACTTTGTCCACAGCCTTGCCACACTAGCTTAAGAACCTTTGCTGTTGTTTCTACCATCTGGAGCAGCCTCTGTGTATCTTTCTGCCTCATCAACTCTCCATCTTTTCAACTTTTGTCTTTTTTTCTTAAGTAGATTTTCTCATCTGCATATGCCTCTCTTTTCATTTTTTTTCTCACTCTTTTATTGGCCTTGTTGCTCAATGCCTTAATTTATTCATCAAACAGTGTCTTAACAGCACTTTACATCACTGTATCACAATACACACATCTACTGTGTTTTGCCTGAATTCACTTCTTTCTTGTATTTAATGCTGTCCATCTGGAAATGCAGTTGGTATGAAAGGCAGTATAAGTTATAAAGTTGTATTATATTGCGAGAGAGACAGCAGCATCTGCTGCTATACATATAAATACTCTAACTTTTCAATACTTCAACAAAGCAAATCGTTTGGGCTAGTTTTAAACAGAAAAAATTATTAAGAGATAAGATGTATAAAATGAATTTCAAAACAGAACTTGAGCCCTTTAAGATTAGGGGTCAAGCACAAGGTTTGTTAACTTTTGTTTTTCATACGTATAATATATATTAATATATATTTATATATAACATTTAAATGTGCATTTGTACACATGTTTGTGTGTCCATATATATTTTGTATATAATACAGTATTGTTAAAAATCTCTGTTCTTGGAGCTCTGGGATCAAAGGAAGCCACTGCTTTCTTCTTTTTTCCTTTGGTTCATTTTTTTGACTATTCTGAAAATTGAAGCTTTCACCAGGAGAGCTCTGCATCTGACAGCCCTGGCTCCCAGGAGTGCAGGCTGCCTTTTACATCTGCACTTCTGTGCTGGAGTTTGCTGTGGGCACACCACCTGAGCTACTGTGAACCTGCTTGCATCTCTTTGCAGGTAATCTGAATTCCTCGAGTTAGAAGACAGATTTGAGAAATGTACCTCATAAAACAAATACCTGTGGCTTTGTTTGTCCAAGTGAGAATTAAATTCAAAATTTGATTTTCAGAAATCTCATCAGTCAAAAAACAGCACTAATGCTGTTCTGACCTCCCAGTTGTGCATTCCCAGGGCTGAAAGTCTCCACCTCTTCAAAGCTCTGAAAGATCCGAGGAGGTTTTCCAACACCCTCAGGATTGCACAACTTGTAGATGCTTGACTTTGATCTAGTGAGTACCTTCTGCTGGCAGGGGGCCCTGCAGGGCTGAGCAGGATTTCTGGGACCCATCCATGCCCCAAAATAAAGGCAATCAGAAATCAAGTGTTTGGGAGACAAAAGCAGTTGAGCATGGTTTGTGCATGTTTTGTTTTGGAGAATCCTACTCATAGTCCTCCGAGGACTATCCCACCATGGCAATCCCAAAGGCTGGTGAAACCAATATGTGTTGATTTTGGGGTTTTTTCCACTTATTTGATTTTGCATCCTTTGTCCAAGCTGTTGTTTGTCAGAACTTCATAAGCTGAACTAGAATAACAAGAGACAACTATTCAAAGAAAATAATTTAAACATGAGAGTGTTAGTAATAAAAAGAGTTCATCTGTGCAACAATATTACATTTGCCATTGTATTTGATTACTAATGAATACGGAGTATTCATCTTAGCAACAAGCAGAAAAGGGGAGGAAAAGGCTTTTGTATTAAATCATGAACAATGAAGTGAGTGAGTGGAGGCTGTTTTAGTTTCAGAATGCAAAATGTGCAGCTCATAACCATGAAATTTCCTGTACTTTTTATAAGCATATTTTGATTGTAAATGTGTGGGAGATAAAAATGCTTAGTTTTTAAGGCAAGATGGACAGCTAATTTTTTAAAATCATGACATTAATGTCTGGAACTGTAATGCTCTTGTTATTCAATCTTGGAAAAGCTTGCTTACAGTTCACTTCTAATGGCTCTTCCATACTATTATCAAATGACTGATAGTCACTGCAAGCATTTTAGCAGCTTTCAAATCTGTTATATTATTAATTAAATTGTCTGTGAATTGTGTAAGTAGCAAAGGTTGACAAACTATCACACAGTGCAGCATCACTGCTTCTCAGTGAAGCTGTCACAGGACATGCATGATCTTGATTTCACTAAGCACTTTAGGGTTCTTTTAATCTGCATCAGATGTTGACTTGGAACAGTAAGTAAACAGCTCTGAAGAGCAGGATGGAATGTTGCAGGAATTCCCTTGAGGTGCTTCGATGGAAGCAGCCTGGTTCAGAGTGCATGGAGCAGCCTGACCTGTGTGATGGCTGTGGATTTGTGGAGAGTGTGGTCTCTCTGCTTCAGGCCAAAGGACTTGAATATGGTGTACATGTGCATGCTGCTAACACCATGCCCTACTTTCCAGCTGGAAAATGTCAGTAACGTCTCTGGAGCTTGCTGTTATTGGAACAACAGCCACTTCCCTCCCCAAGGAATTGCAGATGTACCTTAACCACCTGTGGGCTTGTACTCTGGCAGCTGTTTGCTTGCAGAAAGAAGGATGAAAAATCAGAGGATTTCCCTGTATTGATGTGCCATTTATTTTAAAGTATATTTCTTTGACCATTGCCTTTGCTGCCTTTGCCTCTTTCTGCTAAGCACCATTTCAAACTGGCAGAGCAACAGTGCAAACATGTGAGAATGGGACTTTTCTTGTGTTAGGCTGCTTTGCAATGTCTCATTCAAAACTAACTTAGACCAAACTAGTTCAAACCATTGATACCATCAATGGGAAGTAACACTGTGATTTTTAAGAGATTAGTAAATCCTAAAGAAAATAGGATTTTTACTATATTAATATTAATATTTAGTATTAATACGAAATTTTATTATTAATAATAATTATTACTAATTAATACTAAATATTAATACTAATATTTAGTATTTTGTATTCAAATGCATGGGCAAATCTTGAAGACCTTTTAGTCTGTCTTTACTTGGGCAAAACCAAGTAAGAGAAAAAAGGCTTGGGGAAAAGGATCCAGTCTCGAGTCTGACTTTTACTCAAGAGTTTACCATTTTTTCCCCATTTCTTTTGTTCTGTTGTGTCCCTTTCTGCCCTTTCTGTTGTGCAGTGAGGCGGGGGGAATTTCCCTTTCCAAGAATATCCTAACCTATTCTAGAATAGACAGAAAGCTTCAATTTTTAGAACAAAAAGTGCAAAAATCATCAATTTTAATTGCTCTGTAGTTTCTGTTCTTACTTAACCCTTGTATTTGGTGTCAATGGGCAGCCACAGTTTGCTCAGGGCTTTGATCCAAGAAACACAATATTTTCATGCTTAGCAGGCACCTGATCAACTTCTCTCCTTGCTATGGGGCAGGTGGTGGGGTAAAAGGCACTTGTTTCCCATCAAAATGCTCTGCAGTGATTCAGCCAGGGAAAAACAGCACTGGGGGAAAGTTCTTCAGGGAGCTACTGTGTCTCAGCTTTAGAGCATCACCTGACAACCTCAGGCCTGGCTCAAAATAGCAATGAAAATTCAGGCATATACAAACAGGGTTTTGTTTTTGGTTTTTTTTTTGAGGAATAGAGACATTTGAATCTAAATTCAGCCTCTTCAGAGGTTGGGTTCAGCCAATGGGGTCAGATCCCTCCCTACTTCACCAGGGTGGTAGTTTGTGTTTAAATGGATTAGCAGTTATCCATATCCTCTTGTTAGCATAGCAATTACAAATTAGTATAACATAAAAGCTTAGTATAATTGTGCTGGAAATGAAAAATATCTCTTTATGTTGCACATTTCACAGCCACATTAGACTTGCAGAGTATTGTGACAATGATTACTTTTTGCTGAGGGGGAGAGAAAAAGATAAATTACTTCTAAATCACCACATGACTCAGCCTGCAAGCTCTGAGTTTATTTGTAAGACATTTATCTCCTTGTATACTCACCAGAAAAAAAAAATTATCATTTAATTAATAAACTTAATAGCCTGAGGTATTCTGATCAATAAAAAATACTATGAGAACAGGGCATGATGCAATGAAATATTGTCTGCAGACAAACCCGTGATTTTTTTTAAAGCTGATCATGCTCCTGCCTAGTTAGTTAGGGGAGCCTGCATGGTAAGGCACAGTGCTCTGCTGAAAATCAAACAGATAGACCAGCTTGAAAAAATATTGAAGCAGCTCCTTGTGCCTTGAAACAATTTCCCCTTTATGTTTTCTCTGCATGACCTTTTGAGCTTTGTTTCCCTGCTGGTGCTGAAACACTGAATGAGCTTCCAGTGAAGCCAATGGATGTTTTTCCATTGAATGCAGCAGACCCTGGTTGGGTCAAATTCTGCTGCCGATGGGGCCTGGCTCTCCTGTTGTGACATTAGGTCAGAGCCCCATTACAGCTCTGCAAATCCAGAGTCACCATGCTGGCTGCAGGGCTCGTCCTGGATAATGCAGAACAACCACCAGTGAGACGTGCCCCACTCTCCGTCTGCAGCAGCTCCGGCGTGAGCAGTGCCAGCTGCCTGGCACAATGGGCTCTGCTTGCTTTCTCTCAGCCCCGTTATGATTTCACTCCTTGCCAAAGTAGCCAAGGGCTGATCTAATGCTTGCTGGGGGAGATACACAAATGTGTCATTTCTTTCATTCAATCCGTGCTAAAAAAATATATCTGTAGGGAAAAGACCCATGGATATTGGGCACACTGTAGGCATGCAGAAACAGCAGGAATTTTTCATCTCAGTTTGCAGGGCAGCTTTACAGTGGCAGATAGAAATGGAATTTCTGTATTTCTATCTTTTTAATTTTCATAAAATTAATGTAATTGTGGAAGGGCCAGTTATGATCCACACCTTTTCTCCCAGACAGATGCATCGAATTAGCTCCATGCCATTCTGACATCAGTATTCAATGGAGTATGGGGTTTAACTCAAACATGCTTTTAGAAACAGTCTCTTAGAAGAAACTATGGAAACAGTCTCTTAGAAGTGCTGTGGACACCATAACTTGATGGGGAGTTGGTGGTTCTCAGTTCTTGCTTCCTGCATTGGAAATCCTAGACCCCTTCATGGTTGTCCTCTCATCATTCCTGGATTAGGTACCTTGTGCTGGGTGCTGCACAACATACCTAATGCACAGTGGGTGATGCACAGCATCTGCTTGGGCATCAGATGAAACTGAAAGTGAGAGGAAAAAAAACCATAATGGAGGATAGAAAAATAGACAAAGGAAGGGAAGGATGGCCAGGATGGTCATGGATCTTCTTCAAGAGCAGCAGTTATAGTCCTGATTAATATGCTGGTCTCAGTAAAGTTGTGACTGACACTGAATATTTGGAGCAGAAAGGAGCACTCTCCTCACTTCCTCTGGAACCAGCTTCACCCCTTTTGTTCTCACACCGCCTCTTTGAAGTTCCAGAGTGAAATGGAAATACTAGAGTCAGTATTATTCACCATAATTTTCACAAAATTAATGTAATTGTGGAACAAAGCTGTCTTGTTTGGATGAATGCAGGCTCCTCCTCTCCTGTGCTGTTTTTATTAGCAGTGACTGTTACAGTTTTCCAGACTGTTGTGTTAAACTTCACATTTCCCTGTGCTGAGGAAAACAATTATGGAAGACCTGCAGACCCCAATTATCACTGCAGGTCAAAGGGCTTGCTGTTGAAATGCTTATGAGTAAACACTGCAGGATGTGGTCATTTCTTGCTAGTGCTCTTTTTACCCCTTAAGTACCATGCATATTTCCTATATTTTTTATTAAAAAGATCAAATGTTCATTAGAAACAACTGAAACATGACAGTGGTGAAGTGTGATAATGATGCAAGAGAATTGACATTAAGAATGAAGGAAATGTTGTTTTCCTAAAATTTGTCAGAATGTTTGGGTTTGAACTGGCAAATAACATTTTCATTAAGAATTTAAACTAATGTCTCGTATTTTTTCCCTAGTGTTAATCCAGCTCTACATGCAATTCTCTGACTCACATGATGACTTAATTTCTTCCTCTGTGAGCATTCAGATGTCTTCACTCAATCACTTTAATTAAAGCAGGAGTCCTTACCCTCAGATGTGGACAATGAGTAACACAGCCAGCTCTGCTTGTTAGGCTCAGAAGGGTTTTTTTATTAGATGTGCCTACTGGTATTCAGTGCAATCCCATTTTAGCATTTAAACAAGTGATCAGCTTAAGTGAGTTCAAACAGCTCTTAAGCATTGAAAGAGAAATTAAATGCCCTGCTGAATGGGGATGTGAATCAGCTTCAGGTTTACTGACAAATTTGTCTAGAGAGAATGTCCTTCCTGCCTAGGATCTTATTAGATGAGTTGGAGATAATAGCCTTTTCTTACTGGTGCCAAAATCAGCACAAGATCTGTCTTCACATTGTAAACAGTAAATTGGCACATACTGCTTTGCTTTCTTCAGCTCATTGTCAGCCTTTCCCACTCCCTTTATTAAAGAATGAACATGAGATACTTCTCAATGTTAATTTTCAGGAGGCTTTTTAGGTGTGAACTGGGATTTCTTTTTTTTCAATTTATTGAAAATTTTATGTAGATTTATCCAAATTTTTATCCAAAAGCCCAGAGATGAGTTGAAAGGATCAAAACTCTTGACTTGATCTGTGCCACTGAAATAATCCCTAACAGAGAATTTATAGCCTTCCTAGTGTTCTCAAGGCTATCTCCTGAAATGTCTCCAGTTGCTGGGCATTGTCATCTGCAGCAAACCTTTAAGGAAATAAATATGAAATTACCAGCTCAGATAGTGCCAGTAAGCTGTGACAGGAGGCAGTGAATTGCTGCCCTGTGGGCTGTCTCTGGCTCTAAGGCTCTGAGAGTCCTACCACTGCTTTCCTGGAAGCAGGATGGCCCTGGCTGGGCACCAAAGCCTGGAGAAAGTGTGGGAAGGAGTCTGGGGGCTGCATTTGCTCAGGTGGAGTGCCACACAAAGGTTTGGTCCTGTACACTTGCTCAGGGATAAAATTGCCCACTTCACGTAAAGAATTTCTCCCCAGAGGGAGAAGGATCCCCTCTGGCTGAGGGGATCAGAGCCACTCAAGGAGCCCAGACACACTTGACAAAGAGTATGAGTAAAATCAGGCTTGAAACAGGTTTTAACATAAGAACAGATTCATGCATAAATGCAGCGTGGTGTTGGTTATAAATGGAAGTAGTGGCAACAGAATGTTAGCAAAGAGTTTATTTTTAACTACTATTTAGGCTTTCCAAAGTGTTGAATGTGATAAAAACCAAGGGCTGGTAAAAATTCAGGTAAGGGCAAAATGTTACAATATTCAGTATTCTCTGAGAATAGATAAAGTATCAGAGAGAAATGGTGTGATAAAAAAACTTACTCCATCTAAAAATGTTAGTTTATAATGTTAACTAAATTAGCAGTTATTGATTTTTAATATATGTTCTCCTCTTACTGGCTTAATTTTTTGTTAAGCTTTCAGGATTTGTTATGGGGCAGTCTCATTTTGAGTGGCATAGTGAAAGATACAGGCTCTGCAGCATGCTGGCTGTTCTGCTGGCAAAGTAAACAGCACTTTAGATAAGATTTGGGCTTGCAGCTTCTCTTAATGAGAACATCATCTTTCAGGGCACGGATTTGCTCATGTAGCCAAATAGGCCATGCATGCCCCTATTTATTATAAAAATTAATATACAAAACAAACTCTATGTATCTATATGGGCAAGCTATATTATGCCTGTGTCCTATCTGCAAAACTTAATTATAGAAGTGCTCAGCAGCTCAGAGAAGGAACGGCAGTGAAGCTCTGTAGCATCATGTGGGTGCTTCAGCTGAAGAAAGAAAATCCAACGATTCTGATATGAGAAGGAGCCATGTACTATATACCCACGTCTCTCTGCTGGCAGTGCTCTTCTTCACAGCGAGCTGTAGATGATATGCACAGCACAAAACGCTTAGCTGTACACTGAGGTTAAAGCAGTACGGAATAGAACACAAGAACTGGTGCTGTGTGGTATTTAATGATAAAATTAAATTGGATGCCTGTAAGAGGAATAACAGCTATGCCATATTGCTGCATGGATGCTGTTATCTTACATGTGTGTTCATTTTTCTTAATTCTAAAATAATGCTGCAAACATGAAGTGAAAAGGAAAATAACGTCAGATTTATAATCTGTTCACAAATGCTGCTCCTTTTACCACAACCGTGCTACAGAGCAAGAGCTTCCTCGCCATGTTCCCCCATTAAAGTGGGAGTGATATTAAATGACACTGTCTTTTTATAAAATTCACCAGGAAAAACAAGGAAAGTAGAAGGAAAGAGCCATGAGGCCCAGCAGTTGCCCTGCTATTGAGACTGGTTGCTAGCTTCCCTATCTCAGAGGCATTTGATAACTCTGTGAGATCTGACTTAGAGATCTGTCCTTCTACCAGTGCCACACAATGAACAGGGTGGACTATACAAAAGTTATCTTTTTTTTACAATAGCTTTTTGTGTAATTGTAGTTTGACAGTGTGTGTTCTTCCAGGCCTATCGATAAATTTTTATATTCTCCATTTTTTTTTCTTTTTAGATGAAAATATTTTAGTTGTACCAACTGAGTTTTCTTTCCTAATATAAAACCTTCAAAAAAAAAGCATTCTTTTAAAATGCTAGAGATGAAAAATGTAAACTAAACTTTAAAATTTGCTAATTGTAAATCCCTTTGTCTTTGGAGTGCTGCATAGCAGATCAATTCCAAGTAATTATTATGTGAAAAATGTAGGACTTTTTGGTTCATATACATATTGAAGAGATGTAAAGCCAATATTAAAAGAATTTTAATTGGTTTGAGATAGTAGCAGGAAATTATTTTCCTTCATTTGTAGAATGAAAAAAATGAAAGTATCCCAGCTATTAAATTTGGGAAAGGAGTGTATATTTCAGTACTGCAGTTACTGATGTGTGAAATACAGAAAAATGTTAATTGAGGTAGGCCTGTGAAGTGAAATTAGTTGCAAGTGGACTGTAGATAAGCAAAGGGATTCTTAGGGTGTTGCACCTCAGCCATACTTTGAGGTTAATTCATTAAAGATAATTGGAATGTTAAATCGTTTCTATAAGGAATCGCTGCTACAGTGGTCTAACACTTTTAATCTGATTGAATCAAATGCTAATTACCAATATTCAGATTTATGCTATGCTTATTTATGTACTTGCCATTCTGATTACTTCCTTGACTGCTGATAATATTTTCTGTCAAGGGTGACAGCCCTTCAATCATCTGAAAATGAGGGCTTGAATGAGGGGAACTTCAGCAAGAGCTGCCTGTCCCTGTCTCTATCCACGAAGTCTGTTAAAATACAGGAGCAGCTGAGCAGTCTTTCAGTGTTTCACAGCTGATTAAGGACTCAGCAATGACTCCAGAGTAAATGCAATGCCTTTGGTGTGGTTCTCTGTGTGGGCTTGGCAGCACTTATCCACTGCTGCACCCAAACTTCCAACAAATAGTCTCTTGGCATAGCCGTGAGTGGATTTGCAGCCTAAGTATCCAACCTGTGCTCTGGGTGCCTTTGGGACCTAACAGGACTTGTTGCACTCCAGTCAACAAGACAGATCCGTGGTCTCTGGAAGCAGGGAGAGGAGGTCTGGTCTTCCTGGCTCTGTCCCACTGGGCAGGGGCCATTCAGTGCAGTGGGACACAGTGTCCATGCCCTCATCCAGGAGTAAGACAAATCAAATACTGCAGAATATATTCTCCAAGTAAAATCAGAATACCAAGGTGAGTTGTCAGAAATGAAGAGAAATGCTGAATTACACCAGAAAGCCAAATACAAACCCATAGCCTGTCACAGATTTTCTTTTTTCTTTCCTTTATTTATGACTGTGGCATAAGTGTCCTCTGCATCTATTTACTCTTACCTGGGGTCTCAGACTTGCATCTTTCATTTGCCCAGATGGGCTGCATCACGCTCTGAAGGATGATCTCTGTGCTGGAGAGGTGTGTGTGCCAGGTCCCATGCATGTTATCTCTTATTTATTGCCTCCCTGGCGACAGGCTGTCGCCAACAGGCGGATAATTAGAATGGCTCAGGCTGGAGACCTGTGGAAAGTCTGAGTAATTTCATAATTGGCCCATAAATGCTGTAGGTTTGTGCTAGAATCTTCTACAATTTCTGCTATCAGAAGCTCAAGTGTCTTTCTTCAGTGACATATTTATCTTTTATTCTTATAAAAAGAGGAAATCCTTGCATTATGGCTCTCCTCTCATTTGTGTTGACTTACTTTTGATGGCTTCTTCTTTAAAACAGACAGCTTTTGCTTTTGGAGAACATTGCAGTCATTTAAAGGGAAAATCAGTCCCTCTTTCTGCTAGTGCTCCCACCCTCTACAGAAGGAGAAAAAGCAAAAGGAAAAAGTAAGAATAGGAGAAAAGTGTTATCAGAAACAGCTAAACCAACAGCATAATCTGCAAGTTCTGCGCATACTGTTATGATATCTGAAACATAATTATCAAGCTTAAGTTAATTAGACTAATGCTTAGAAAATCTGGCATGGCAGATTGTGGTAAGTAATTATATATACCGATTAAAAGATGTAATATGCAGTGAGCAAAAGCAAAAAGAAAACTCCATTTGATACAGCCAGTGAACACAGACAATTAAGAAGTCAAGTAGATGAGCACCGACAAAGATTCTGAACTTTGTGGAAGATGATGGGCGAGATGCCAATTTTTCAGTGGAACAGATTTTGCATAGTATCAGTCAAACTTTTGTTTTATGAAAATCCATGCTACTGTTTCCTAACTGAAATACATGAAGGGCCACTTGCTTTTGCATTAGGACTAGCTGACATGAATACAAGGGTATGTGCAAACAAGAATGTGACATTAGAGTACTAGTTTACATATATATAGAAGTTGTGTAAATGGCTTTTCTTAAAAGCAATTCACAAGATGTCATATGAGAAATAAAGCTGTGAAGACAGTGTCTTCTGCAATTAAGTTTAATAATGATTATGGGTCAGGATGAATGGGGAGAGCTAGTGTGCCTTTGTACCACACAGTATGTGCAGAGGAAAACCCTGAAACACACTGAGAACATGATTTTTTATTTTTTTTTAACTTTTGCTTGAAGAATAGTTTAAAGAAAAAAGACATAAAGAAAGGAGAGAAATGTAGCAACAGACCTCTGAAAGAAGTTCTGATTGCAACTACAAAATATGTCTAAATAAATAAAATTATTTTGCAAGTTCTCCACAAAGTGCATGACTGTACAACTGATTCCCCAATCAACTCCCTCCTGAAGGAGGAATGAGAAACCTGCAAATTCCTAGTCTGGTAAATTCAGATGAAGCAAGTCCATGCGTGATCCATTCTCACAGCATTTAATCCTCAAGTCTGTGACTGTGCTTCTGGAATAACGTACAAGTTCTCAGCAGAGCCACGCGTTTTATTCATATCTGCTGGAAATTGCTTTCATTTCTGTTGATCTCATTGTTTCCTAAGGCATGAACAAACTGATTGAACTGAAAGCATACAAAATTACTTTTTACTCTGCAAATTGGAAGTGTTTGTGTTGCTTTAGGTTGTCTTTGTACCTTTCCTACCCTCCACCCTGCATGGTCATGTGCTCCCCCCCTCCAAGCAGTGTGGGATTTTCCGTATCTCTGGAGCGTGTCCTCTGGATTATGCAAAGTGAAGGTGGTGACCTGCTGCCAGACTATCATCACCAGAACAGAACTTGCAAAAATATTGCAAACTAAAAAAGTTCCTGTGACTTTTCAGGTGAGTATTTCTAAAATATCTGTGCTCAAAGGTTTTAATATTAATTCTGTCCAAAAGCAATGATACTGAAGTCTACATATTAAATAATAATTGTTATGCAAATACTATCAGTTTATGATTTCTATATAGAAACATGGAATGTCTGGGAGTTTTTAGCATGGGCAATAGCAACTGTTTTTTTCCTAGGCAGTTTAATAATATTTTGAATATATTTTCATCAAAAACACCTTCCTACTAGTAGAAGCTATCAGCCTTAATTAACTACCATGTCTATCCAACTAAAATTAAATCTCCCCAAATTCACAGTCCCTTCACGTAAATTAATTTCAGAATATTTTATTCCATGGCTATTCTGCCATCCTTATTTTTCTGCATGGGCATTATGTGGATACAACTGTGGCCTTATTCCCCAGAATAAAGGATTTCAGCAGAAGGCCAACACTGCAGCTTGGAAGAGGAACAAAAAGATTCCTCCTCCTCAAAGTGAAGGCAGCCTGTTCCCCTCCACCTCCTGAAAAGCCACTGTTATCCCAGTCTGAGTTTCATTGAGTAAATAAGGGCTCCTGTATTGAGCCCCTTATCTGTGACTTTTTTTGTCATAATTTGATTTCATGTATGAATTCAGAGGTTCACCTGAGGGGTAGTCTGCTTGAACAATGCCACACTGTTCCTCACTTTCCCTCTTACACCTTGTCCATCCATCCACCCATCCACTCATCCATCCATCCATCCATCCATCCATCCATCCATCCATCCATCCATCCATCCATCCACCCATCCCAAACAGAATTTAGGACCATAATTTCCATGGGTAATATATCTTTGTCAAGTTTGTACAATGGGGAAAGAAATTATATGAGCAAAACCTCCTGTGATGTCTCTTAATAAGACAACTTCCTGCATAAATTTTACAGCAATATTAATGGGCTGGCAACACTGTAAGAGGTAATCGACCATCTGAAATCTCCAATTCTGCTCCCATATATGGAGCTGGTGCCATCCACTGTTCCTGGATCACTGAGAAGTGTGAGCCTCTACTGGGTTTAAAAACTGTTCTAGACATCAAAGATTTTCTTTCTTTTTGCTGCTGCTACTTGAAGAGATGAATTTACAGACTTTGGGGCATTTGCCCTTGACAAAACTTGTTTGGTTCTTATCCCACTAGGTCAGTGGAGTATCAGTAGATTCTTAATGCAGTCTGTCTTTTAGAGTTTCTTTCATTTCTCAGAGCAAAAGTAAATGTCATTCATATTGGCAGGTTGTAATGGGAACATTGAGATAGTAGTTTGTAAAAATATACACAGCTTCTTTTAAATAGTCTTTGTCTCTCTCTTATATTTCTTCAGTGTGTCATAGCAATTGCAAGGTTAGAGATCTTTTAAGATGGTAGAAAAGATCATTTTGTTGTCTTTTTTCTCTCAGTGAAATATTCACAGTACAGGTCAGGTGTTGGGCTCAGGTTTAACGTTTCGTTGCATCACCATCTGTTTTGTTCTTGCAGTTGTTGTTTTTTCCCTTGGAGGGGGGTGAGGGAGCATGGAGGAAGCACTGAGGGATGCTGGCATATGGGTCCAGACCTGATGGAAAAGAAGAGCAGAGCATCTGCACGAGCAGAGTAGCTCCTTTGATCCACACTCTTTTCTTTTTTAACATTAAAAGTCCTTCCGGTGAAAGTCTGCCATTATGCATGTGGCACATCAGTAGTAGATGTGGTAGGCTCTGTGTCTCCTCAAAGGCTACGAAGCCACATTAAAGTAGTCTTTTATATTATTTGTAAAGTCAAGATGACAGCACAGACGTTGAAGCTCAGCTCCTCACTGAGCCAAATGGCATTAACAAGTTCCAAGGGTGTGTGTGCAGTAGAGCTTTCAGTGTATTGCAGTGGCTCAGTGGTAAAGGACAGCACAGAGAAAGGATGAACCTGCAAGAGGATGCAGAGCACCAGGAGGACTTGGCAGCAGGTGCCCAAGTCCCTTGGCCAGCACCAAGTGGTGGCCAAGTCCCTTGGCCAGCTGCCACCACCCAGCTGTCACAGACCTGGGGACAGCACAGGGACACAGAGACCTGGGCAGGGAGGGTTTCTCTACACTGGGCTTCTCACTGGTGAGTTTTAAGCTCTTTTGTGACTACTTTTATTGTAATGAGAGTGTTTGGCCCATAATGTCTCACCAGGATTTTTCAGATTCTTTTTGATCATCTTGCTCTTTTTCAGCATTTCCCTTTTACGGCTGTTGATTTAAATGTCATGACATTTTAAACATGACTTATTATAACAAAACAGTATATAAAACAATATGCTGCATAATAAATGCAGCCAATATTTTTTTGAGTGAATGTTAAATGAGAGCAATTTATTCCTCAACCTATTTTACTACCTACTTACTAGAGGGTATTGGCTGCCTAAATCCCAGGGAGGCAATCTCTGTGGTGAAGTAGCCTTGCACAGGAAAGGCTGAAAGCTAAAGAAGTGTTTGAGGGATGCCTGGAGGAAAAGGCTGTCCTGGGGATGAAGCTTTATCCAGTGTGATCCCGAGCACTGTGGGCAAAGCAGACAGGATCATCCTGGGAAGGTCTGTTGGTGGGTGAGGAGTCCCCTGAGAAGCACGCACAAAAGCAGGCTTTGGAGCCCCCGTGGTTCATATGCAGTATGTGTCATTTCAGACACTGAAGTCTCCTTGAAATCCTCCTACAGTCAGTGGAGGGAGTGACTCAGAGATGAGTCTTAATGAATCTTAATTTCAGCAAGTGTTGCTGAGGGAGAGGAATTTTCTTTTTTTTCTTTTTTTCTTTTTTTTTTTTTTTTAATAGGAATAAGCTAATTCCTCAGAGAAGAAGAAATACACTCTGACCACTATCTTTGCTCTTCCTGCACATCCCAGAGATGTGGTGAAAGAGGTGGAAATCCCCCCTAGAGATGAGGCATGCTCCCATTCCTCTGCATGGTGAACTGGCTCTGTGCCAGTGCCACAGGACCTGCAGCTGATATCCTTTGTGCCGTCAGAAAAAGACAAAAAAAGCAAATAAACCAAATCAACCCCCTTAATTCACATATGTTTTCATTGGCATGTCATGAATCTTACTGAGTGTATGCTCAGGGTATGGCAAATATTTGTCTAAAGTTAAGAAGATTACTAAGGGAAGTTCTGACTTTGAAACTCACTGCAGCAGGAGCCAGAATACATCAGCCTGATACAAGCACCTCGAGGTTATCTCTGCTCTTGGAGTGGGACATGCACATCTCTGCAGCTCTGACCTTTTAGGAAGAGGCTTTCAGTCAAGTAATACATGCACCTGCATGAAATTTTTGAATCACTGACTCTATCCTTGATTAAAGTGCTTTTCCTTGATTAAAAATAGCCTTTTTCCAAATGAGTAATGTTGCATGGCAGGCTGTGAACACAGGATAAGGTTTCCTCCAACATTATCACACTGATGACATTGCCATTTCTTAACCAGGTCTCTGTGTGACACATTTCTCTTGTACAGACAGCCCTCTGTAGCCAAGGCCATTAGGAAGCTCCCCACAAAAATCCACCTGTTCTTCCCAGAAGGAAGGAAGACTACAGAGATATTTCTAACATTATCTGCTAACTAGGAGGATAATGGGCATGGTGAAAATGTATCTAAACACTTTTATAGATTCTTGCCTGAATTCAAATCAGGTTGTAAATAGCAGTTCCCCAAGACTTTGGCAGGACTTCTTACCCCAGTGGATATTCCTTCAAGTATCTCCTTTATAATGTGCTCGTTTTCCAAGAATTTTTTTTCAGTTGGAGCCAAACTGAATGTCTGTCAAGATCTGAGCTCTTCAGAGTGCAATCTACATATTTCA
Source organism: Erpornis zantholeuca (assembly GCA_013400515.1). NCBI lineage: Eukaryota > Metazoa > Chordata > Aves > Passeriformes > Timaliidae > Erpornis > Erpornis zantholeuca. Next base: position 159,382 of record VZTN01012938.1, read on the forward strand.
CCGAATGGAAAACATGTTTTCTATACAATTGTCATTCTGCTTGTGGGCTTACTTGTCTTTTATATTTTCAGAAGCAAATTTCTTAAGATTCCTTTTATATTTACTCTTTTTTCTTATCAGAATTGTTAGAAACTGAGGTTTGCAGAGTTTATTTTAGCAAAACACTTAAACACACAAAGGTTTTACTTAACCTTTATGTGTTTTCACAAAATTCTCTTCATCTAAGTGCTTTGCTAAAAAGTGTGCAGTTATACATATGTCCATGTGAAGTGTGAGGTTCAAGTCTTCCCACAAAGAACAACAATAAAACTGAAAAAATATCTGCAGTCACTATGACAAAGAGTCGACAGGAGGTGAAAGAACAACCACTTTCTAAAACACAGCTTTGATAAACTGAGGTTTCCAGTGGAATATATGCTTTGCAGCAATATCAGCAGCTGTGAGGTAGGAGCATATTTTATGCAGAAGCAGTAAAACAATTGGAGAAGGATTTTCCAGTAGATAGTTTAAAAATTGTCTCATATAAAATAAAGATAATTTAGGCTTTTTTCCCATCTCCTTAAATAATTCAGATTTAATGCAGCAAGCAAAACCCACCCCAAAATCAGGGATTTCTGATTCATGCAAACGTAGATATCTGTATGATATAGAATCATAAGCAAAGTCAGCAGATGAGAAAATTATAGGATGTGGGTTTTTTCTGCAGTGTTCACTGTAAATTAGAGCAATTAAATTACAGCAGTTTTGTAGCTGTAATTAAACATGGAGACAGGCCCAGAGATGCAGAAAGCACTGAACTCTCTGAGCTTCTCAGGCTCTGAGGGGGAGCAGTAGAAAAGGGGCTTGGAAAGGAGTCCTGATCCCACAGCAGCTGATGGGGACAGAGAGGCCTCCAGCACTGCATTAACAGGAAGTCTGGTAGGTCTCTTGTGTGATCAAGGGGAATTTGCTGGGCCCTGAGCAGAACAGGGGCAATGCTCAGCTGGGAGACAAGCCCAGGGCAGGGAGCTACTGAAATTATTTCCCCCAGGTAGGTAGAACAGGATGTATAAGGCTATGGGATCCTAGCATCCCTGCGAAGCTGCTTCATGAAACCACTGCGTTTCATCCATTATTCTTTCATTTTACATTGCAAGTCGAGACTTGAGCCACAACTGAAGGCAAATGGGATGGAGGCAGGAGGCTCAGACTGGCAGAGGAGGGCACCTACCAAAAAGCTCACACTCCTTTCAGCAAGACAGCAGAGAGTGAAGAAAGGCTGGAGCGTAGCAGGAGGTACAGATAATAGCAGTAAATGCTGCATTTAATCACATTGTGGGGTACAGTGGAAATGAATTCTTATTAAGCAAAATACAAAGTGAAGTGAAAGGAAAGAAAGCACTGGGAGAAAAGAGCAAGGAGTTCAAGACCAGGGGGAACAGGGCAAAGAAAGCAATTTAAGGATTTAAGTTGTAAAAGCAGTACCAGAGGAGGCTTAGATGGCTGGAAGTCCTCATCAGGACCAGGAGGCTCCTAGTATCACCAAAGAGCTGAGGAGCCACAGCCAGCTCAGCCCTGGAGTTTGTCTCCCATGGGATAGGATACCCCACCTTAGCTGCAGTGCAAGAAGAGGAGCAGGGGTGTGGTCTGGAGTGTGTTGGTCACACAACTCTGCTGCCATAAGGGAGTTGGGGGAAGCAACATGTAGCAGCCCTGGGATCAAGTTTGTCTCCAGCCTCTGGAAAAGGATTGCTACTGGTGAGAAGAAATTAGATTTTCAGCATCCTCATGGTTCGTGTGTTAATCTGATGTTGAGATATCACTCTGAATATTTCACCACAGTGTAGGATTTAAGTATAGAAAAGATGCCTGGGTATCCCAAGGTGCATTGGTAATAATGAACATCAGCGGCTGGGTAATGGCCACTGGCAAAAATTCATTCTTTTTTTTTTGTTAGCTGCTGGTTTTGATAACACTATATTTTATAATTGCTGAAGCAGCTGAGTTTTGTTATGTTGCTGCAGTTTTGTGTAATTACTCTCCATCACTATAATTTTTCTTTTAGTTAAATGCATTGGAGGTTATAAACTCTTAAGTATCAACTATAAATATTCATGGGGAGTGAGAATAGTTCTAGCTGACATAAAAGCTTTTTCCCAATAGTTTTGGCTAGTGCTGTTTATTTCCACAGGTTGCTTTTCTGATGGTGTTATGGCATAAGTAGAAAAAACATAATATACATATCACTTCAAGCAACAGCCAGTCATAGACCCAGGTCCCCTCTAGTCTGCCATGTAGAGAATTCTGGGCTCCTTCACAAAGGGCAAGAAGGAGAGGTCCCCCAATGTCAATGTGCTATAAAACAATATTGTGTTTCCCTTAAGAATTGCAGTGATAAAAACATAGACCATTCTGCAGCACTAGCAACTTTAATAAAATAACATAAAGCACAGCTGTCAGGTCTGCCATCATCTCACACTGGGAGACATGACTGAAAAAATGAACACTTTTCACAAGCAGAAATATTCAAAGAGCTCCACTGTTTACATGTAATCAAGACTGACAGTCATAGATTATCAGTGGAAGAGTATTTTCTGCTTGAGGTGAAAGAAGAGGATAATTTATCAGGAAGCCCAAGAAGTCAGACATCAGTAATGATCTGCTTGAGGAAGGGCATATCTTAGAAATAGTGCATTTATTTGTACTGCAAGGCAAGAAGATGTTTGCAGTTATAAACAAGAGTCTTGGTGCTTGAAGAATGTGCACCAGACACAGTGTGTAATTTTCTGGGCAACTGCGATTAGAGAATAGACTAACGTGTGTCTTGGTGCTTGTTCAGAATATTAAAAGAAAAATTTAGCATAATAGAGATTGTCTAAAAGAGCTGCTCATGCTCTCTCATCCTGTTCCCTCCTTCTGGGGTAATCCAGGCTCTGCTGAGAGGGTTTCCCACCTTCCTGTTGATGCTCAGGATTCAGAGACACTCCTGTAGTGAGTGTCTGCAGCCAGGTTTAGCTTCAGAGAATTCGGGGCTTTCTGAGTTTTGCAGTAAAACATTTTGTCCACCAGGTGCGATGCTTTTGCATCACCTTTCTCTTATGAAAACAGGCCAAATACTAGCTGCTTTGGAATGGTAACTAGTTTGGAGCCCTACAGAAGAGGTTTTAGAGACTCACCTTGCCTTGGTGTGCATGGAGTTTGCAGAAGTAGAATTGTTGTATGGAAAGTATCACAAATTTCAAGCTCATCTGTGTTAGGATATCTGAGTAAGGATGTAAGTATCTCAACTTATCCGGCTTTTACTGTCTGACGGATAGGAAAGATAGATAAGTCACTACTTTTTATGGATGGATATCTGGATATTCCTTTAATTTGAGCAGAACCTTGGAGTGTTCTCGAGGTGCAAGAAAGCGTTGCTTCCTCACTTTAATCCAAACTTTCAGTAGCAGGTCAGATGTTTGCAGCAATTCACAGCTGGGACTTGGATGTGCATCTGAATATGAACACACTCTGAGGCACAGAAGTCCCTAAGAAACAAGTATTGACTGTTATGTTCATTTCCCAGCTGAATCAGTACAATTTATAACTGAAATATCTATGTTCTTCTCTCCTGGAAGTAGCTTTACAAGTTAGCCAAAATACTAAGGAGACTCTCTTAACCCCTCTTTATTAAAACAAACTAAAAAATTTACATAAAGTAGCTTTAGCTTACAGAGGCTCTCACAGGGAGAACTGAACCCGGTTGAAAAGTACTCTACATAAGTACACATTAAATATCCAGGTGAAACCAAACCCATCCATGATCACATTACCTTGTCACCATTAGGGATCCCTAGCAGATCCAGAAGATTTGAAGAACCAGGGAGGTGCACAGGTGGACCTGCATGGGGCTGTTGAGCTTCCATGGATTTGTACTACCTGCAATCCCTGAGCTAGAGTTGATATTGGCAACCTTTATTTTGTCATCTGTTTGTTAGTGCTGTTGATCTTGGACCTGAAAAATGTTTAGCATCCAGAACACTGTGGAATGTTGTGGGGTTGGAAGAGACCTTAAAGATCACCTAGTCCCAAACCACTTCTTCCATGGGCAGGAACACCTCCCACTAAACCAGGTTGCTCTAGGCCTTATCCAGTGTGTCTGAACACTGCCAGGGTTGGGGCATCCACAACCTCCCTGGGCAACCTGTGCCAGCATCTCAACACCCTCACAGTAAAAACGTTCTTCCTAATATCCAACCTAAATTTCCCCTATTTCAATTTGTACCCATTACTCCTTGTCCTATCATTACAATTCCTAATGAAGAGTCCCTCTCCCTTCCCTGTGAGCCTCCTTCAGATAGTGAAAGCTGCTGTGAGATCCCCACACAACCTTCTCTTCTCCAGGCTGAACAGCTCAAATTTTCTCAGCCTGTGTTCACAGAGAAGATGCTCCAATCATCTTATCAACTTCCTGGACTCCTCATCTAGCAAGGTTATCCATTATTTAACTATTTTGCATTAAAGTGGCTGGCTCTGTGGTTTGTCTTGGACTGGAGCTGCAGGATGGTGGTGTCAGAGAAGGGTAGGCAGTCACCAGAGGTGGTTTTCCCAAGATCTTCAGTGATAGTTTGGTAATATCACAAACTAAGTGGCACTGGGGTGACCATTGCTTATTACACCTCAGAAATGACTGGCACAGCAAGAGCTCTGAGCACAGAGCAGTCCTGGGATCCTGTTTGGGCATAGATGTAGCAATTTTATATAGAAATAATACTCTTCTATAAGTCAGTTGAACAATAAATATGTTGGCTGTGCCAGTGATTTAACACCTCAGGCTGTTGTTTGACATTCTCAGTGTGCCCACAAAATGTGGAGGCACCTTTTGATTGAGAGAGGCTTGAGATGCCTGCACTGAACTCCCATCCAGGCTGGGGCTGCTGTCCTGGGTGCTGTGCACTGGCAGCCAGGGCTGCTGGGCTTCCAGGCAAGTTTCAAGATTCATTGCTGCTCCCCATACATCTGTTTTAACCTCAAGTCAAAGATTGATTATTTTTAAAGGTTAGCTGTTATGTAGCAGAAGAAACCCTCGCCTTTGCCAGCTTTGAGAAGTCACTGTGGTCTGTAACTGCACAGTTTTAATTTAGACAACAACAGCCGTTGAAGGTTAACCCTCCTTTTTACTACTCACTTCAGTTTCTTTGAACAGGAAAAAAACTCACAACCTACAAGTCACACCCCCACTTTACTAGTCTCCACATGGAGCCAGCTCTCCAGTCTCACAATCACCTGGATTGTGCAGAAAGAAGCAAGGGAGAACAGCAGGCAGATCACGTCACTAAAAGCAATTCTTGTGGGTTAAACAAGGAGACCTTGAGGAACAGGAGCAGCTCTCCCTTGCCTTCCAGCTTTTGCCTGCTGCACCTCCCACCAGTGTTAGTTTGAATGAGCAAGACTGCTTTTTCTCAGAAAACAGCTCACACCTCAGTCAGATTTACCACCACTTGCCTTGTCCTACTGCATCCTCTTGTGACATGTGAGTATTCCCAGTCCATAGAAAGTACAAATTAGGAATACTCTTTCCAACAACTCATTGCCAGATCAGCTGTGGTATCTACGCACCCAGTGGGTGTGTGCAGAGGGTGAGAGCAGACACATGGACACAAGGCATGTGCTGATAGTGTGTACACTGTACCAGTCCCTGGCTTTTAAATCTTCCTCTCTAATTCTCTGCAATTATTACAAGATGGATTTATAACATACTTAGTGCTAACATAACAATGAAGATTAGTCTTCTCCGAGTCGAACAGTAATACACTTTAATTTGCCTACAGCTACTGCATTGTATTGGCATGAAAGGAAATGGCTTTCTAATGCAGCTTCATCTGCTGAGCAGGGAGAAATCTGTGCTGCAGAGTGTAAAACTGCATAGGACTATAGCTGGCAGCAAAATTCAGAGTAGGAGAAACATAGCACAAATAAAAGTATTTGTGAGTTGGAGGTATGCTAACAATCCTAGTTTATTGCTAAACATGCCATATACAGTAATGCACTTTGCTTGGCAGGTTCATGACGGCTTCATCTTTGTCTTTTCACCACTTCATCTTTTATACTAAAATTTGTCCTGGAATAAAAGGTGTAAATTCATTAGTTTTCAACTTTTTTTGTGACATTAATAAAAGGTTGATATTGTGAAGTTCTGTAGAAGTGCTAGTACTGTTAATGCAGTCTGTGCTGCGCTCTAAACTTAGAGAACCACTGGAATCTCAATACTTAATCTGTTAAGTAAATGTTTCAGCTGTAAATGCTGCCTTCACTTGAAAAGTGTCAGGCATTCTTTGAATGGACATGTGCACAAATAGTCACTCAAGTGCCAGTATTTACCATAATATGGAATTCCCCTCTTCAGGAAAGCAGCAAAGCCATCAGCTTCTCCCTTTTCTTGAGTGGCAAAGGGAGAAATTATGATGTCTGGGACAATATCATGTAATAGTTCCTGTATATGGGATAGAGCGAATTTTTGTGGTCATAGTGTGTAAGCTGGACACAAAAATTATATGTTTCATATACTTTTCCAAAAAATCAATGAAATATAATTATGCTTAAAACAACAGGTTTTGTTTCTAGGCCAGGGAAGCATCTTGCTTTCAACAATGGCAGGGAAGGATTAATAACTTGCATGCAGAAAGGGAATGAAAAAAAAATTAATATAAACTGCTGGTGGGAAACAGTTGCAACAGTTATCACAACAGGTCTTTGATAGGAAAGTGGCAGAGGAAAAGACAGAGAGAAAAATTTACAGGAAATTGTGACAAGGTGTCCCGCTCACTCCACTGGTGTGGTGAGTGCTTCAAGGTACCTGAGTGTTATCCTATTGTTTTACATGCCAGCTTTGCATCAGACTCACAAGGTGTCTGACCATCAGCCCACAAAGCTGAGCCTGTCACTGCCTGTCACTCACCCTGGCACCTGCTGTTGTCCTTATAAATGTAGCAGAGCCAGTTAACCACTGTCACCACTCTAAACCAGCAGCCTTCATCCTTCCTCTCTTCATCACCAGCTCCATCCATCCTGAAGACACATGGAATAGTTAGATTGATTGCCCTAAATTTTACATTAAAGTCAACAGACTTTTCTTTTTTTATTCTTTCTCCCTCAAAAAGTTGCAACGACACGACAAAGAAGATTCCCCTGACAGGTGGAGGACAGAAGAAGAAATGGCAGCTGAAGCAGAAATTCTGAAGAAATATTTCCAGGAAAATTAGAGGTAATGATCTGAACACTGACTTACTCCTGCAGCACTCAAAACTCTACTCAGGCCTCCAGAGGCTTCTTGAGGACAACAGGAAAAATATCTAGAATGGAACAAAAGAAACCAAAGCTCTTAGGTTTGTGTTGTTTCCAAAAGGACACAGCACTCCAATGGTGGCTGAAATAACATGCTCCTTGTTGAACAAATCAGCATCATCCTAGAGCATTTTTTTTCCAGACAGCAGAAATAATAGTGTATCTGGAAATAAGAATTGTTAGCATTTACTTAAGAGGATTCTTTAACCTAACATATCCTCCCTCTGTTTTTAGGACAGAAAACAGCCCTGCTACCTCTACAAAGAGCTAAAATTGGTGTGTCTGTGTACAACCACATATACATATGCACCTATACATACAAAATTGCAACAGAATTCAGACTATAGAGTGGATAAGCAAATACTAACTTCACCTCACCTGTCAAGTATTAAATTATCTGATCAGTTCAACTTCCAAAACTAAGCCTGATGGAAAACTCCCTGTTCTGCTAAATTTTCCACTGTCCCTAAAATAAAAACAAACAAACAAAAAGATTTGCAGGGAGGAATAGAAAAGAGGAAACACTTGGCAAACACTAACACTGGTGCTCTAGAAATTGAGAGTTTTTCATTTTGTACCTGGACTCCCAGGAGCCAGATTCTTCCAGCAGAAATGAATTGGCCCCCGGAGATCAATGCGAGTTAGGCTGGGATGTAACGCTGCAGCAAGGATGCCAAAAGCTCCCTCTCCCCTGCTCCCCATATGCTGTTTGCCATCATCTAGCACTCTCACTTCTCTGTCATTTATGACTGTTTTATGTTTTTCCTCTGATAACCAAAAACCCATAAATAACCCTCCTCTCTCTGTGTGAGTCACTGCTTGCAGCCCAGCTTGAGCAATCTTGAGCTAAAGTGCACATTGTATGCATGGCACACTTAGGTGGCAGCTCTCATCTCCATTCTGCCATTGGATGGCATTTTGGATGACTCCATTTGGAGTTCATCAGACTTCCTCTTCTATTTTTTCTTGCATCATGACCATGCTCTTGTCTTCTCCAGCCAAGGTAGCTGTGCCAACCCTTCTGTGGATGGGCACAGAAAAAGCCATGTAACACATGTAATTCCCATCTGTGAACGAAATCTCTCCCCAGCAGCTGGGATCTCCATGGTTTGGAGCAGCAGGGTTTGGGCTACACAGACACTTTTCTGCAGTGGCTGATGGAGTTGCATTTAGACACCCACTTTTCACCTTCTCAGAAATATGCTGCTCAAAAAATGAATTACTCAGCCAGGAAGAGCATATCCTTGGTAATGCATGTGTAAGCACCCTTCTCTAACAAAGGCATTATGTGGTGCTTCATCTACAGCACAGCAACAAATGAGCAGTACTTAGGGGGAAATGGCACACTCCTATTCCAGTGTGATACTGTTTCCCTTTATTGTTTTGGTAGGTTTGGGGGTTTGTTTGTTTTGGTTTTTTGTTTGGTCAGAAATTAATTGGAAATGCATTTTTTACTAGAGATTCTCAAAGGGGTTGAAATTAAACCCCCACATATCAATAAAACATTCTTTATTGCTTCTGATACTAAACACAAAGCTGGATATATAAATTTATTCGTGCAAGCAAATTCATGTGGCTGGACATCTATTTCCATTTATTATGAAAATGAATCAGCGTGTGTCTGCATGGATGACCTCTTGATACGTTTCCCGTGATGTTAAGGTCATTACCTTTCCTAGAACAAATTGGTAAATTAAATCTTCCTGGCATCATTATCATGAGAGTGCCTAGTACAGACAGTCCTTCCAACCCTTGATTCCCAACACTGGGCATCACTGTCAATCTCTTCTCCCTGACATTATTTTGCTTCTAAGGTTTAAGGCTCTGAACCTGAGATAAAGGTTCTCTGCACATTCTGTATTTCTCAGCTTTTGTCTACTCTCTTAGCCTTGCTTCTAAAGTGATGAAGATTGAAAACTTTTGGAAAATTAACAAGGTTTTATGCACCCTTCTTTGAAGCTATTTTTGTATTTCACCTACAAAGGATTTGTTTTGCCATTTGTAGGTTTACCTGAATGACAGTTGACTCGAGGTTTTTTCATGCAGCACAGGAAAAGTCAGAAAGAGCTGGATGTGGGCATTCTGCAGCCAATAAATAGCAATTTTTAAGCCCTCATGCATTATTTTTCTACTTCATTGTTTTGTTCAAAGAAGCCCAGATTAGCTAGATTAACCTGGGCAGATCAAGCTGTGTTTTAGGGCTTTTCCAGCTACCCTTACATTTATCACAAGTCCTTCACCACCTGCCACAACTCCTATATATACTGGACTAGGTACAGGAGCACCTTTTACCTGTATTTAGAGACTATCTGATCAAGAAGGACTTGCAAATTACTTTTCTTTCTCCTAAGAAATACTTGAATAAGGCAAGAAGCTCTTGGTTCTCTCCCTACTTCATTTGCTGCTGCTGATCCCTCTTGGCTGGCTGACTAACTATAGTTAAAGTGCTTCTACATCAGTCCCCAGATGATCCAAAATATCCACCCACTTGCTTAAAGAAACTAACCCATTTGGCCTTGCTACGTTTCCACCCTTGAGAAAATGCTTATCTTTAAATATTTTGTGTGTACAATTGCCTAGAGTGTATGAAACTGAAATCAATGAGTGATTTGTGTTTTGCACGTGTTTCTGGTCTTCCCCTGGGGGTCCTCATGCCAGTGTATCCCACCTCATTAGAAGAACTTGTCACTTCTTGAACAGCCCCAGCAAGTGCAGGCTCTGCTCACAGAGCTGTGTCTGCAGAGCTGAAGTTCAGGAGAAAGAAAGTGACTCCAGAAGAAAGAAAATGAAAGGAAAACTTCCTGTGGGGAGGATATTTAATACAGAATTTCCCCAGTTAGTCACTCTCTTGCTCAGTAGCACCAAGATTTTACCTCTTTAGAATCTCTTTGGGAGCTGTTTCTCATTCTGTGTTGGCTGTCCTATGATCAGCTGTGTTTGATAACTTGGTTGGTTTTTGAGGTGGGTCCACAGGGAAGAAGTCCTTAGTCAAAGAGCAGGATTTGATGCAGCACCCTAATTTCCAAGCCTATTTTCAGATGCGCCTTTTGAATTTTCTAACTATGTATAGCTGGGTGTTTTGATCGTCTGTTTTGTGCATTTTAAATTGCACATGCCAGCAAAAAGGCTAAAGATTAAAAGACTTACTAACCTTCAGATAGTATGTGAAAAGTGTTTCTCTTCAAAGGCAGTTTCACTCTGTGTTGTTATTTCTGAAGAAAGAACCAGGCTGCACAAGTTTCAGTAGAAGTTTTCCTATTTTATGCATAACTAAAGTAACACTTTTATGCCATTAGAAAAGTAGTCAGTCTTAAGTTGCATAAAGAAGTCGACAGTGATATTCTGTTGCCAAGTGCTTGTAGTTACAAATATTCAATAGCTTTTAATTGATTAACCACCTGAATATTTTGTGTCCTGCAACATGCCAAATTCTTGTAAAAATCCCTCCAAATAATGTCGTGCACATTTTTTGCAGGATTTCTGATGTCAGTTCTCCCCCTTGTCCCCAGTCTGGCAATATTTCTGGATAATACAGTCTTTCCAGCTTTTCCAGAGAGTATAAATTTTGTTCAGTTTTTTTCCCCACTCATTCTTTGAGAGCACTCATCCTGCCTCACAGCTGCCTGTTCTGCACCAAGATCTCGGCATGTGCAGAAAAATGCTGTTCTATTGACTTCAGTAGGAAAATTACCACTGACAGCAACAGCTGGCCAGGGGGAGCTTAAACTGGCAATTTGACTTGCATCTTTTTTCACTCCAGCACCTCTGGAGTGTGACAATCCATGCTGCATGCCTGAGAGTGAACACCAGAGAAATCCCATCGCTTTCCTTAAATTTAGGCAAGAATGACAAAATTACTTGCAACACCCATCTTGGCTTGTTTTACTGTAAGAAAAACCCTCATATTATTTCTGGTACTTTAAACTGCATAAATCCACAAAATAATGGCTATGCCTGTGATCCACAGAGTGGATCTGGGATGCAGTGAGGACACAGTCTGCTCCAGAAGATGCTGTGCCTGCACCGTGGGCACCACAGTGAGAACACAGGCATGGTCAGAGGTATTTTCTGCACTAGGTGCTGCCTGTTGGCAAAGCAGAGTCACCAGGCAGTTGGGAAAAACACAGCATGCTGTGGCATGGGACATGGGAGCAGGGACAAGGGGTGCAGCAAGCAGAGCCCCTCAGTAGTTTCAGAGCCTCACTGCATAAGCAGGGTAACCTTTTGAGTGCTTCCATTGGAGTTAGAGTCGAGGTGGTGCCAGGGCCTAGGCAATTCCCAGAGGGCATGGTCTAGGAGTTGTTGGTGTGTCATCCTTAAGGAAATACACATCCCAGTAATCTGCTATAGATTTCTCTGCACTCCAGACGTAAGTGCTATTAATTATATCCCCCACTCAGAAGGCTCCAAGAAGCATTAATTAGAAAGCTGGAGCTGGCAGTTTGCTTGCCTGTGTGAAACCATTATGACCTGAGAATAAAGTATAAGCTTAAAAAAAACCCATGTTTTATGAAGGTCAACTTGAAAAACATCATAACAATCTGTCAGAAGAGAATGCAGCACTCCAAGTGTGCATTTCAGTGTGACATTATGCTTTAAGTAGTTGGAAATAGCAAAGAAAAAATGGATCAGATCATAGGGTCTGTACTTTTCCACCCAAAATTCTCTGCAGTAAGTACATATAAAGTAATGTTTTTGTCATTTAAATGGGATGAAAGGAAAGTTAATTATCAACACAAACCCAACAAACATAATCTGACCCTTGCTGATATTTTTAAGTGTAAAATATCCAGACCCTCCAACTCTGCAGAAGGGAGAAGGTTTATACACCAGAATTACATTACCTCTTCAAGGGAAGATGTAAACAGCCAGAAGTTACACTGCTGTAAACAGCCAGTGACTGTGTGCAGCAGTGACACCCAGACTAGAAAGCTCAGGGCAAAAGGCTTCCCCAAATAAATGTGGTGTGCTAAAGCACAGCAGCCTCAGTGTCAAGGCTGATTATTTTTCTGGTTGAAGCATGTAATTATTTCTTATGAAAACAGAGCTACAGGAGAGCTAACTAGAGTTAGAAATGAAATGTCATCCTCTTGTGGGAGGCAGCAATGTCCCCCTCACACCTGTTCCAGGGCTCTGTTTTGAGGCTGGCAGTAGTACTGTCCTGAAAGTTACACACCTCACTCTCTGGACTTTCATTTCCCTAGAGGTGGCCATTTAATTCACCTGTCCAGTATGTGAATTCCATACAGCACTGCTTGGATCCTGTGATTATAGCTACAGTGGAAACATCAGGGCCAGAGACACAGACATGATTGTACAGCACAAAGGCAAAGCAGCAAATGCATTTCTGTTGGTGAAGAAAGCTGACATCCAAATGTTCTCTTAACCTGCACATCCAGCAGCCTGAATGTCTGCCTGGGCTGCCTGTCAAAACCAAATATTGTCAGTGTGATCAGTTCTTGATTTATCATTGGCTTGGTCACATTGTAAGAGAGGAAAATGGGGAAAGCTGAGCGTAAGTGATGGACATTTGCCCCAGGACCTGGGGTAAAAGAGCTGAGGTGCAGGACAATGCTGAGCTTCAAGTAGGGATGATACCAGTTGCAGCCAGGTATTTTTACACCCAAACCTGTGCTAAAATGGTGCTAATCTCTTGCCCCCAAAGCTGCCAGAGGATGCTCTTACTGAGCAGCCAGACCCTCCTTGAAGCAGATTCACGAAACACGTGCCAAGTGATTCACAGGCTGCCATCAAGCTGTCAGTCAGGAGGGGCTTACAATGGAAACTGTTGCTCAAAATGCCGTGGGAATGGGAAACATATGTTTCAGTGAGAAAAGACAATCAAATAAAGAAGTGGGTGGCTGGGGAATTGCAGCCACAACAGCAGCAAGATCCGAGCCTCGCGTGCAGCCCTGGGGAGTGAATTCAGGGGCCGTGCCCTCGTCTAACACTTGGGTAACAGCTTTGTGTTTAATAAGCTGAAATAATTTTCCCAGTATTGAAGCCAGCTCTAAACATGTTCTGAAGTAAAGGTACAAAACTGAAGATACCAAGCCAAAAGCCCATTTCATGGGCTCAATTATTAGCAAAGGTTTGTATTGCGGTATCCTGTTTCTGTAGCTGCTGCATAATGGAACTGCCCAGAGAGACATTTGAACCAACAACTCGAAAATGACCTCAAAGCTTGAACACTGCCTTTGTGTAAGTATTGGTATCTAGGCTGTGTAGGTGGAAAGACATTAATAACTCCTCCAGTATGTATTTATCTGAGAAAGGAAGGGGCTGATGGATATTGGAAATATGTTGGGCTGAGAGTACTTGAGCCTCTGTTGTTTGCCAGGATGTCAGTCCCTACACAAAAGCAGAGGTATTGCAAGGATAAACTCAACTGCCCCATTTGTGTCAGCACCTGGAGCTGCTGCAAACCTTCAGCTACCACTGCAGCAGTAACTGTTCCATGAGTTTGTGCAGGGATTTCACACACAGCTTCCATAGCTGTCAGGCTCTCAGCATTTCTATTTCTTTGCTTCAGGAACACATTCTACATCTGTCATGGCACCTATTACAGGTCTTTTACTAGGATGGACCACAAAGAGATTAATAAAGTTGGAGCAGACTTGGCAAGAAATGCCCAATTCATTCTCCAGTGTGGGAGGCTGGGGACATTTTCAGGGTGATGGTCCCAAATCACCAATGTGTAATTCCCTGGCATTAGGCAGAGGCCCACCACAGGGTCAAGATGGATGAAGATATACAAGAGATGATAGTCTTGAAAGATTATTTGTAGGAGCTTATATAAGAGATCATGAGCCCCAAAGAGTCTTGTATGAGGTTATTATAGCAAAATAAGTTTGAAGAATAAGAAGCTGGATTTGATGACACGAGATGCCCTTTCTAATCCTTTGTTCCTACAAGGAGCAGTCAACAGAGCTGGGGACTGTGCTGTCTTACTCAGGAGCATCAGAGAGGTGGCCTCACTTCATGTTTGTTTTTTGTAAAATGATCCTGACCTCTGTCCAAGGGTGCTTTGTGAGTTAGGAATGAAAAGCACAATGTGAAAGGCAGGCATTAGTATTATTTGGAAGTGCAGTTTATTGAAAAAGCAGATAATAAATCAAACAAATCTCTTTCTTGCTCTGGTAAATAATTTTAAAATAGTCATGTGCAAGGCTTTTCTCCTTTCTCTGTTGCACAGGCTGTAATAGGAGCTGCAATGTGCTGTGTGGGGATTTAACACTGAACATCTCTTTTTGCCTGTTGCTGTCAGTGACTCCTGTCAGAACACACTAATGAGCACCTAAGTCGTTAGTGATAAACAGCCTCACATTTTGTCTTACTAACAAAGATCAAAGCTGCTATTATATGTAATGATCTGTTATGTTTGATATTTCTCAGGTAACAAAGTATTTGGAACACATCCCATGACATCAGAAAGTCCCCAGAAAGAACGACCTCATTCTCCAGTTCTCAGTGGCCCTGGAGCTGCAGCTCAACAATTTTATTATGTTCTACAAATATGGGATTCTTCTATGAAAAATTTTATTGGACCTTTGGATATCATCAAGGTTGAATTCCAGCTAAGACAACTAAACAGCACGGGTTCAAAATATTGCTCTGAACAGTAACTCTATTTTTCTGAATTGTGTACTTGGGAATGAATCTTTTTAAAACTGTCCCTTGGCCTAAATAGAAATAAAGTTCCAGGAAAATCAGGTAGCTACTGCATTTAGGTACATTATAAAGTGTTCACTCCATGTTGTGCTCTTTGATTCAGTTATTGCATGTAGGGTATTTTATCTTAGAAAAATTAGATCTTTTAGCAGTATAGCAATTCCTACAAACCAAGGCTTTGTTATAGACTAGCCAAGATAAACTTGGAGAGCTGTTTTTTCCTTCAGGTGAGTTCTTTAATGAGAAATATTAAGCTTCCTGAGATCTTTCTTTGCTCTGTTCTTTTAATGCATTATGACAAGGCTTCTGGAGCTTTAAGTGATACAAAACACTTCTGTAAAACAATTAATATGTGAAGTGGCTCATGGGATAGTAATCACATTAGGGTTAGCCTAGCACAAATGGCTGCTTCCAGCAACAAACAATGAGTGGGAGCCACCCATGTGGAACAATCTCTTGGCAGGAAATGCTGTGTTCAGACCCCCACACAGGAAAAAACCCACCATGGGTTAGTTGTTGATTGCTAACACATAATACAGGAAAATAAGTCAAACAACAGATGGAAGAGAGAATAAATGAGTCCACAAGATTTGCATGACAAGAGCACCCATAATCCTTCTCTGGAACTGCAGGGAAGGAAACAACCAAAGCTTTCTGTGTCCCCCAAACTCAGGATGAAAGAAAAATGCTCCCAAGTCTTTCAATAAGAGTCATGCTGAGGGAGGTCATAGGCAGAGTCTACCTGAAGGCTTGAGGAGATCAGGGTCAGATTCACAACCAGAGCCTGGTAGAGCTTTGCCTGCCCAGCACCACAGTGTGATCATGTTCAGAACAAATTAAACTGCTCCATGATAGTCTGTCCTGGACAGTTACAACCCGACCTGAGAAGTATGAAAATGGATATGGATAAACTCTCATAATTTTCCCCAAGTCTCTCTCTGCTCTGTACTGCAGAGTCATTCAGTCCATTGGCTTGAAGTCTTTATGCTTGTCAAATAGAAATAGAAATAGTAAAGCAAAATGACTGATGTTCGACTCCAGTTTTTACTGTGGTGCTATTTAAATATTGCTCCTGAAAACCATTTTGATACAAAGACTTACCATGCCCAAGTGTGGCCCCCAATATCTTCCATTAGCCCTTTTTAAAACTACAGATTGTAACACAATTTCTGTGCAGAGTAAATGAAAAGTTCATTTTGATGGTGTCTGCACTTTTTAGACCCTGAGCAAGGGCTGAATAAACAGGAATTGAAGGTCAGGGAGCAAGAAGCAACAGAGAAGGTAAGGTGAGCAGACAGAATGGTCAAAGATGCTGGCAAATAGGACAACACAAATGGTTGTCCTTTTGCACTTTAGCATTTCAAGTAGCTGTGATTTCACATAGAAGGCAGACAATGGTTATGCTGCTGGGGAACACTAAAAGAAAAACCTCAGCATCAGTTACATTTGCAAGGTATTTTCAAACCTGGTGCTCAATGGCTTCCTATTTAGTATGGAATATTCTGTATTAATTCCATAGCCTGTGATGAGTGGGCACTGTGCCAAGCGTTTTGCGTGGGGGCTGCAGAGCAGATGAGTGCTGAGCTCCATGGAAGAATTTCATTTGTGTAAATGAGGAGGCCGTTATCACTGCACTAAAGGTCCTGTTTTTAAAAAAAGCCTCCTGTGACATTATGCACAAAACAACCTATTTATGCAGCATGAAAATATTTATGTGCTTTGCACCAGCTTAAAAAGGGAATTTGCAATAGATGAGGGACATGAGAAAGGATTGGAGTGAGAGATAAGGAGAGATTAGAAAAGGCAGATCATGAAGTACACGACATCCTGCAGCAGTACCTGGAGTAAACCCTTGCCTTTTTTTAAGACATAGGCCTTGGAGATGGTGTCTGGATCATTTATATATTTCTTACAGACTTAGTTTTCCACAGGCAGGGAGCTGTATGCAGAGATGCAATTGCTGGAAATGTGAGGAGATGCTGTGCTAAAGGCACTGATGGCCTTTGTAACCATCTTTGTCCTTTCCAACCTTCATCTCTCGCCCTCATGGGGGTAGTGCCTGGGGCTTGCCTTTGGGCTGGGGAATGCTGCAGTGCTGAGCTCCCTCATCCAAAGCAGGAAACAAGGGGAAAATCCCCTGTGCAGGCACTCAGATGGACATGGCACAGGATGAGTGGTCCCGATGGGGTGGCTTCGAAACAGGACAGAGCTCAAAGCCTTGCTCCCTGTCCTTACACACAAGAAAATTTCCCAGACTCTTTCAATTTCTAAGAGTTTTTCCTGAAGCAGCAGTTCCTCTGAAGGGCTGCAAGGGCTGTGCCTCTATTTCCATGAGTAAAGTAGCTGTGGTTCAGCCACAGTTCTCGCTGACTGTAGGAGCACACTGGCAGCAGGATGTGGCTCCACATGTCCTCTGTCCCCCGACTGCCCTGGAACAGAAGTTGCAGAAGAGGTGTCCCAGGATGCACACAGGAGAACAGACAGATTGTTGGGAGCACACATCTGACGGGGACACATCAGCCTGCGCATCATCCACTTCCTGCTCTGCCAGGCAGCTCAAGTGCTTTCAGCAAGGCTGTGAGGGCAGCATGAGGATGTTTGTTACTTGTCTTTTGGAAATTCAGAATTGTTCTTGCCCCAGATGCAGATGTATCAGCTCCAGGTTCTCCATGGGACAGCTGATACCACCCTAGGCAGCTCAAAATGGTTGTGTGCTGATAGATCAATGGTCTTGGGATGGGCCCCGTCAGCTCCTTGAAGACTTTGTGTGTAAATTCAGAAATCTATGCTGCTTTTAACCTCCCCCAGCACACATTCACCCACCCCCCAGGTATCAGGCTCTCTTTTGATTCTCTGCTCAAACAGTGTTTTGTTTTTAAATAATGTTGGAAAGCAGGGGAAATGTTCTGTTGGTCTCTGTGGGAGCCTGACTTAGCTGCAGACTCAGGCCAATGCTAAGACAGCAGGTCCTGGCTGCAATGGGGGGAGTCAAGGTCAGCTCCTGGCATGTGACAGTACCCTGAAATGTGGCCATGGACTGAGCACTCCTGAAATAAAAATACCTGAATCCATGTGGGATCTGGGGTGATCTCATACCCAGCTGTAAAGCAATAAAAATCTTAATGCCCCAGTACCCACAGAGCTAATGAAAAACTTTCAAGCCCAAATACACACATAGTGACAACCATGAAAGTACCAAAATAATTTCTATGTCAGCTTTCTGTGTCCTCCTATCCACTCCCCACCTCTCACTGTCACTGTGGTCGATGGCTGCTGAAAAGCCTTGTCCGATTCCCGCATCTGGTTCCTGACGTGCAGGCCAGCAGTGCTGTGAAGGAGAAAATGCTGCTGCTCATGTAAGCTGTCCTATGTGTTGGCAGGGCTGTGAGTTTCAGAACAGAGTGATATATTTCAGCTCTTGTGAAATTTCTGAATAATCAGCTCATCAAAAAATATCATGCAGAGTTCCCTTGTAGTCCTCTCCAACTTGCCACCTCTCCTGCCAATAGCTCTGTAGGGTGACCACAGCTTGGCAGAGCCCATTAGCAGAGCTCTGCACAATCACTCAGAAGTAGAGTTGGCTGGAAAATACAGTTTTCTCTCCTGAAAAAAAAACAGAAAAAAGATGAGGTGGGGCAGAGGGTGTGTTTGGCTTGGCATTTCAGGATGAAGATTTTCCCTGCTGCTCTCTCCAGAACCCTCTTCTGCTCCCCCATTGCACCTCACCTTTTTCCTCCTTTAGAAGGTGACTCCAAGAAAATAAAAATTCAGCTTAGAGTGGCATAGACATTGGATGCTGTTCAATCTGCTGGTGACTCCTCCTGGCCCCCAGGGCTAGGATTGTCACTGCAGGATGGGCACCAACACACTGGCACCTTCTTCACCTGAGACTCCTGAGCAAGTTGTCTGTGGACCTGCACATTTTGCTGCAACTGCCCGGTTTCTTCTTTGGAGTTCCTTGAGAAGATATTCTTGAGATAGATTTCTCTCAAGCAGCCCAGCAACCTGTGTGTGGTGAGATGGGGATGCTGGAAGAGCTTCAGGGAAACCTGACCAGCAGTGCTGCAGAGACAATGGGCTGAGCAGCCAGAATCACTTCACCTGCTCCTCCAGGACCTGGGCTTCTTCCAGGCATGTCCCCTTGTGCTTTCCCATTCATTTTGACACCTGTTTCCAAGTCCCAGGTGATCATTGCTTTGGCTGGGAAGAGCAGAGCTCCTCGATGTGTCCTCTAACGATGTTCAGCTGCTGACACTGTGGGGAGGAGGCCAGACTGGCTGCAGACCCCCTTAGGGCAGCTGGCAAACAAGTCCTGCAGAGGAAGGTGGTGCAAAAATCAATGGTTAGTGCGTTAGCATTAAAGCTGTGGCATAAAAGCCTTGTACAACTGAGATTATTCTATTTTTTAGGTCTGTGGTAGCTGCATTGACTGTGGCACTTGGTGCAACATGGGTTTAGTACTTATGTCACATTGCAAACCCCTGTGTGGGGCACAACTGCAGCCATCAGCGACCAGTGGCTCCAGCAAAGGTTTCCTGTACTTCCTGTCCCCTCTTGGATCTGCCTTGACCTGGCCACAGCTGCCAAGCATTTGCTCTGTCCCTCTCTACTTGTGCCACCATGTCTTTCTGCTCAGGCTTTTGTAATTTCTTTTGTCACCATAGTGACAGGAAAAGAGTGATGACTGCTGGAGTAATTTCCCATATTAGCTAGTGCTGGCTTTTCAGCCTAAATCAGCACTTCATTTTTCCCGTGCTCTTGCTGAGCATCACTGGAGCATCATTAAAGAGCAGTGGCAGAGGTGTCTTGGTGTGTTGCGGTGCTGCCAGTGCTCCTCTGGGACAGCTGTGGCTGGGACGGGGCCTTCCGGTCACCTCATGTCCCACCTCATGTCCCCCCTTCCCCACCTTATGTCTCTCCCATGCAGAGAGAGAAAGGGAAGACAAAGAAATGTATTTGCAAAGGTTTCTCCCAGCGTACATCTCATGGTCAGTAAAACCAGGAATTTGGGCACTTCCATCTGTCCTGGGGCACGTGCATGTCTGCAGGGTGCATGGAAGAGCTCCCCAGAGGTAACTGCTCACTCTGACTGATGTAGCGAGTGGGCAAAGACCCCCACGTGCCCCTGCTGTGCCCTCTGCTCTGCACAGCCCAAACCAAGGCTGGCACCACACCTGGGCTTTCAGTGGGGTGGCTCTGTGCGGAATCCTGCTCTGTCCCAGCCATGCAGTGCATCTCAGAGAAACACCAGCACACACACAAATACATACTTAAAAATCAAGATCCTTAAGTAAGCAAATGTATTTAAATAGCAAACAAGCTACTGAAAAGCAGAGAAAGGTCACAAAATGTGAAATGAAAGCAGCTCTTCTGTTCCCCACATCGGCAGTGCCGGTCCCTGCCTCAGAGGATATATTAAGCGGAGTCAGCCTTCATTTCAAGCACACAGCCTTTTGTCCTTCTATCACAACATTAACATTATCCCCACATAATTTTATGTATTTAATTTTACAATAGACTGTGTCAGTGAGCACTGCCTGTAAATATTTGATCACCACCATTCCTCTAGGATTATCTTATCAAGAGTAAAGATATTAAAATAGAAATCTTGTCATGTTGCTGCCTTTATACTTCCAGCCTAAGAGTTGATTGACAGAAAATGAACTGCCCGAACTAGCTCTAAAGTGTCTTTTCACTGAGAGTTTTAATGCCAGAGGCTATAGAAAAAAAGGTTAGCTAGTCATTGGAAACTAATGCCTTGCTGTAGTTATGGAGCTTTTGTACTGAAGATTAAAAAATATGATCTACTAGGGGTATTTTTACAAGAGTAAAATGGCGTTGATATTTTTGTATCTTTTTGCCATCACTAATGAGCCTTAAAAGGAGCCTTTCCTTTTTTTTTCCTGCACTTGAATATTAGATGCAGTTTCACTGCAGCTCACAGACACAGGCTGAAGTTTTGCAAGAATAAGCTCTTGACTTACCTAACCTACAAAATTTCTTTTTGGTGACAAAATGGCTTGCAAGCCAGGACTAAATGTTCTTGCCTAGCTTGGAATATCAAACCACTATAGACAAGTCAATGTTTCTATTTATGGCCAGTTAAAGACACACCGGTAATGCTGTTTTAATGTTACAAAATTGTGCTGAAATTGTCATGTGTCTGAAGAGCACCACGCCGCAAATATACAGCTGGTCCCCAAGGGCTTACTCAGCCTGTGCTCCAGCACGGATCAATGCAAGTTTTTGCTGGAGTAAGGACCCAAGTGTCAATTCACAAAGGTACAGCACGAGTGAACTTTAATCACAAGCTTAGAAATCAATAAAGACAGAAGCTGGCTGGGGTGAGGGGACAGGGGGGGATGTGGGTTCCATATCTCTGCAGCTCCTGTGCCCAGGTGGGAACTGGGGCAACAGTTCCTGGCATCCTGGCAACCTGAATAAATCTGGCTTTGTCTTGTCCTGATCGTGGAGGGCCAGAGAGGGTGGTTAGTTCACAGATCTGTCCCGTCACAGTTCTCTAGCCACTGGCATTAAATCACCCAAAGTCTTTCAGGCATTAAGGAAAGTGTTAGTGGGGCATGGCTGAGGCTGGAGTGGCCAGAGCCAGCAACCTGGAGCATTCTGCTTTAGCCAGAGAATCCCTCACACTTTCTTCCCTTCCAACATGAACAATAACTATGAAATGAAACTAATTGCACATTCAGCAGCCCATTGTTGAGCTGTCATAAAGGGATTTACATGGGTGGCTCCATTAACAGCACTGGGTGGTCCCCTCCATGCTCTCCATGGGCTCAGAATTTAGAGAAGCTTGTTCTAACATTTCACTCATGAAAAAGGTCAAGAACTGAGCTTTTTGTTCAGTGTGCTCAATATATTCAATTAAAATATACTGCTGTGTTCATCAGCTATTAACTGTCTTTGCAATAGCTGTAATTAAACAGGTACTTCCCTGTGAAAGGAAATCTTTCAAGACAAATTCTGACATGGGGAGAGAGGAGAGCAGGAATTTTCCAGGTCTCCAGTGTGGATTTGCTTTGTGTCTCCACATGAATCCCTCAGCCACTGGGTGTTTCCCTTCTCCTGTTGCTGGAGCAAGGATGGCTTGGAGGTGATGGGCTGGCCAGATCCTGATTCTGGCATGTCCCTTCCCTGGGCACACCAGGGGTGAGCTGAACACCAGCACTGCTGGATCCTTGGCAACCATGGGGGAATAAAACCAGCCAGGCAGTTTCCTCAACCAGGCAATTCACTTGCAGAAACATCATTTACAAAGTTCCACTTAGAGCCCTGGGGATAAGAAACACAGGATGAGAGAAGTTGGCTGCTCAGGAGAGTTTAACAAACTCAGATTTTAGAGGGTTTAGCAGTTGGTGGCCTCCAGTTCAATGGGTGGAAGAGTTAAAAGCCACACACCCTGCTTTGAAAACTTCTTCCAAAATGCCTGAAATGAAGAAAACCCCCAAAAGGCAGACTAGAGGAAAGCAGAGGAAGAAAATGAAGGAAGCAAAAAGAAATTACCTGAGCCAACTGTTCTAATTATATACACACAGCAGTCAAACAGTGATAGCAATTGTTGGCACTCTTAAGACGGATAGCAGGGAAATGGAGATACAGTGGAAAATAACACATATTAAGGAGTTAGTATTCAATTATGCTAAAGAAGGGGGTGTGTATTTACATTAGTCAGAAATCAGGCATGCCGAGAAATGGGTGACAGCAGGGAGAAGTACAGCAGGAAAACCAGAGCGTGGTTGTGACAGGTTTCCCTGGTAGCTGTGAACAAGGGGGTGCTGAGCCAGGCACAATACCACCAGCATTGCTTGATTATGTCACAGCCTTTTGCATCTGACAGCATCCAATATACAGCTGCAGAAGCCTCCAGGCACAGGGATGGAGCAGGGCACAGGGAAATTCAGAGCCTTGGTGCAGCACTTGTGTGGAGACCCAGGAACCCACTATTACAATGTCCTGGAAGGAAGCGCCTGAAGCATAATACTAAGCATAGAAAAAAACCCTGCACCAATGCTTTTCCACAGTATGTAATGTTCCTCAGTTCTATGTACCCCAAGTTAGCCTGTCAGCTTTCCCTGCCCCTTTTTCCCTTCTCTGGTTCGTGCCTATCCACGTCCCATGTGCCCACGTCCTCGTTTCTCCCCCCCTACATTCGCATCGGCTCCTCGGTGGGAGCTCCACCTTTGCTCCACCCCTGTGCCCATTGGGTCCTGCTGCTCTCTCTGCCCCTTTCTTTCCTTGTATATGAACCGTGGTCACTGCATCGTTCCGGGCATTTGGTGTCTGGTTCCCGTGGTGTTGAGGTGACTATTGGAGCCCTGGATTGCTGTACCAAAGCCCCTCTCGTGTCTCCATCTGCCTGCCTGCTGTCCGGAGCTCAGCGACCGCGTGTGCGAGTGTGTGTGGTGTGTCTGTGCTGACCATGTGTGTGTGAGGTGTGAGTGTGTGAGGTGTGAGTGTGTGAGGTGTGCCTGCCTCTGACCATGTGTGCGAGTGTGTGTGAGTGTGTGAGGTGTGTGTGAGGTGTGCCTGCCTCTGACTGCATGTGTGAGTGTGTGAGGTGTGAGGTGTGCCTGTCTCTGACCATGTGTGTGGTGTGAGTGTGTGAGGTGTGCCTGTCTCTGCCATGTGCGTGAGGTGTGCCTGTCTCTGACCGTGTGTGTGTGTGAGATGTGCCTGCCACTGGCCAGAGGGCCCTCCCCAGCTGGAGCTGCTTTTGGAAGGTGTTGCCCTCCTGTACCACCGGGCTGCACAACGTTACACACGTGCAATAAATTGAGTGTGCTTCCTCTTGCCATGGGCCTTTCAGGGACAGTAGAGTATCTCTTACCATGCTGTACCAGTTGTTTTTGACCTCCTGTGTGCTCATGGTCTTCCAGGTCCTTTCACTAAAATGTCCCAGAACTTGTTGTGTGTTTGCTGTCCTCCCCACCAGGTTCTCTCAGCAAATGCCCCTGTTCCTGTTCCTCTGCTGGGGCCTTTAATGCAGATAGAGAGTGATCAAAGTAAGCTGCAGCCCAGTCCTTGATAAAGCTCTCTTACTGGGCCCTGTTAGCCAATTTGTCACCTATTTCTGCATTATTTAATTAATCTCAATTTTCTCCAGCATGACTTACACTGTTAGATATTCAGAGCACAAAGGCAGGAGATTCACTGAAATCCTGGAGGAAGAGAACGGTTAGATTACTGTTATCTGCAAGATCAGTTAGGGATTTCAGGTTAATCTTGCTTGATAAATCATGTTGCATTTTATCCTATTTGCCTTCATGTCTCTGCAAATGGTCCTTCTCTCAGAAAAATGTGATGAAGCTTGGAGTACTGGACCCTGATCACTCAGCAAGCCTTTCTTAAATACCTGCAAAACTTTAGACACACTCCTTGTACACAGTTCCACCCCTGATAAGTTGGTCAAGCACCCACATAAAAAATTGCAGGAGAAAGACTGCCCACTCCCTGCTGTTGGGAACCCAAGCCTGCTCTGTAGGTGCCCAACAAACCCAGCGAAGTATGTAAATACACCAAAAATGTCCTGTTGCAAGTTCCTGCTGGTTGATCAGAGGCTATAAACCCTAGCTCAGCTTGGGCTCATGTGTTTGGGATTCCATTTCTGCACATCTTTCTTAACCTCCAATTTTGCCTTCAGTCCCTTTCTCATGCTGCCTTTTGCCCATGCTCCAAATCTTCCTCTTCATCCAAAAGCCAGGTGTTTTTCCTGCTTTGAGGAAGAGGGCACACAACCTGTCCATACATTCCTGCCCTGTGCTTTGAGCCAGCAGCCCTCCAGCCTGCTCTCCTTGGCCTTTCTCGTGACCTGTGTTTGTAGAAGTTTTGCATTTGAATAGTATTTCCAAGGTCCAAATCTAAGCAAGTGTCCCTTCATCCTTCCCTTCCTGACCTACTCACACAGCTTGCTTTATTGCCAAAGCTTCATTCATTATGCCACTTAGATTCTGAAAATTCTTGGTCTTTTTAAGAAGACATTTTTTCATCCTTCCTAGGATGCTTCCAGTTCCTTCCTAGAAGTTTTTTCCCTTTAAACTGATTTGAAACAGGTGGGAACCTGCTTGCTGTGCGACGATGCAGATGGTGGAGTTGCAAAGCTTTTTGAGTGGTCAAGCGCTTTATAAATTTCAAGATATATTAAAAAAAATGGCCAAAAAGAAAGTCTTTTCCAAGGAGCACAAAATCAGCCTAAGAGCTTTGGCTGTCTGCATGTAGGCAAGAATGTTGCACTGCATATGCTGGTTCCCATCCTCAGTCCTCTCCAGCAGCACTTGCAAGCCCCACTGAGTCTCGTAACCAGAAGGGAACGCTGAATCCCAAGCCTCTCCTGATGTAAACCAGGCTGCAGATGATAAACCAGCCATCAGTATCTGTGCTATGGACACTAAACAGAAGGTTTCTAGCCAAATCCAGCTGCTGAGAAGCAAAGCATCCCTTTCCACCCCTGGGTGTCCTCTCCAAAGCCATTGCTGCTGGCCCTGCAGCAGGGCTCTGGCTCTGCCCTGTCCTCAGCCACCCTCCAGAGTCACTTTGGGACCAGACTGAGACACCGACTGTCAGTAAAACAAGAGGGAAAATTAACAGGGGCGAGACAGCGAGCCCTGGGTGTGTACACACCTGTGCATCTCCCACAGGACAGACTGCAGCACACTTTATGTTTATCAGGTCTAAACACCGACAGATGCCAGGAAATGCTCAGAGGTGGCAGAGGGGGAATTGAAATCTCATTGTTTATGGAGTGACATCAAGGGACAGAGAAACAAATACGAATGCTTGGGCACAAACTCAGCCAAAGGTGTTTTGGGCACTTAGTCACAGTTCCTGGGCAGGAGGTGCCAGCCCATAGAGATAGGGACTTCCCCCAGACCTTCTGGGCAGGTGAGGTGGGCACTGCTGAGCACAGCTGAGCCAAGCACCAGAGCCACAGCCCTCTGCAAAGTGCTCATATTCACTAGATATAGATGGCACATAGATATAGAACGCTTTCAGGTATTTATATACAGAAGTCTTTATATATCTAAACCCCAGTGTTTTTTAATGTTTAAAATGACTGCATATATGTATATTTATGTGCATATATATATATGCTGGTTGTATATATACATAAAAAGACCTTTCAAAAGGTCTTTATATATACACACATACTTATGCATGTGTAACACCTTTCTAAATATATGTATACACACATATATTGTATTATATTATATTATACTTAACATATGTATTAAATATCTCATATAAACGTAAGTATATAACGGTCTTTTAGAGGGCTATATTTGGATATATATATTTATATGCATATATAAATATACTACATAAAATTATTATAAGCAATAAATATGATTATATATACATATACTATAAACCATTAAATTATCTAAATATTATCATGCATCTCAAAGTATTGAGAAGTCATTGCTGGGGTGTGATGGAGTGGGAGAAAAAGAGGCCAGGATGCATCTGGCATCCTACTTTATGCTAGGAGAAACCACCCAAGCCAAGTGTAGACACCAAATTTGCACATTTTACTTTTAAATCCACTGGCTCCTGCTTTTTGGTGTGAGGGGTGCCCTTACACCTTTCCCTTCCTGCTGCCTGTCTGTCCAGATGCTGTGGGCTGGCTGCTGCCAGAAGCTCCCACTCACACGTGCAGCTGGGACAGAGGAGCTGTCATGATGCCATGACATTTCTCTCCTTCTCTGGCAAAAGGATCCTACTGAAAGAAGTGAGGGAATAACATGAAAACCCCAGCCGGAGGCTGACAAGCAAACTGACATTTATCAAAAAAAAAAAAAGTAGGTGAGGTGGGAAGAAAAGCCTGGGTGGGTAGCTCAGTTTTTATCTATGGCTGCAAATGTTTCGGGTGAGCCTTTCTGACTCCATAAATGCACTTCCAGGCACTTCCACTCCTAAACTGCCATGGCAGGTATTTCCCCCTCTTTTCTCTCTCATTAGCAGCTCTCCCTGAACTGCAGCAGCTCTCCCCCATCCAGAAGAGCAGAATGTTGAGGGAAGTTTGTCAACACCTTCAGCAGCAGAAGGAGGTGGGTAGGCAAGGGTTAAGTAACAATTTACTTACGAGTGACAGGGGCGTGCAGAAACCTGGAAGATTTTTTTTCCAGTTTTCATTAGGTGACAGACACTTTACAGGCAGTTGTGCTGTCCCTGGGAACGTCAGTGCGAAATGGAGAACCGGTGGCATTTACAGGCTGAAGTTTCTCCTTGTCCTCAATGACAAAATAAAGGGCAAAAATTTAAAAACTAAGCCATGAATGTTTTTAACCAGGAGCATTTCCAGCCTGTTCTTATGCCAGCTCTAACTCTGGCTGGTTAGACTCACTGCTCTCTGCAGCAAGGCATGCATTGAGCTGCTGGTGGACAGTACTGCTCTCCACTCAAACTATTTCTTACTTGCTTAATTATACCCTGCACTTACACTTTTACAGAGAACAGATGTGAAGGCTTACCTTGGGACAGATACATTATGTATACAGCATTAACTTCACACCCATACAGTCCCCATTTTAATTACACAGCCAGTGGGGGACCCAGGATACTTTGCTGGCAGAGCAGTTGGTTTCATTAGCAATTCCCAAGACCTCAGCTGTCTGCAACATCCTCGCTCATGCAGGCTGAGCTGCACTGGAGATCCAGCCCATGGCAGCCAAGGAAGAGCCATGCACTGCTTGACTTCTGGGGAAAAACCCCAAAAAATTGTGCAACAGCCAGTGCACCCCTCTGGGGTGGTACAAGCTCCAGCCTGAGTTTCATCTTAAACATGAGTATTTTGGAAAAACCTTAATGTGACATGAAATGTGAGGCCAAAGGANGTGGGAGAAAAAGAGGCCAGGATGCATCTGGCATCCTACTTTATGCTAGGAGAAACCACCCAAGCCAAGTGTAGACACCAAATTTGCACATTTTACTTTTAAATCCACTGGCTCCTGCTTTTTGGTGTGAGGGGTGCCCTTACACCTTTCCCTTCCTGCTGCCTCTCTGTCCACATGCTGTGGGCTGGCTGCTGCCAGAAGCCCCCACTCACACGTGCAGCTGGGACAGAGGAGCTGTCATGATGCCATGACATTTCTCTCCTTCTCTGGCAAAAGGATCCTACTGAAAGAAGTGAGGGAATAACATGAAAACCCCAGCCGGAGGCTGACAAGCAAACTGACATTTATCAAAAAAAAAAAAAGTAGGTGAGGTGGGAAGAAAAGCCTGGGTGGGTAGCTCAGTTTTTATCTATGGCTGCAAATGTTTCGGGTGAGCCTTTCTGACTCCATAAATGCACTTCCAGGCACTTCCACTCCTAAACTGCCATGGCAGGTATTTCCCCCTCTTTTCTCTCTCATTAGCAGCTCTCCCTGAACTGCAGCAGCTCTCCCCCATCCAGAAGAGCAGAATGTTGAGGGAAGTTTGTCAACACCTTCAGCAGCAGAAGGAGGTGGGTAGGCAAGGGTTAAGTAACAATTTACTTACGAGTGACAGGGGCGTGCAGAAACCTGGAAGATTTTTTTTCCAGTTTTCATTAGGTGACAGACACTTTACAGGCAGTTGTGCTGTCCCTGGGAACGTCAGTGCGAAATGGAGAACCGGTGGCATTTACAGGCTGAAGTTTCTCCTTGTCCTCAATGACAAAATAAAGGGCAAAAATTTAAAAACTAAGCCATGAATGTTTTTAACCAGGAGCATTTCCAGCCTGTTCTTATGCCAGCTCTAACTCTGGCTGGTTAGACTCACTGCTCTCTGCAGCAAGGCATGCATTGAGCTGCTGGTGGACAGTACTGCTCTCCACTCAAACTATTTCTTACTTGCTTAATTATACCCTGCACTTACACTTTTACAGAGAACAGATGTGAAGGCTTACCTTGGGACAGATACATTATGTATACAGCATTAACTTCACACCCATACAGTCCCCATTTTAATTACACAGCCAGTGGGGGACCCAGGATACTTTGCTGGCAGAGCAGTTGGTTTCATTAGCAATTCCCAAGACCTCAGCTGTCTGCAACATCCTCGCTCATGCAGGCTGAGCTGCACTGGAGATCCAGCCCATGGCAGCCAAGGAAGAGCCATGCACTGCTTGACTTCTGGGGAAAAACCCCAAAAAATTGTGCAACAGCCAGTGCACCCCTCTGGGGTGGTACAAGCTCCAGCCTGAGTTTCATCTTAAACATGAGTATTTTGGAAAAACCTTAATGTGACATGAAATGTGAGGCCAAAGGATATTGAAAGACAACTTGGATGTACATCACTTAAGAAGTTTGTCTGATCTCTGACCCCTTGTCAGGGAAACATCAGTGTGACAGGTCCCTGCAGGCTGCATCTCACTGCTAATAAAAGCCTTTTAGCAGCTCTTGGAGAAGGGGTTTGATCAGAGCCTCTTGCTGGGTTTAATAGGTGGCAAAGTACAAGGCAGCGTTTGGTTTGTCACTGCATTACAAGCTCAGTATGAGTGAACAGTGCAAGGTGCAGCAAAGGGACACTGCAGGGTGCTGGGTGGCATCAGCAAGGGCATCACCAGCACAGATAAAGGAGGCATTATCCCACTCCACTCAGCACTGGTCAGCCCACACCTGGAATACTGTGCTCAGTTCGGCCTGCAACACAAAAAGGATGTGAAGAGAGTCCCGGGAAAGATGAGCCAAGGACTGGGAACGGCTGCCATGTGAGGAAAGGCTGAGACAACTGGGTTTGTTCAGCCTCGAGAAAAGCCTTAAGGAAGGCCTTTATAGCCATGCTCCACTGTTTAGAGGGTGACTACAAAGAAGATAAGAGACTCCCTTTTCACAGGATTCACATGGAAAAGGGAGGGATAATGGGTACAAATTATTTCTGGAAATATTCCAACTAGACACAAGAAGAAAATTTTTTACAGTGGGAACAATCAGCCATTGGAATAATCCCCCCAGGGAAGTGGAAGATTCCCTGACATTGGACTCTCTTAAGATTCAGGAAGACAGGGTGATGGACCATTTTGTGCTTTTGCCAAGAAATGTTGGACCACGTGATCCTTGAGGTCACTTCCAGCCTGATGCTCTATGATTTGACACATCTCATCTTTGAAGTGACATAAGAAATGCTCTTTTGCTCATGCTACAATAAAGCAGGGAAGACTCTAAAAGAGCAGCATTTAATCCATCAAACCCACTGCATCACACCCAGGCAAGGAGACTCTTTCTGCAGTTGTTCCTTCCCAAGGTGATCCAAAAGAAGGGCCATTGTTCTGCTTTCTCCTTTAAAATTTTTCCAGGTGACAAGTGAACCCTTTCCCCACAGCCACTTCTTGTTAGCAGGGCTGCCCTTCTCACTGCCCAGGGTGCAGCCACACTGTCCTCTGGTTCCAGCCCCAGAGAAAAACCATCAATATACACATCAGGAGAAATTAAAATTGTTCTTATGAGTTATTCTGTGACACAAGATAGCACTGGCTATATTAAATCCTATTAATTAATATTAAATTAATTCTTTTCCTTGCCTATAAACACAGTGTTACTGTGGAGCACAGGAACAATTATTATCTGGGATGCTTCAAGGCACAAGTTTCAGAGTCACAAAAGCTGCATATTTGTTAGAAACAGAATAACAAATCTGTCACTGTTAGAGCCACTCAACCAGGACAAGAAAAATCCTGAATAAACTGCAGTAGGTCAACAATTTGCCAGAAATATCACCTGAATCAGGAGCCTGAGGTTTCATCTCACTGGAATGCTGCTTGTTACGTGCACAAAGAGCACTGCCTCAGCAGAACACTCTGTGTTACTTACTTAGGGGCTAGCAAGGCGTAGCTCATGTTTCACTACCTGCTACTCATTCAGCCTTAATTCTTTGCTTAGTTACTGCTCCTCTGCTTTGGGAATGGGTGAGAAAGGGCACGGGGGGCACTTTGAGAATAGTGGGACAGCAAACTCTGCCTCTTGCAGCATTCTAGCCTTTGCAATGGTAGCTGATGGAGCACAGCAATGGGCAAGGCTCAGCTGAACTGGGCAAGTTTCAGCAGACATGGTGCTGAGTGCTCCTCACTGCCTGGGAGATGATGCAAAAAGTAAAAGAGGAAGTCACTTTTTGTTTCTGCTTGCTGAGAAAATGTTCTTCCAGCCAGCAGTGCTTTTGCTTTGCCCTTGCTATGCACTCCCCATGTGGCTGGTATGGACAAGTGGGTGGCTGCCTTATTCCCACAGGATCCAGCACCACTGGGGTGAACGTGGTATAAATGGGTCTATCAGGCTGGTGAATAAAAAGTCACCAGCTATTTGCCAGCTGCTCAGCAGGTCATGGCTATGCTCCTTCAAGAGGCAGCAATGCTCTTGGTCTCAGTCCCTCCCGGAGCGATTGCTGATGACATTTATTCAGGTCATGGCTTTCTCAGTGGTCCTAGGAGACCCAGAAGGCAAAGCTCAAACAAAAGCCTTGGTGGCCTTTTGAAAAACTCATCTCTCTGTTTCCCTGCTCAAAGTAAAAGAGGGGAAAAAAATACCCCTTAACTGAAGTTGTTATGCAATGAGTCATTTGTGGTGCAGAGAAGGGCCAGCTTCCCTCTGCGCCGCAGTGATTTGACTAATTACTTCTATCTGCTCCAGCAGAAGAGCAGCCTCCTCCAGCCTTTCCGCTGGGTGAGCCCTGTCTGTCAGCAGCAGAGAAGTGGGAAGTAATGGGAAACAGCATCCTTCTGCTTTGAGCAGAACAATTTTGTCTGTTCCTTACCCCTGCTGGGTGGCAGGTCCCAAATTGAGCTCAGTGAAACACCAGAGCCTCGAGACTGGGTAGACAGGTTATTCTGGGGCCACCACACAGGTGTTCACATCCTCCCAACAGTCACAGGGACCCATTTTCCACGAGCCTGTGTCTCTGTATGCCCCTGGGCTCTGTGACTGCTGGGGGACAGGACCAGGATGATGCACAGCACATCCTTCTGTGGTGCTCCCAGCCATCAGAGCCTCCCCACGATTTAGGCATGGAGCAGCCATCAGCCTTCAAGAGAAACAGTGTGGAGTTCTAAGGCAGTATTTCCTCTCACTTTGCATCTGACGAGTTCTCCTGCAGGATTTGGGGGCTGGAAGGTCACAAGTTTCAGAGTCACAGAAGTCCCACTCCAAAACATCATCCAAAACATCTGGACAGAGGGAGAAGACAGGGACACACGTGGGGCTTCTTCCAGCACTTCCAAAATGCTAGTCTCCTCTGAGCTGTGAGACAGGGCCCAGGGTTTTCACAGCTGTTAATTGGAGGTGAATATTATTAATGTATATTAGAAGAAAAAGGCAGCTGCTATACAAACTGATTGTATTTTTACACTTGTTTAAAATCACAACTCTGATTTTTAATTATAGTGGATCAAAGAAAAGAACCACATTAATCCAATGTAATCACGTGTGAGTTGAGTTGATAACAACATTGTATTTAATTGGCAGTAAGCTTGGGCAATGTTAAATACAAATGAAAAGCACTGACATATTCTGAAGACTAATTAATATGACAGACTGGTAGCAAATGCATTGTTTATTACTACTAATTTCCAGTGGCTGGTTCAACACCATTTTGTTGCCACAATCCCCAGTGCTGTGTCCATCAATGCATGATATTTAGAAGGAAAATTAAATATGATTTATTTTACGAAGGAACAAAGAAGTTCAAAGATAATTAAATTACACATTTCAAATACCAAGTTGCAGATAAAGAGCTTTAAAATGCAGGATTTTTCTGTTTCCAACTGTAAGTCCCCTTGATATGTGCATATAATTCACATTAATGTGCTACATCAGCGACAGAAGACACTTCTTTCTCTGCACATTTTAATGTAGTTAACAAATGGAGATTTTTCTCAGGGCTGACACAACTCTCAGTGAAGTAAACACAAGGATTACCCTCAAGACCCTGCCAAAGCCCAGCAACTTATTGGAAGAATTTCCCTTGACTCCTGTGGACTCTCAATCATATTCTAAGCTTTTCAGATCAGGACCTGTTATCATTTTTTTTTCATCCTTAGAAAGTACCTAGTGGAAATGAAGACCATTAATTCAGGTAACATCTTTTAAATACAGTGTCCTGAAAGTTGCTAGGGCTTTCCAGAGAGTTGTGTGCATTACAATTCTCCCACCTGACTGACTCCCACCTTCCACAGCTGGTTATGGACTGTAATGTCACATATTTGTCACACCTTGTTACAGCCTTGGTCAATAGAATAATGGAATAATCAATCATCTATATTTTAGTGTGATACAAAATAAATACAGTGCATAATAGTCAATCAGGTCTTCAGCAAGGAAAAGTTGAACAATTACAGTGGTTGTCAGTAGTAAACTGCCTATGATAAGTATGCAAACATTGACCCCAAGTGTTATACTGAGAACATGGAAATTAAAACCATCTATCTTACTTGATTCAAAGTCTCCCAGATAACAAGGGTGGTATTTAAGGAAAACCTCAGCTGGACTTAGATTGCTTCTTTCTGTTAGACTAGAATTAAATTAAGTCAAAATTTAGAAAATACTGGTTTAATTAAAGATATTTCACTAGCTCATAAATTATACATTCTCTGTCCTGTTGCAAAGTGTAAGTGTGATATTAGGTGTCAGAGCTGCAGAGGATTCCTAAAGGTTAGTTCACATTTATGTGCTGTATAAGCAGACTTTTGGAAATGAAGGACTAATTATTGAAGTTCCCAAATTGCTACCCCAGTCTGCTCAGCAAGTGCAGTCTCCCAGATTTCAGCAAAAGCAGTGTTTTCTTCAGAAGCTTAGTACTAATATGCAAAATAAGATGGTCAAAAGAGACCGTGGCCAAAAGCAGACATTGGCATGGAATCAAGCATGAAATATTAATAGATAATCATCTAGAAACTAATTACAGAATGTAAAAAGTCCAGCTATCTTGCACAGACCACTGAAAGGAAGAGTGTTTCAGTTTCATTAGCACAGCAGCAGAAGGAGAATTCTTGCAAAGTAGTTTTCTGAGCTTCCTACTGCTCATAACAATGTACATCCATGCTCAATAAAGCAACATTCATTTAAATTAGCAGGGTAAAAAAATAACGTAACAATGAAGGCAATAACTCACTGAAACATATTTCTCCTGGTTTCAGCTGGTATAGAGTCAATTTTCTTCGCAGTAGCTGGTACAGGGCTGTGTTTTGGATTTAGGAGGAGAATAATGTCGGTAACACACTGATGTTTAACTGTTGCTAAGCAGTGCTTCTCTGAATCGAGTGCCCCAAGCTCTGGCAGGGAGCAGGTACATGAGGAGCTGAGGGGGAGCATGGCTGGGACAGCTGTCCTGACCTGTCCTGGCCAAACAGAAATTCCATATGCTCAGTGTATTAACTGGGGGAAGCTACTGATTACTGCTTGGGGACAGGCTGAGCATCCATCTGTGGGTGGTGAGAAATTGTACTGTGAATCACTTGGAATAACATCATCCCGGTTGTTATTCCACACCCTATTTTCTTTTCATCATAACAACAGCAACAACAACAACAACAACAACAACATGTTCCTATAATTATTTTTAATATTGCTATTATACTTTATTTCCATTACTAAACTGTTCTTAGCTCAACACGTGAGTTCTACCTTTTTTTCCAGTTCTCCCCATCGCACTTGGCAGGACAGGGAGTGAAGAAGTGGTTGTGTGGTTCTTAGTTGCCAGCTGGGATTAAACTATGCCAGTACCGTAGATACAAATAAGAAAACAAAACAAAACAAAACAAAGAAATATTGAGAGCCATGCCTTCCTAGAAATGCTGGATTCCAGTGCACACTATCAGGTCACCCCTAGGAACACAGACCAAAATGAAATGGCTGCTCATATAAAGGTGGGAGACTTTGTGACTAGTTTTGAACTCTATACTTCATCTTAAAATGCACTTGGTCCAAACAAATTCAAATTAAATTTAATGGGAATTAGCCATACTCAGATTTAAGCATAAGTCAAAAAGCCATCCCTAAACTCTCCATCCCTGCAGTGCTCCATCAACAATGGTGCCAAACTCTCCTGCCAATATGTCTACACAAGGAGTTGGTTTGTGCCAGCACACATGGCTGTGGCAGTCCTTCCCCTTCCTAATTGCAAGGCCAGGTTACAAAAGGCAGCCTTACCCCAAGTGGAATTTACTCATGCATTTCATGTAAAGCTTATGCCCCACCTGTGCCCTTCCCAAATATACTGTGGTGAGCAAAGGGGCACGGCCATGTCCACCATCAATGGTCTCTGTTGAATCCACTGCCATGCTGCAAAAGCTGCCACTGCAGCCCCAAAGTAGCCTTTGAGAGTGGAGCTACTCCCCTCCATCCTACCCCGCCCCCCAAGATCCTCAGCAGCTTGTGACCAGGAACAGCAGCATTTTCAACCAAGATGCCTCAACACACACTGGAAAAACCTTGACATGAGACAGTGGGTACAAGATGTCCATCAGTGCTGAGGAACACTGCTGGAGATGAAGATGGGAGAGGTAAACTCCCAGGCTCCAGGGAATTTGGAGGACAACTAGAGACATTATTGATTTGCAGCATTGCTGAGAGGCTCCCTTGCTGCTAGGCAGCACTGGCACTTAGCAAGATGAGATCCTCCATCCAAAGAGTGTCTGTGATTGCCTGAGCAGCTGTTGAAGACGCACATCAGTGCACCCTGAAATAGTTAGAAAAGCTCCTTATATATTGAACCAGCAATTAGCAAGGTGCTGGTGTCAGAACAGGGAGCAAAGCCCTCTGTCCAGCTCTCAGCTGCATCAACCACATATCAGAGCTTTGCAGAGCCACAAAAAATTCCTCTGAGATGGTTTCAAAAACCCAGAGCTGATTATTCAGATAAGCCACAATGAGATAAGCTCTGATATCATCAGAAAGGGTGCAAGGCACTGTCAGATGAGGGAGAGAGATGGGAAGGATGTGAACTCTATTTAAGCGGTCCCACAGTGAAACAGTTTGCAGCCAGTGCACAACTTAGTGTCAGCTCTCTGTGAGCAGCTCCTTTGATTGTGCTGCTCTGTGAAGGAGCACTTGTCACTTTTTATTGAAGGAGAGGGGAAGAAAGCAAAGCAGCCTGTTGCCAGGAGAAAAGATGCCACTCACTTTAAGTTAAAATATAGACAGTTGCAATGCCCTGGCTGCTGGTGATGGAGGACCAGCAGAAGTGTGAAGGAAGTATCGATGCAGGGCAAGAAAAAGGAAACAGAAGGAGACTAAAGCAGGCACAGAGCAGGGAGGGATGAGGCTCAGACTCTCTATTTGGAGCTGGGAATGCCTGACCATGCATGAAGAGAAAACAGCAGCCATATTCCCTTCAAAACCAGCAGCTCCCATCAGGCTGAGTCAGGATGCTGTTGCCATGATTCTTGTACCCAAACCCCTGTGAGACACGTGGACTGGGATAAAGCCCAGACTCAGAATGACCCACTGCAGAAGACCTTTTTAAATCCTCTCTAATAAAAGTACAATTGGTTGTTTGGCATTGCCATTCTGTGGCTGGTCACTCCTTACAGCCTTATTCTCACTCAGCGCAAGACGAGCTCTAATCGAAATGGGGAAGAGATGTAGCACAGCCTGTCCTGCAGCCTCTGCCTTCCCACACCATCAAGCTCAGTGAAATGCACCTGGCAGAGCAAGAAATCCCTCACCCCAAAGCAAGAGTATTAAAGCTTTGTGATTGTATCTCTGTAACCCAGCAAGCAGAGGAAAACAACCTGGGAAAGGTACAAAAGCTCAAAGGGAGCAGCCCCTTCCCCCCCTTCATTTTTCAGGATTCTGCTTGTTCAAGATAATAATCATCAAACAAAAAACCCTGCACAAAGAGGCACAAAAAGCCCAATTTCCCCTCAGCCTCTGGTGCTTCTGCTAAGAGTTACTGTGGAATATTAAAAGGCACCAGAGACGACAGAAGTAACTGCAAAGATGGAGGAAATGACTCTGCAGACATAGAAGAGAACAAAAATACATGGCAATATTACAGTATCCTGAGTACTGCAAGGCAAAGCATTTCCCACTGGAACTGGGAAAGCTGATATTTAACAGCTGGATCCTGCACACTAACCAATTTACTTCCATGGTTTTGTTACTTATAGAAAAGCAGAAAATATTTATAGCTACAGTTTTCCTAAATTCAGCTTCATCCTTGCCCTATTTGTCAATACAACTGGTGAAATTTCTGACAAGACTCTTGGACTGTACTTCCTCACTCACACTTGGCAAGCTATTTCGCAAATCCTAGTCCTAGTTCGATGGCAGAGAGGCTTCAACACCTTGTCCCAGTTACCAGCTTTTAAGGATCATTCCTGTGCAAAATAAGATGTGAAGGGTCTGGAGCACAAGTCTTATGAGGGGCAACTGAGGGAACTGTGGTTTTTTAGTGTGGAGAAGAAGAGGCTTAGGGGAGACTTTATCCCTCTCTGAAAGGAGGTTGTAACCAGGTAGGGGTTCATCTCTTCTCCCAAGTAAAAAGCAACAAGACAAGATGCAATTTCCTCAGGTTGTGCTGGGTGGGGGTTAGGCTGGATATCTGGAGTTTGGGAATCTCTGCTCTGGTGCCTGGAGCACCTCCTCCCCCTTCTTCTTCCCCGACCTTGCTGCCTGCAGAGCTGTCTCTCTCACAGATGCTCACTCCTCACTCCAGCTGCAATCATGCAGTTTGGTTTTTTTCTGCCCTTACTAAACTTGTTATCCCAGAGGCATTGCCACCATCCATCACCGGTGATGGGCTCAGCCTTGGCCAGTGGCAGGTCTGTCTTGGCTCTATCAGACCCTGGGGAAGCTTCTGGCCGCTTCTCACAGATGCCATCCTTGCAGCCCCACTGCTACCAAACCCTTGACACACAAACATGATACAGTGATTGCGTGATTGTAAAGTTCTAAGCGTAGAAATCACAAATGGTGATGATGGATAAAGTTACTAAAATCCCTTATCCAGTCACTTTAGAGGCATTAAAACACTATTAACTTAGCGTGCTGCAATGGAGGGAAAAGTGAAGGGGCTGATTTTTCATTGGTTCTTGTCATTATGTATTTTTCTTTTCCTATGAGCACACGGGCTAACTCACAGATTCCATGCTGCTCATGCCAGTGTGTGTCCTATGGCAGCACACAGCCATCCATCCCAGCAGTGGAGAGCAATTGCTAGGGAATTACACACGTATTTGGCAACAGGCAATACCAGTGTCACCTTCTAAACAGGAAACCTAGGGATGCACAAGTAAAAAGAAGACCAGACTTTTCCCTGGAAGCAGAGGAAGGCAATGGCTTCAAGTCCTACAGTACTGGGTTATCATCTGGACCTGGCTGCATTTCCCTGAGACTCACCTCTCTCCATCTCAGCCTGTAGCTGGGATAGGTGGCATATGGATGTCTTCATGTTCCTGGCTGTCTTCCCAGAGGTCACAGCTTTCTGTTCCCCCGGCAAGCTGGGGGTGGTTCCATTGTGGACTCTTCCCATCCTATCTGCCTTTTGAGCTCATTAGTTCTCTGCTGTGCACTGACTTTGTGTGGAAGGACTTCAGGAGTGACCCTGCCAGCTTCAAAACCACGGGATATTTTCCTTCAGTAAAACCTCTTTCTGTACAGAGCTACAACACACCACAGACACTAACCCCTTGGAACATCCCACATGCCAGCAATGAATATGGGATAAGGGAACCTCAAAAGTATCAAACACAGCATGGCAGCAGTGCCACAGTCTGTGGGGACAAGCCAGCATGGGGGGACAGGCCACACAGAGCCCCTGGGGACACAGCCAGAGCCAGCGCTGTCCCACAGCACTTGGGGAGCTCACCAGGTATGCCTGAGCTGAGACAGCATCTCTGCTGTGTAAGAAAATGAAAAGGCTTCTTTTGCTGTCCTTTGAGATTGTTTTTTTCTTTTTGTTTTTAAGAGAGAAGACTGCAGATCTTGTTTGTCCCAGGAAATACATTATAAAACTGCAATTTGCCTGTCTTGGCTCTTTCACCCTAGCATTGACCCTGAAGATGAACTCTCACGAACAAGTCTAATCCTGTTTTTCATGTTTCCCCAGGCTAATGAATATTTATGAATTGTTTCTCCAGAGCCAAAGCATGGCCCTTACAACCGGCCATGATAGTTCAATTTGTTTGCTTGCCAATTCTTCAAATTGTTTTTCTGTTGTTGTTCTTTCTGAAACTTAGAGGGAAAAAAGAATCTAATTCCCAGTTGGCTCTTATCAAAGTGTGTGGGGTTTTTGTTTAGTTGTTGGGGTTTTTTTTAACTCAGCTGGTGCTTGGAGATTTTCCAATTGGCTTGAATGATTAATGTGGTGCCATGGACTTGTTTTGCGTTTGTATTAACAAAAAAAAAAAAAAAAAAAGGACAATTCATGTTTTCCAAAGAGCCTGTTAGGTATCTCTGATTGACCATGCCATGTAAGTTTTAAATTGTTCTTTGTATGCACAAAATGTATAGTAAAAAGGAAGCATTTCCACAGAGATGAACGGAAAATTCAAGGTTAGAAACACAAGCAAAATACTGCCTCTCAGCAAGCTGTGTATTAGGCTATAATCATTGCAAATCTAGGTCTTAATATCTTACATTTATTTAAGGGAAAAGATTTGTTCTTTTGCCTGCTATTTATTTAGCTAGTCTAAATTCAGTTTGAATAGTAAAACAGCTTTCCCAGTTCAGCTGCATTATCAAGTCAAGGTCATTTCCCTCAGAGAAAGATCAAGATCTTCTATAAGGAAGGAAAAAAAATAAATTACTCTCTCCCCTGATTGATCTACTGAACATCATTAGTGAAGGGTAAGAGATCTCTAAACATGCTCTGCAGTCCATTGATGTGCATGGTGCTTTTTTAGTGTGAAACAGAAGGAAGTTATGCAATTACCTTGAGGGAAAAAACTGTTCCTTTAGTGGTGTTTGGAAATAAAACAGAGTTGTGAAGAGGGGAGTATGCTGAAGGACTCCTACAAGCTGCATGTTTGTGAGTCAATGAAGTGGTTAAGAAATGCAGCTCTGTTGATTTGCATTATGTGCCTCTTCGCAGGTGAGAGTTTAGCCTTTTCCAATGCTTTTCATCCAATGTTATAAAAATATCTGTAGAAGCTTGATAGCACTTAATAGCATGTATTTCTTCAGAAATAATAACTGTTTGTGCCTAAACTCATTAGATTAAGTTGTGCCATTGTAACACTATGGCTCAGAGACTGCTTAGCAAAGCACACAGGGGCTACACCTTGCCAGGGGAACTTTCACACCAGCCAATATATATTGCATCATAAACCCCCAAACAACAAAAGCTATCACACCAATTTTTGTGATTTTATCCTTCTCTCAGAGGAAAAACAAAAGGTCACATGAAAGCCTGAGAGCGAAGGGCAGCCTTTCCCTAATGGTTTTGCCACGAGGAGATAGACCATTAGCAGGGATCCAGAAGTTGTTCCAAGGGTTGAAGTTACTCACAACATACTGGGGAGTTGTCTACGTGCTCAGCACTCTCCAGGGTGTGGAGGTGGGCCAGTGGGCTCTGCTGCAGCAGCCTGGCCAGGGGACAATGCTCCTCATCCAGGGGCACTGGGGATCTCCAGGGCAGGAGCTGCTTCCTCTGATTTATTTGAGCAAGAGGAAATACAACTGAACCCCAAGTGACCATGAACTGTGGCTAGGGCAGCACTGCAAATTCAGCACTGGGCAAGAATGCACGGGAGGCTTTAGCTGGGATGCCCTGGGGAGGTGACATTGCTGGAGAGATTTGCCCACTGGACCCCCAGCCCAGTCTGTGCAGGAGCCCTGGAGCACTCAGAGAGAGCTCAGGGCCTCCAGGCATCTCCCTGCCCATGCAAGCACACGTGTGTGTACAGACATAAAAGAGATGTACACACACACACCTCAGTACCTGACAGCTTAATCAACCAGACCTCAAAACTCTCTGTTGGGAGGATACCTAGAAAAGTTTTGGGAGGGCTCAGTTACTTTTGAATTATAGCTCCTTTTCAAGAATTGGAAGTGTAAATAGTGATTGCTGTGAAAGCCACAGAAAGCTCCAAGATCCAGGTGGCTTAGCACCTCTGGAGGAGTGGAGGTGCTCTTGGCGTCTCCACACTCCCAGGTGTGTTGGTGGGGCAGGGGACTGGTCTCAGAGCAGCTCGAGGATCTGAGGAAAAGCCAGCATAGCTTAAACTTTTCTGCTGGCAGTGTCATGCAGAGACCACACCACAGAGGCAAACTGGGCTAAAACAGTCTCCTCTGCCTCCTTGCCTGGCTACTGCCCAAGCTAAGGAGAGAACAGCCCTACTATGGTTTGCAATTAAATAAAATGACCATTTTTTTCCAGCTCACTTGGATCACTGATACCCCATTTCATAGGGTGCAGCTTTCCACACGCACATTCTCCCTGCTAGTAATGATAAGTCAGTGGGCTCACACTACCCACAGCTGGGGGAGATACCCAAAGTGGGAGTTAAGTTACCCAAATCTTAATGAACCATTAAGGAAAAACATTGCAGAAAGGCCCATGAGATCCATGCAGGTTCCTTGGGCACATGCAGCAGGCAGCTCTGGCAGCACACTGCTGGTTATCACTGCTGTAAATCAAAGCAGAATTAGCATAATTTTTCAGGTCTGGGCTTTGATTTTACTGAGGTCATAAACAAGCTGATAAGACTGGGGTTTTTTTATGCCACATTATAATTGTGTTGGCAGCCAAATTTTCAACACTGTGCTCACCTATGCTCAGTTGCAACCATGTTAATGCCAACTTTCTTCAAAAGAAAACCAAATTGTTCCAAGAGCAAATCTGAATTCAGTGATATTTCTGTCAATCCAGTGGGTTGCCTTTCCTTCTGCCTTCCTTAGGAGACAATCATTGCCTGCTGGGACTTTATGCATAGATTGCTAACTTGCTGTGCATATGCTGATGCAAGGAATGAGCTTCATAATTTAAGTAACAGACTGTGGAATTGATGACAGACACACACGGTCATTCACCCAGCTGCAGAAAACTGACAGTGAAGCCTCCAGCAGGAAGGTGCAGAAATATATTGCTTTTTCAGGGAACAGACACACAGCCTGCAGCCATGGACATCTCTTGGAGGACACCATATGCAATACAAATAGACTGCCCCTCCAAAAAGGGAGGGTTTACACAGTATCCTGCTCAGAGCAGAGAGGCCTCCTGCCCTTTGCTGCTTACTCCTATTCCACCTGTCTGGATCTTCAGTCCAACTCTGATGCAAAGTGGAGATGTTCCTTCTTGCTAGGACATTGGAGAAATAAAGTAGGTTTCGGTAAAATCCTGGTGGAGGCTCCATGGTCCCTGAGAAGGGCAGCTGGGGAAGACCCATCAGCTCAGGCATGGCAGCACCCTCTGCCAGGTACTGGCACACCCACCACCACTTCCTGCATCATCGAGGGGCTCCCACAGCCTCCAAGCTGGGCCTTTTGCCCCTGGACACACTGATTTACCTCCAGGCACAGGCTGACCCACTGGTGGTGTGTCCCACAGTCCCCCTGTGCCTGCACTGACCATCCTGGGAACCCGCAGCTGGACCAGTGAATTGGGAGCACCCCCGAGAAACACCCCGAGCAAAAGAGGGTGATGCTGCAGAGGCTCAGAGAGACCCCATTAGCAGGAACAGAGCCAAGGACAGCCCTCCTGGGGATGGATGGGGCTCCCAGGTAATGCAGAAGAGGATATGGGTGGACATGAGCATGGGCCAAGGCTGGGAAGAGCCACAGGCTGCATGACAGAGCTGGGCCTGGCAAGAATTTGTCTTGCAGAGCAAGTTAAGGGCTCTGCAGACAAGAAAAATGACAGCAAGAATACAGAGAATAACCATAAATGCCTGTTCAGGTAAAACAAACCTCCCTAATCTGGTATGTCTCATTTGCATAACAACAAAGCCTTTGTTGGGGTTTTTTTAAGGTTGATAAATACCTTTTCTTTTTGAAAAGAAACAAAGTCTCTGACAAGGTCTTTAATCACCAAATCAGTATAAACAACATTATAATACATTAGACTTGGAAATTATAACCTGTGATTATGCATCAACTAATTAAATTAGTACTGACAGTTTTCAAAGTGAAGGAGAAAAAGGAAAAACACATCCCTTGCTTTCAGGGATGATTTTTCCTGGAAGAAGTGAAAACAGACAAACTGTAAGTGCTTTCTGTCTGGTAATGAGGATCCACACAGGAAACTCCCACACCTGAGACGCAACCTCTCCTAATGCTTGACAGGAAACCCATTTCACAAAAGAGGGAGCTAAGCCCAGTCAGCAGCGAGGAATAAGCAACAAGTTAGAGTCCTGCTTATGATGAAACCCAAGGAGTTTGCCCTAGAAAAGATCAGGTACAGCTGCTGTGCCACTGAGCGAGAGCCACCACCCTTCTGGAAACAAACTGAGTTTCATTGCTCGGGAAGATGAAAGCATTCACTTGGCTGATAAACAGCATAAAAACAATTCACAAACAGGAGCAAGACAAACTGTATTTATGCATAAGTAGCATTAATAGCCTTTTGTGGGCTCTTCTAATAATTTAGGGTTGCTATGCAACACACAGATCCAAACACGATTCCAGCAGCAGCAGCTGAGCAGATCCTCTGGTGGCTTTTGTAGGACTGGGAGCAACCCAGCACAGACACAGCTGGCTGCACCCAGCACAGTGCCCCAGCTGCACAGTGCCAAGGGAACTGGGGCTAAAGTGCAGCAAAAGCTTCCCAACCACTTCCCAAATGCTGCACATTTTCCATTCCAGGGAATAA
The DNA here is from genome assembly GCA_013400515.1 of Erpornis zantholeuca. Taxonomy (NCBI): domain Eukaryota; kingdom Metazoa; phylum Chordata; class Aves; order Passeriformes; family Timaliidae; genus Erpornis; species Erpornis zantholeuca. The sequence continues at coordinate 203,068 of VZTN01012938.1, forward strand.
TAGTGATTGTGGAAACAGAAACGCCTCATAGTCGAAACTTGTGCCACATGCAACACTTGTCAACTTGTCAAGATGTTACTTTATATAAATGAGCTTAATTTACATGTTAATAAAACTAAAAACCATGGTGTGAGCGGGAGAGAGGAGACTGAGGAGAAAGTGTGGAGGCGACTTCCATTTGAAACCTTGTTAGAAATAGGAATTTTGAAATATTTCAATAAGCTCAAAATAAAATCCATCCATTAAGCCTACTTGCATTTCATGTCTGAACTTTCTAGTTGCACACCAGCTTTTCATCTTCTGGAAATGCTTTCAAGTGGCAAGATTTTGAAAGCTTTAGTTGAATGGCTGTATGCAGGCACATTCCCGTGATAACTGGGCTTGGGGTGAATATATGGAGAGGATTGGGAGGGGCAAAGCCAGTCAGCTCTGTGTGTTTATATGAGTGGAGAGCTGGGGGAGGTGGGGAATCAAACTGCTAATATCCATTCAAAAACTAAATAAATGAAAAATCAGTTTGCAGTGCAAATGGCAGCAGCCAACAGTCTCAGCCATCCCACATTGTCACAGGTCATTTTGCTTTAGCTGCCCATCCATGGCACAGCAAAAACAGCAAAGCTTGCAGGATCCGTCCAACAAGTCAGCTTAGGAGACAGCAGAAAACAGTATTTTTTGTATTTACTTTGTAATAAAGGCCTGTGTCATCAATTCAGCATCTGTGTTTGCCTGAGTTTTTCAGGACTAAAGTAAAATTAAGGTTTTCTTCTGATCCTTTGTACTTGGTCATATCACATCCCTGCAAAGATGCCTAATCAATTCATTTGTGCATGGAAGGACAGATAGAGCATCCTTCCCAAAGGGCCCCTCCTAGCACAGAGGATCCCCTGAAAGTGACAATTAAAAGAGAACTTACCCAGGACTTGTAGCCCCTGTACAGTTGCACACATTTAGAAAGTGTGGTTAGAGGCCCCTCTTCTTCCCTCTGCCCTTTCCCAGGCCTCATGGTTGGGCATTTTCAGAAGTGATGTAGACCCAGAATGGATCTCCAGAGGCGCTGCTGAGCACAGCCAGGGATGAGGTCCAGGACCCCTTTCCTCTCCCCAGAGCTCTCGCCTGGCCTAAGAGGGGATGTAGATCCATCAGGTATAAAACAGTCAACTTTTAGAGCCACAGAAACCAACTTTCTATCTTCTAATACACATCAGATAAACAAACTCATCATAGAATAAGTACAACCAGTATCAGAAAAAGTCCTGCAGCCAGCAAGTATCTCCTGCATATTTTATCCTATAATCCACTGCACTAATACTTAACCACCACACCAAGCAGGTGGAAGTTTGAGGGCCATTGAGCACTGTGAATTTTCCCAATGCATCACAATTACCAAAACACCTGTGCTAAATAACTTTGCGCTGAGCCACTGTGAAAATTCACAGAGTGCTCAATAGCCCTTGAAATTTCTCATTTCTAACTGGCAGCAGAGTGGCTGAGTGCTCACACATCACACAGCAGCACAGCACACACGGACACTGGATCAGGACCTCGGAAAGGCCCTTTCTCCTCGGCAGGATGTTTTGCCGTCCCCGTGATTTTCAGGCTGCTCCTACTTTGTCTCCACAATTACACTCACTTGGAGCTGGTGAACTTCTGTGTGAGCAGATTCCAAACACAGCCAAGCCCCCCAGCTCCCCTGTCCCTCCTTCCTAGCCCATCACAGCTGCCTCTCTCGGGACTTCCCTTTTCTTCTTGTAGAGCCAGGGCAGATGCCAAGTTAAAGGCAGAAAAACCCCATGGCCATGACAGGCTTAAACTCAGGTCAGGACTGGACTCTCCATACTGCCCATCCCCTTTTCTTGCAGACACCAGAAAGGGATTAAGGGCTCAGCTTCACTCTGGACACAGCAGCTGAGGACAAGCTCAGCCCTGTTGTTCACAGAGCAGGGCAAGGCTCAGTGGATGGCCAGAAGCTCTTTAGCTGTGGTAGAAGACATGAAAAACTGCACAAGCCCCTGCTGCATCCAGCTGGAAAAAAGGACAAGAACAAATTGGAGGGGTTTCTGTAGGCAAAAGCAAGAAGGATGGGAGGCTGATAAACCTCCCTTAGGGTGAGGAACTACAGATATTCAATCCATTTAGTCTGTCCCTGGGAAGGTTAAGAGGTGACTCGAGAGTGGTCTGCAAATGCCTTCACAGACAGAGCAGTAATAAGAAGAGGGTCTTTAATCTGGCAGGCAAAGGCATCTTGAGATCCAGTGGCTGGAAACTAAGGGCATTTCTACTGAGAAATAAAATTGTTCTTGCTGCTGAACAATTAAGGTAATTAATTAATCAGTGGACCAATTTACCTGAGGATGAGACAAATTCTCTGTCACTTCAGCTCTTTAGATTGGACCTCTGTGGGACATCTGAACTCCACCAGAGCATCTGGGTTTTGAAGACTGGAGAGGGAACAGGAAGTCTTGCCGGAAAAATTCTTTGTGTGGGCTCCTGGGGGCTCCTTCTGCATAGCTAGTACTGGAGATCTAGTCTCCTAGAACTGGAGATCTTTAGAAGACAGACAACAGTAGCAGACAGATGCTGCTGCATTAGACACAAAAACAGAAGTAATAGCACAGAGAAGTGAGAATGATCTGGAGAATATAATGCATCTCATCAGGTGTCCCCAAGCCCTACAGTGCAGGGCTGTGTCCTGCTCTCTGCCCCTTTGCTGCTCGAAAAGAGCAGCTGCTCATAGATGGAGGCTGAGCATGGCCCCTCTTGTGTCCCAGTGTTGCCATCTGCACAGAGAGCTGTTAACTACCCAAACCACAGCCTGTGGCTGTGAACTACCCAAACCACTACCCAAACCATGCTGGGCTGGGGTTTCCACATCCTGGGTGCTCACCAGTCACTTCCAGCTCATCTGTGGGACCGCACAACCTCAGCTTCTCTGTACAGCTCCACCACTTATTTGTAAAATGTTGCCATGATAATGAAGTTGAGCTTCTTCAGCAAATCTGTTGATAAAAGTTCTATAAACCTAATTTTCAGGGTTGCTTAGCTCATTGCTAAAAGGTTCACTGCATCTCTACCAGCTGAAATCCAGATTATTTTTCAAGACATGATTTTTTAGAAGCCTTAGGCTTTTATGTTACTTCTTGTATTTTAGAAAAGACATGTTTTGGAGCCCTTGACACAAATAGGAGGTGAATTTCGATGGTCCCAATTTAAATGTGTTTTAGAGTTAGTGATGCTTAAATAGAATTTTTTTTTTTTTTGCCACATTAGCATAAGAATGTTGGGACAAAAGCCCAGTTTTCTCGTGTGATTTTCTGGTAATTAGACACTTCTGATTATAAAATTATAGAAATACAACAATTCACTAAGAAAAATAATAAAAAATGCTAAATAAATAAAAGAGAAAGGAGCATATTGCACACATGCAAATGGACAGGGAGGATTAAAACCTGGCTGGACAGGCACGACATTCCCCTTTCCCTAGGAGATCTGTCCCCTTTCCCTAAGAGAGTCATCCAAACAAGGGGCAAAAGAACCACGAACACCAAGCTCTGGAAAAGTAACCTTCTGCTTAATCCACAATTAATGAGGCTACCTGGCCCATCTCCACAAAAGCAACTGGAAAATCCCAAGGCCCCCCAACAATCCACACACACCCAGTCCCCAGACCCCACTGATGAACCCCAGCTCTGTGCTGGGATCCTGCAGGGCAGCACAGGCACCTCTTCAGGGCACACACAACCTGCACAGGCTCCAGCAGCCTCTCCACAAGCTGGGCTTTTCCCTGCCCCACTCTCCTGCAGACACAGGCACCTGTTGAATATGCTCTTGCTCTCTGCCACTGCCCATCTGCAGACCACAGGACTGTGTGACCTCAGTGCTGCTTCACAAGTTGTCAAACAACTGCCTGGGCAATGAAACAATTTACATTTTCCATGTGTATTGGTATATTTGCTGTTAGGTAATAACAAAAAACAAACATTATGTTGCTCTGAGCACATAAAAGGCTTGTTTCACTGATTGCCCAGGCTTTAATTTTCTTTAAGCAACTCTAAATGGGTGTTATTGCAATTAGCCATCCAATAATCACAGAATTGCAGCCAAGGACCATTGTAGGCTGTCCAGAAGTCTCATGACTTCACTATGATGCACTGAGAAGGACTAATCAAAGTCCCATTATAATTATAACAAATCAAATGACCTGCATCATTAGGTCAATATCAACAAAAGTGACTCTCAAATGTCTGTGTTGGAAGGTTTACACAGATGCAGTTCCCTCTGCAGCAGCAAGAGACCACTCCGAATGTCACTGGAAGGTTGTTTGCTTTTTAATAGGCACCTGAGTTTTATTTGGCTGGCTTCTAAATTATTCCCCACTCCTTTCTGATTAGGAGAGCTTTCAGATCTTACACAGAGGGCTCGCAGGCTCTTTGTTCTTCAGGAATTCTTTTCTAATTAAAAAAAAAAATAAAACCAAAAAAAAATCCCCTCACATCTGCAAACAGAAATGCAGGAAGACAGCCAAAAATCAGATCCTGAGCAGGCTGTATTTCACTGTGGGCCTGTACACATCTTGTATAAAGGTAGATGCCCTTATGCTCTGTGTCCCCTGGAAGTAGGAAGTACACATGCTCCATTCATAATTAATGGCCCAGCTCTTCCAAAAGCACTAACAACTGCATCTGCTCCTGTCTGCTGAGGGTTTGACCCTCAAGGTTTAGCTTCACCAGAACTAATGCTCTGCCTGCAAAGTAGCCACCTAGGGCTTGCTGGAGCTAGGGTTTATCACCTGGATCCCAGATGGATCCAAGCCAGCAGCAAACATGACCATACTCGTCCTCTGAAATCAATGCTGGCTTTGGTGCCCATTTCGAAGGCAGTGACCTTGGTCTGCAACACACACATTTCCAAGTTCTTAGGATTGGGACTAAGACCTCCTGAAGCCTCAAGAAATCTGAGAGCCAACAGCACCCCTGCCAAACTGAATTACTACATGATTGCAAGCCTTTGTACTGCCCAGAGGACAGACACACCACAGCACTGCAGAGCTGTGCCTGCACCAGGCAGTCAGCACTTCAGCTCTCAGCAGGGCACCAGCGATGCTCCTGGCAGGCAGGTTGCTGCTAAAAGGCATCAAAAGCCACCTGGAAATGGGCTGATTGGTTTTATTGGCTTGTTACCTGGTCCATGGAGTGAGATATGCCCTGAGTATATTTGTTCTGCTGAGGTAACCAGAAAGAAAGCTTCACCGAAGCAAGCTCTCTACTGCCAGAGGACTGATTCTGTGAGCTTTTGATTTTTAAGAGAACACAGATATGTTGTGTGGTGCAGACTTGACCTGAAAACAACTCTCTATTCCTTTTTCTCGTGGCTTTTATTTATGCTTCTCTCCACCTAGCAAGACAGTCCCCTCTTGTGCCCTCCTCGGGAGGCTTCTCAACAAGAAAAATAAAAGTTTGGGGCCACCACAAGGCATCAGAGGCTCTGGATGTGCCCTAGGAGAGTCCCCCATGCCAGGGCCTTCCATAGCTGGTGGCCCAAGTGCTGCATGGCAATATTCTTCAGTCAAAACAGAGCATTCTGCAGAAGGGAAACTCCTGAAAATAACACCCACAACTGTAGAAACTGAACTTCCTTGTCAAGGACACCCCAAATGGGTCCAAAAGATATTGGTTGGAAGAATACACCGTGATACACTTGGTCTGTTTACATCTCAGTGTTGTCTGTTCCTCTCTTGTTTTATGTGATTCTTCTGTACTTTGGAGTGATCTGTGTAAAACTAAAGGGATGACATGAAGGGAACAAAGCTGAATAAAAACCTTAGAGTACTTGCCAAACTGAACACAAAAAAAAAAAAAAAAAAAAGAAGAAGAAGAAAGAAAAAAGGAAAGAAAACATCAAGCCAAGCCAATCCAAACATCCCTCTACTTTTTTGTGCTTTGTTACATTAAGTTTATTTCATAATTCATTTGTAACAAAGTAGGGTGGATAATGCAGAATTGCATTACAAACCTCTGTGTGCATAAAAAATCCCTCATGTTCCATGAAGAAGGATAGGATAACAAAAACAGAGCCCTCTCATTTGCAAAAGTAATTGATGGTCTAAGCCTGAGTGGAGATCCCTCAAGCAGTACTGAACTGGTGACTCCAGCAATGAAGTGGTCATGTCCTCACCAGAGCATTCTAGCCCTGTGGAGACAGCCCAGCCCATTGTATTCCAGTCTGCCAAGATGTCCTGAAAGCACATATCGGAGCACTGGATGGTTTTGGGGCAGCTGCCTCCAGGTGGATGACCCAGGAGACACCCACGTGTGGGTGGGCCAAGAGGTCTCCCAGAAAATGCTGTCAACTGTGTCTTAAAAGTCACAGCATGGCAAATGTCTGAGGCTGCTGAGGTCTAAGAGTCTGACTCATTAAGATCAGGGATAATCCTTCAGTTTAGTGTCAGCTCTGTCTCCACGAGATCACCCCAGCTCTTTTGGATGCCAAAGCCCAAGATATCAAGGCTTTGCAAACACAAAGGAAAAAAAATCCCCTATCCAAGCTGCTCATATTTCTGACTGAATGTGTCGGGTGGACAAATGCAAAGGGAAAGCAAGCAAAGGGTGATATCACATAAACCAAAGGAGGCTTTGCAGCTGAGTTTATTGTCCTTCCAACACTAGCCCCTTACACTGCGAAATTCCAGCATCTTTCTGGTTTCCTTGACATTCCTAATATTTCACTCACAATTCTATGAGGAGTTGGGTCACTACAAAGATATTAGGCTTTCCTAAAATTCGAGATTTGTACATGCTAATCCCTGGCTGTGCCTGTCACTTGTGTCCTTCAGCGAGAATCACAAAACACCCCAGGGAAGCAGGGAGTTATCCCAGCTCCCTGCCTGCTGGCCACCCTGACCCAAGAGCTGCTCCAGGAATGATAACCACAGTGCTGGAGAGGGCATCTCCCAGGTGAGAGGCAGCTAGAAATGAGCTGAGCAAGGAGGAGAAAAGCACCCAGAACTGGATTGCAGGAAAGCTGCAGGTGTTAGAGTCTGGCAAACCAAGAGAACACCACACATTTCTAAAATGACAGCACAAGCTTTTATACTTTCATTGCACATCTGTGCATCAGTGTCTCAGCCACTCTCCTAGGCATTTTGAAAGTACACCAGAGCCACACAAAACCTTGGAGTGAAGTTCCAAGCACTCGACAAAGTGATAAACGGGATCACAACCTGCTCTGCTCCCTCACACTGACCAGGCCACCTGCTGAGGATGGGAAGATGTGGCACAGTGAGAGGTGACTCAGGGGCATGCTTCATGGTGCTGTGGCCACTACAGAGATGGGAGCCTGTCCCCGCTGGACACTTTCAGCCATTAGCCTCAGTGAAACCCGCCCGGCTATGCAGGAAATAAGAGCAGAGCATGCATTTCATGCCTTTTGCAAACTAGCCCTGAGGGAAGAAGTAGCCAACAGGAAAGGTTTTCACTTCTGCCAACTGCAATTCCTCATCATCCTTTTTTCTTTATTGTTTTCCCTCATATTTTCAAACAATTGCCAATTTTCCCAAAACTTCTGTGTAAGAATATAGATTCTTTTCTGCTATAAGACCCCAGCAATAAAACAACATTTATTAGAGCAAGTATTTCCCCATCTCTGCTGAAGCAGAATTTCCTATGTGTAAGGGGAACCCAAGCAAGTTTACCAGCTTTTGCTTTTCTAAGTGCATCCTGTAAGCACCCATTACCATTAATCCTGCAAAGGAGCACTTACAGTATACTTAAAATGGTTTTCCTCCCTTACCAGCTCCCTGTGGTGCCATCCAGTTTCTGATCTGAGGGGCAATCAATAAATTGCCATCCGTCAAGGTTCCTGGCTGCCCAAAGAGAGCAGCAAACCGCAACGTGCTGGTTTATTACCCAACAGCAGCAGCCAGCCTTGGCAGTGCCAGTGCTGGGTTTAGATGTTTGTGTTTGAGTAACAAAGCTGTGTGGACCAGAAGTCAGCAGAGCTGTTCTGTTCCAAACTATACCCACATTCACTCGCTGAGCACTGGAGTTTCCATCACAGAGCACTTTTGCCAACTGGTTGCGTGGGGGTGGATGTCCATGTCATCATTTTAATTGCTCAAAACAGCAAATGGGCACATTTCTGGCTTGTCAAGAACATTGCACAGAAAAGAGTCATTATTAATCTCTCCAAATCCTAGCTGGTGAGCAAGGCCTTAAAACAGCTGAACAGCAAGGTAAACACACTCGGCAAGTGGGCAGCCTGCCATGATGAGGGACAGCATGGACCAGGGCTCGAAGGGAAGGTGCTGCTGGCTGGTGAGCTCTTCTCCAGCTGCTAATAAATAATGCTAAACAGCCTGGCAGGAGGCAGCATAAACAGAAAGTGCTGCTCCATCTCATATAATTTTTGAAAAGAGGGATATATTTTCTTGAGGCACCACAGATGTACTTTATGCATCCCTGAACTGGCAGTGCCAGCAACTGCTTGTGCCAGTGGGGTGTCACGAGTGCCTGGCCTGCAGGAGGCAAAGGCATCCTCTGATGCTACCAGTGAAAAGAGCTGCTTGGCTGGTTCAGAACTGGCCTGAGGAGACTGTGCAGAGAGGAAGGACTCTGCAGACAGGTTCTTTCTGCCTCTCCCACAGCCACTGAGATTCGTGCTCTGCAGCATACCTGTGCTGACAAGTTGGCTATGGGAAAGGAGCAGGACATGATAGGAAGAGCTGGTTTTCAGGTAGCTGAAAAGAGGAATCCCATCTCACCACACTGAGATTTTTAAATGCATTTTAAATGAAAATCAAACTAATTCTCCACAGGTTTTGACAGGAGGGGGCTGTATGTACTTGCAGGGAAGCACCACTCACCCATTGAGGATTTATTCCTCTGTTACCTCTCTCCTTGGGTCACCAAGGTCCGGTCACTGCAGAGAACACACCTTCACAGGGGAGCAGTTCAGTCCAGTGTTCCTCATCACACAAAGGAGGGCACCAGGTTGGAAGAACCAGTTTGCCCAACACACCCACTGGTAGAAGAAGGGATGGAAGTCCCTGAGAGACACAGTGTCCCCATTTTCTCCACCTGCCCTCATGTCACCATTTTCCCTGCCTTTAACTCCCTCAGCTCAGCCAGTGAATCTGAGCCTAGGTTTGCCTTGCTGCACAACCACTGCTCTCCTGCTCCCCTTGTCCATCACAAAACCACCCAGTTAATCACACCACTCCCCCAAACCAGTAACTTTTGAACTTAAAATCAGATGCACAGCACAAGCAGCAGCATGCTCAGGCTCCAGCCAGTACAGCACAGCACATCAGAGGTGACAAGCAGACTCTGCTCTACCAGGCAGCTAAACCAAACAGCTGCCAAACGCAGAGTCCTTTCCCACAGATGTTCTCAAACACGTGTTTAGGTATTTCAGGAGCACAGAGCTCAGACCAGCACCCAGAAGGAAGCGCATCACAGGGCCAAATCTCTCCCAGACAGCACACTGCCTTTTGCTAGTGGTTTTAAATCCTTCTTAACCACAGAAATGCAAGAAGCAGATTTGGAAATAAAGGATGATAGTGGTCACTCAGCAGGGGATGGCATTATCCTAGGTGAGCCTCCCCCAGGAAGGCAGCAGAGATCATTAGAGGAATTGCTTGTCCTTATTTAAGCCTCCCCAGCTCCACCAGGAGCCCAGTTGACCTGCTGTTATCTGGTGGGTAAGCACAGATACAAGAGACTCATTACTCTAAGCTAAGGCATTGCAGGTCACTGTGCCTCCTAAGAAGTAAAAGAGATAAAAGATTCCCAGTTGCCCTTCTTCCTGAGAGCAGCAGCCATTTTGCACCTCCATAAAGCAGGTCTCATCTGAGCAATTTGGCCTATACAATAAGTAGCCAGCACTAACTAGCTGCCAGCTTAACACTAGCAAAAATGCTATATTCCTTCTTCAGTCCTATTTTTAAGCACTGACATTAAAAGAAAAGACACAAGGGAATTAAATCTGTGGGAAGTCCTTAAGAGAGAACACATTTCTTCCACCTGCACTTTGCAGATAACACCCTACATTTCCAGCTTTTCTGATTTATTCCCACTCACTTTTCTGTTCTCCTACCCACCCAATGAGTGGGATATTAGCAGACTAGGCAGAGCTGCAGACACCTCTCACAGGTAGATAGAGCATCTTCCAGATGAACATCTCTTTTCCACATGTGCCTTCCAGCTCACCCCCACAGTTTTGCATCCCTCTTTGAAGTAGTGAAGTTCTTCCTTCTACTGAGCCCTCAGGTGATGCACTCCCCACCTAATCTGTCCATATTAACAACTTGGCTACTTCTAATGGATATTTGGTTTGGTTTGGTTTGGTTTGGTTTGGTTTGGTTTGGTTTGGTTTGGTTTGGTTTGGTTTGGTTTTCCAGGTGAGTATTCAGATTGGCAGCTCCAGCCAAGAAACAGTCTCAGAAAGGTAAATGGGTACAGAGGAGGTCACTAAACTAAAGGGTGTCCTGGCAGACTAGAGACATGCAGAGACCAGAGCCAGGCAGACCCATCAAAGCTGCTGCTGTCAGGCAAAGACCTGTCTGGAGGAGGAGGGGGATGACTCCAGCTCTTTTGCAGGAAAGTCAGCTGAAAGGAAGAGCAGCTGCTCTCCTTAGGTAGTGCTTTAAACAGGGAGATTTTCAAGACCTTCTCCTAACAATTTCTGTGCTTTATGAGTGTGCTTTACAGCATTTTTGCTTGAGACAAAGCTGATGCTCCAGGCCAAACACTGCTGCCAGGAAGTGACAGCTCCCCAGGGATTTCATTTGGCTATTTGCCCAGGGCCTTCCACAACTCCCTCAGCAGGTCAGCTCCCTCTCAGAGCCCAGGAGTCATTGGCTTGATTAGGCCTGGCAATTCCTACCAAACTGGACCAGGACAGACAAGTACTCTGGATCCAGAAGGTCCATAGCAAAGTCTGGACATGGAGTTTGGGCTACATCACACCAGAGGTTTGCAGGGTGACTCAGCTTGTGTCTCTGTCCAAGTTAGTGTTGGGGCATGCTAACAGGTATTTCAGAAGGTCTCCCAGATTACGAAGTTGGTTATGGTGACTGGCAAAGCGGCCCCAGGGCCACCCTACTCCCAGGATGGTCCTCCTCAATCACAAAGCCCATGACACAACTCTCCATCCTTGCATTGTAGCAAAGCAATAGTTGAAGCATAATGGAGAAGCTGTTGCAATGAGGGATTGTATCTGCCCAGCTGAAAGGCTAGGTTGAGACCAGAGTCTCCAAACCTGAACTTCCCAGACCCCTCTCCATGCAGCACCTGAAACTCATGATGGCTGAACCTGTGGCAGGACAAAGGGCTCCCTGCAGGCAGCAGGCTGGTCCCAGTGCTGTGCAGCAGGTTAAATAAATGCCTCAGTGCCATGCTGTGAAATGCCTGAAGCACTGGTGGCTTCCTCAGCTGCTGTAACAGCCTCCTCTCCCCAACTCTTATTAAGCCCAAGGCCCACAGATCCAAATCTTTGCTGAACAGAGCCCTAAATAAGTAAATCAATCATTGTCCAGCATATGATCCATCACTGCCCACTGTGCCACCATCCACGTTCCCCCCGGCCTCTCTAACAGGCTCACACTGACATTCAGCAGGCAGCACAGATGGGAGCTGCTGCCTGGGGTGTCCCAGAGGTGTCTGCAGGCCTTGCAGGCAGCACCCCACAATGCCACACCCCAGCAGGAGCCTGTGGCTGCAGTGCCTCACGCTGCGCTAATGACCACGACAAATCACCGCCAGCGCTCGGCGAGTGTGCACCAAGCTGCTCCACGGTCCTGGTTAATGCAAGTGGTGATGAGTTAGTGACAGGGAAGCATTAGTCATCCTTAGCCCACAAATGCCAGCCAAATCCCTCATCTCCACGATCCCCTGCCTGCAGTGCAGTTGTGAGAGGGAAGATTACCCTGCACTGCTGGGACCACCTACCTGTGAAGAGAGAACTGAGAGAGAAAAACCACAATCCTGCTGCTCAGCACCCTGCTCCCCCCACTGCAAAGGTACCTCTGTAGAGACCAAGCTGCCTAGTAGGAACACTTCATCCATGATTCATGGGTTGCAGAAAACCACTGTAAAGAACTAAGCTACATGCATGGAAATGCCAGCATTCCTCCCCCCTTCCTATACATGAATTTCAAATACCTCAGCATCCAAAGAGACCTCAGCATCCAAACAGTCAGGCTGGAGTAAGAGCTGTCTGGTGGTAGCAGCAGGAACTTGTCTGTGCTAGGGAAGCTGATAGGCATTGCAAGCAAAGGCACGACATTGCCATCTGCAAAGTCCATCCCGCTCTATGTGCAACCCAAACTTATGCTTTGAACTGCACCAGGTTTGCTAGGGGACTATCTCAGACTATGAGCTGGAAGCTTGAATTAACTTCCCTATAATATTACAAACCCTTATAAATTCTCCTGGCCTCTGGTAAGAATGTATGTACCCTGCTTGTTTGCCTTACTCCCTCACCCTACTCACCCAGTATCAGCTTTTAGAATTGTGGCCACAGTCACTTTATGTCTGTGTATTACTTAGTAAGTTATGTTTTCCTCCCCATAAGTTTATAGGAGTTCAGTTTGCATCTCCCAGTGTTTTCCAGGCAGAGAGGAAAACACAGAACTCTGCAGGAGAGGGAGGAATACCTGGCTGGTTGGCTGAGCTTCCACTGTTTCACTGGACACAGAAAGGAACAATCCAGGGAGATGTTTTGTGACTTTTTTCTAATGAGGTCAGGCATCATGGTATTTCAGCTCCATTAAGAGTCTGCAATCACAGGCCCAGGCTTTGGTTTCCATGAGCTGCTCTCCTCTGTGTACGGCCTGAGGCTGAATCAATCCTTACTGTACTGCATCTTCACCTTTCATGCAATTAGCTCAGAATTTCTGGAACAGCACTGTGGCCTCAGCAGCTTTAGGTCTTTACACACATCATTAACAGGACTCAGCTCTGAAGGCCTTGGTGACAAGAGCCCACCACTTTGGGCTGCCCAGGATCCTGGCCCCAAGAACTTGGCAGGGGAGTGCAGGACTCCTGCTGCCTTTGGGGAGCTGGGTTGCACCTCAGCCAGAGTCTCCAGAAGGGTTTCAATACCAGCAGCTGAGAGACCACCCCAATTTTGGGAAATCTTCCCCAAAAATGAGGGAAGGCTGCTGTGGGAGGCCTGGGAGCACTCTCACACTGCAAAAGAGAGTTCTGCTTCTCCCTGCCCCACAAACATTTCTGCCCCAGGGTGAACCTCGGTCACAACCAGAAAAGAAACGTAAAGCCGGCACATTCAAGAGGGAGAGGCATCCTCCAAGGAGAGATTTAAGAGGCAAAGTGCAAACACCCAAGACCAGCTTGAGCTCCCTCTCCCACAAAGCTCAGTCCAAGAGGGAGTAGCCATTTCTTAAAATCCCTGAGAGAAGCAAACTTGGGGATGGGACAAAAAATCCTGCTGACGAAAAAGGCATGATGCACTTGAGGGGTGAATGCAGGCACAGCCCCAAAGGCAGGTCTCATCTCCTCACCCTCTCTACCACTCCCCTGGCAAAACTGCAGCAAAGCACTGTGAAATGCAGTACTCTGTGTAGTGTTTTGGAGCTAAGACTAAAACAGCTTTCATGGAGGAAAGCTGAGTTAAAAGTAAGAGATAACTCAAAGGATGACACATCCTTAGTGCCTGCTGAGGAACTCCAAGGGGAGCCCAGCCCAGGAGCTCTCTGCATACGGAATTGTGCAGAGCTGCTCTCACGGCAGTGCCTGGGCACAAACATGCTCCATATCACAGCATCACCTTAAGGCAAGAGCTTTGAAAATCCAGAATTAGACGTTGCTATTAGACATTACAAGAGAAGAGATGCTGGCTTTTCATGTTGCTTCCATCCTGAGACTGGTTTGCACAGGTAGGAAGAAATGTTGTGTCTGTTTGCATTACTCACTAGGAGTAAAGATATCAGGAGCATCCATTGATAGCACGTTTCTGTTTTTCATGGATATGCACCAGCATTTGCTGAACTCCACCAGCAAAACTGGCACAGGCACCATCTGGCCAGAGCTAGTGCATGTTGTATATGGACTGTAAAAGCTTGATCCAGTTCATTTTCAGAGGAAGACACTAAAAATCTGAGTTGTAGAGCAATTTGTGTCAGTAGACAACAACCAGCTCTCCATATCTAGCTGGAACTGTCCTGTTTGTGCACCTCTGCCCCATGCAGGAGAACCTCCTCAGCTGCTACCCTATTTGGTAATAGCAGAAAACAGAGCATTTTTCCAGGAGATAAATCCATGCTTATTTCATGAAAATGGGACATGGAAACAATTTTTAATCCCAACATTTTTTTCAGATACATGACCGGCTGGCAGGTGACTCCACAATCACTGGACAGTGACCTTCTCCATAAAAGATCACGAAAGAAAAAAGGCTGCAACAAAGGTAGTGATTAATCCAAAATCAAAGTGTCCATACATCCACTAATTTATATATCAAACTATTCTTCTGCTCAGAGAGAGGAGTCCTTCCCCTGTGAGACCATGGGGTCCCTCCCACAGGAGAGTTCTCTGTGAACTTCTCCAGTGTGGGTCCAATTCACGAGCCACAGCCCCCCACACTGCTGCAACGTGAGTCCCTCCCACAGGCAAACAGTCCTCCCAGAACTGCTGCAGCATGGGTCACTCTTCCATGGGGTGCACTCTTCCAAGGACAGGCTGCTCCAGCCTGGAAGCAAAGGCCCCCTCTCTCTGCTGGAGCTCCACTGGAGCACAGCCTCCTCCAGGCATCCACCCACTCCAGTATGAGCACCTCCCCTGCAGGCTGTGGGTGGATCTCTGCATCCCCCATGGATCCCCATGGGCTGTGGGTGGATCTCTGCATCCCCCATGGATCCCCACAGGCTGTGGATGGATCTCTGCATCCCCCATGGATCCCCATGGGCTGTGGGTGGATCTCTGCATCCCCCATGGATCCCCACAGGCTGTGGATGGATCTCTGCATCCCCCATGGATCCCCACAGGCTGTGGGTGGATCTCTGCATCCCCCATGGATCCCCACCTGCTGCAGGGGCACAGCTGCTTCACCATGGTCCTCACCACAGCCTGCAGAGGAATCTCAGCTCTGGCACCTGGAGCACCTCCTGCCCCTTTTTCTCCACTGACCTTGGTTGTCTCCATGTTGTTCCCCTCACATGTTCTCTCACCTCCTCCTCTTCTCTGGCTAGGAAAGAACTGTGTCCCCACTTTGTTTCGATTCTCCTCTTAAACATGTTATCACAGAGGCATTACCATCATCTCTAATTGGCCCAGCTTTGGCCAGCAGCATGTCCATCTTCAGAGCCATCAGGGATTGGCTCTGTTGGACATGGTGGAAGCTTCCAGCAGCTTCTCACAGAAGCCACCTCTGTGCCCTCCCCAATACCAAAAGCCAGGCTAAGCGAAACCAGCACAGAGGCAAAAGTAGGTGCCTTATTAGGACAATGTCAGAAAAAGAAAGTTAAACAGTAAAAAGACTGACTGCTATGTCAAATTATCAGACTGCCAAGGAATAAAACCTTGTCATATATCATTCATGCACTAAATACAGTCGTCTCACTTCTGCAGCCTCTTCCTTCCTTCCTTCCCTGGATCTCAACACTGTTTGCAAACATAAATGAATAAAACCTCTCACCTCCCATGAAGCAGGTAATTTGTTTTTATTAATACATAAATGATAGAGGAAATCAATTAAGGAACAGAAAGAGCAAGAGGCCCAAGATCACACAGCAAGAGCACTTTAATCACTACATTCTGGCCACTTAAGAGTAGTGCTTGCATGTTAATGCTTTCCTGTAGGAAGAAAGCATTTCCAGCAGACCACCTTGCCTCAGACTAAGGACACCCCCAGTCCCGGATAGCTTTCCAAATTTTCAACATCAGGGACTTGGAGTTTTTCTTCACATTCACACCACACCTCTGTCCCCTGGTTTAATTATTATTTATGCTGAATATAAATAGCACAGGAGACGATCCTAAGATGAATAATGTAAAGGCAACAAGAGACAGAAAAATTGCTCCAGTCAGCTCATATCCCACCTGCTTTATATTAAACACATCTTAGCACTGGGTTTCTGCATACTAGAGGAGGACAAGTGAGTTTTAGGGCCATTGCACAATATGAACTTTCCCAATGTATCACAGTTACAGAACCTCCCATGCCAAATAACTTTGTGCTGATCCACAGTGGAAATTCACAGTGTTCAACAGCCCTTGAAATTTCTAATTTGTGTGTCCCCACAGAGGAGTGGTGCAGAGGGTGCATTTCTTGCTGTATACCCTTCCTTGGACAGGGGATCAGGTACTCCTTGGAGCCTGACTGCACTCCTCAAAAATTGTGCTCCTATTTTAATTAATAAGCAATATCTATCTGCTTCCTCATTTGCATCTAGTGCTGTTAATGACAAGAAAATACATCTTTTTAAAATGCTAACCTAGTAAGAGGCATTAGGAAAAGTGAAAGCTATTACATGTGCAAATTTCAGAGCAATTAGTCACAGAGGCAGAAGCACAGACAGGAGATTAGTTCTCAAGTCCTCACTCCCATCTGCTTCCCCACTGGAGCCAGCAGTTTCGTGCAGACCCAGGAGGTGAAGGCCATGCTCAGCACCACCAGCATGTGTCAAACCAATTTCCCTGCACCCCCCTTGCTATTAGCAAGTGCAATGCCCTTCAGCCAACATCTCCCACAGCTTTATGACTCTTGGGACTGGGTGCAGGCTGTCAGAGACTGGCCAAGGGGCAGGACTCAGAACAGGCTCATATCTAAAGAAACAGGTTTTTTTCTCTATTTCCCTGCAGCCAACATGATCCCACTGAAGAAAAAACACTAAGTGCATATAGAAAGAGAACACAAATAGCTAAATTCTGTTCATGTGAAGATTTTTTTGCCTGACAGTGCTATTCTAGATGCATCACTGCATATTTGCAGTGGAAGATGGAAATACTTCTAACATTAAAGATAGTGACATTCTCAATTTATCTCACTTGTGGAAAGGTGCATGTGGGAGTGTGAGTGACTCTTAGGAATATGTCCTAAGTAGTTTGATAAAGAATAGTACACATTTCTCCTAGGATTTTTTTTTAAAAAAAGCTCAAAATTGTAGAAGAAGATTCTTGGCAAGAGTTTAGGAAAAAAAACTTTGGGAAATAAATTTCATATTGTGCTCCATCTTGTAGGATTTTTGAGTCCTTTATCTCGCTACATAAAAAGACATTAAATCATTTTAAAAATGGAATCCAAATTCTTCTTCTTCTACAACACTCTTGAATGCTTGATTACTCCCAGTTTTGAACAAATCTGTGGCTACAGTTGTGTTGAGGCAAGGAAAACCTGGGCCTGAACAGCCAGTGTTTGTCACAGGTTTGGTCACCTTTACTGTGCAGAGAAAATCCTGTACCACCAAACTGCTCCTAAAAAGGAAAAAAACCAAAAACCAAAAAAGGATCCGGTTTTCAGTGTCAGAAGGGACTCTTGCAGTTGCCAGTTAAAGTCTCTCCCAAGAGATGTGGGGAATTTTGACCCATTTGAGTAGAAACAGCCACCACTGCCTGGGCACTTCAACCCTGACCCTCAGCTTCGCCCCAAGCCTGGGGCAGCTCAGCCCAGCCCTGCTCCATCACCCACCCAGAGCTGGCAGGAACACCTTGTGAGCAGGGCAGGCTCCCAGCTCAGGCTCAGCACGTGCAGAAGTGCCTCCCCACACACCAGAAGCTGCTCCAGTTCCTCACAGGAAATTGCAGAGTAGAAGTGCCACAGGGCACAGGCAGGGCTCCAGATCCGCCCCCCAATACAAGAGCTACAAATAGTCTATTTTCCTCTGGCTGACATTAGCAGACACATTTTTGTTGTTCATGGGTGCTCACAGAAGGCCTAAAGATAGCCTAGTATTGTCAACACAAAATGCAATTCAATTCCCTAAAAATATCAGTAACACAGGCTATGAAGAGTTTGTTTTTCCCCAGTAATGCACTTTTCATTATTGCCCTGGATTAAAATTAAATTGCTAACATAAGGACAAGCAGATGAATCTATGGTCATGACAGCATAGAAAAATGTCAATACAATGCTTGTACACTGTATGCTCCTTCAGTATTTAAAGATTCTTATCTCCAGAATAACATAAACCGAAACACATTGTGAGATCTCACGCTATTAAATCAAGCAATGCTGCTCATATTGCTTCGCTGCTGGGCGCTGTCGTCAGCCGGGCAGGGCACCACATTCGGAAAGGAAATCTGGGTTTCCTGCACAGGGACCAGCATTGTCATTGCTCAGAAACAGAACAGGACTGTGTTTTCATGCATGCAAATCCAATTTTGCCAATCATAACGTTGGCAAAATGCTGATAAAATCCCTAAAATTTTATATCAACTCAAATCAAAACAAACCCATACTAAGCCCTGGCTCCCAGCATCTTTGTAGTGGGGGCAACAAGCTGTCAATTTTTGGTGACAGGCAGAATAGCAACCCCAGTTTTGAAACACTTAATAATATAAAGACTTAAGGAGTCAAATTTCTAATTCCATATAAAAAGAAAAAAGTACTTGAGAAACAAACTGCCATTTCAGAAAAGGACACATTCACACATTTTTCCAAGGTGCTTTACAAAGACAACCTTTGCTCTGAAAATATCTTTTCTCTTCCCAGGGTAGCAGCACAGAGCTGGAGTCTGCAGTCAAAGCCCACAAAACTGGACTGAATCTCATTGCCCCACACATTCCCCCAGATCAGGAGCTGGTCCTGACAGCTCCAGCTTCACCCTGGAAAAGTTCCTTTACAAACCCTGTTTCAACCAGTATCAGTATTCTCCTTGGTTTTCCATTTTAGCTGGTGAAGGGTGATTTAAGTTGCAAAATACATAATTTCACACATTTCCAAGTAGTTTCATCACTAAGGCCTATGTAAATACATGGAACCAGTGACTGACAGAAGAAGGTTACCAAAAATAATCATTTTGAACCAACTAACAGGGAAACACTTTTGACAGATAATTTCATTTTTTCTTAGCAGCCATATTTTCCAGGGGTTATTCCCAGGATTTTGCACAGATGGATTTTCCCCATGAGACCAGTGGCTAGTATGGACACTTGGCAGGCCCAGAGAGAGAACTACCATGAGAGCAGGATTAAAGCATGTGAAGCTGCATGAAATCAGGCTGTGGAGTGTCTGAACTCAGTGCAAACTATATATTGCACATGCTGCAAGCAGCCCTGCTGGCTCCTGGGCTCTCTTAGGAGATCAGACAGGAAGCCAAGGCTTTGTTCTAGGAAAGGCATGAAGGGCTTCAGAAGTCACATTACCAAAGAGCTCTGCAGGCACGGGCCAGAGTGCAGCATTTTGTTATGTAGTCTCACCTTGCTGGAAACACATTGTCAGCTTCTAAGGAAAAAGAATAGGGATTGGATTTATTTCTGTAAACCAAATCCTTGCTTGCTTTACTTGCTGGCCAACTGCTGAGACTCATGCTTCTATATATTGCTGTTTGGAAAACATTAATCTAAAATAATATGGACAAAACAACTATTGCTGGTTGTTGTTGGAGTCTCAGGGGAAAACAAAAAGGAAAAAAAATTCTGGACAATTTCTGCTCTCCTGTAATGAACAAAGTAAATGGAAGTATCAAAGTGACACCTCTATCTAGTAGAATTAAGGAATTTACTTTTCCCTTCTTGAGTCAGAACACTGCGAAAAAATTCTGACAACTTCAGTTTAGAAAACTGTCATAGGGAAAGTAGGTAATTCATTCCTCAAAGCAGCCCTTTAATGTATAAGAAAGTATACTTTGCAAACTAATATACATACTGAGTTTTACTCTACATGATTTTTGTCTCACTTTTCACTTCCGTGCTTTCACTAATTGAGCTTCTGTCTTTTGTTATTTGTACGACAATATCTCAGGGGATCCTCTTGTTATCTTTATAAAAATCTAACTAAAGTGTTCCCATTATATAACCATGTCTTTGTATTAACTTGTATTAGTGGGTGTACTTTAGCTGCATAGCCAGAACATTTAAACCTACTGGAGAGGATGCACAGAGTGTATAGAAACCTTGGGTGGTGTTTACATAGCCTTCCCACACATTTTGCCAAAACTGTATTGCTCCAAGTCCTGTGACATGCTAAACAAAAACAAATTTGAGCACCAACGAGGGCAAACCTCAAGAGCAGAAACACATAATATATGAGTACAAGTGTTATTTACCATAAATCATATGGCTGAGATCTTTAAAAGAAACTCTCTTCATATATGATCTTGATGTTACTGAAAGGAGTCACCCTTCAGGATGTGATACTCCCCACAGGAGAGCTAAACATTAGTGCTCCACAATTATGTTTCATGAGACCTCACCATGTGCCACACACAAAACTCATGTAGTGTAGCAATCAAGGCTCTATCCTGCAAGCACCTTTGAGAAAGCTCAGCCATATTCGTACAAGTCCTGACAAGAAGAGGAAAGAAAAGAAAGTAAAACTAATTATTGAAATTTATGGGCTCAGGTATTTACATAATGAGGTGTTTATCTCCATTTTTATTCTTCGTCTATGTGCTTGACATTTATATCAGTCATAGAAATTATATATTTAAAAAAGGTAAAGGTAATTCAGGTCAGCCAGGAAAAGCTCTTTGGGATCAAACTGGAGGAAGAGCTGCACAGAATGGAAGTGGCCCTTCATGCCTCTCTGCATTTAGGCTCCATCATGGCAAACACCAGACCTGTGAGCTCCCAGAGATCTGGCCCTCAGCCCCCTCAGCCTGGCTGGAAACACAGAGGTGGCAGCAGACTCATGTTCCCACCAGGTGAGGATGCTGAGAGCGAGCCCCTGCCTCAGAGCAAAGGTGACAATGATGACAAATGGTTCCAGGTAAACAAACAAATTTAGCCACTCAAAAGGAAACCTGCCCTGTGAGTGCAATACATCTGGAGCAGCCCTCAATGCTCCATGCATTGGGACAGCTCTGGGCCAGTTTGTGGGCAGAAATGACCTCCTGATCATACACCACACTGATGGGTGTGCAGAGGGGCACCTGCTCCAGCAGGGCACGGAGTTCAACAGGTACTCAGCTCCTCACCGGCTGAGAGTGAAACACCACAGGGGTGGGACATAAAAACTCATGAAGATGAAATCTGGAGACAAAAGATCCCAGAGGAAAGCATCAGATCCCAGAGGAAAACAAAAATAAAGCAAAAGATCCCAGAGGAAACAAAAATATCTCAGAGAGCCACTGACTCCCAAGTGCCACCAGAAGCCACATAATGCATGCCATCCTCATTCCCATTCCCTCTGCACCCACCCAAATCTGACTCATTCCTTGCAAATGAAGACAGAGAGATGCAATGGCAGTGAAGACTACAGGGTTTTGCTGTAGAGTACACTCTGTTTACAGCTGCTGCTGCTGCTCCTGGATTTTAAATTGATAGACAGAGACTGAGCCTCTTCTGAACCAATAGTGAGAAAATACCTTTGGTCTTCCTGCCCCTCCAGGGCATATCCCAAGGAATCCATGACAGGACTGTAGTGAGGAGGCTGTGCTGGTGCAATGGGCCACAAAAGTCCTTTGTGCTGTGTCACAGCTGGCCCTGGCACAGGTATTCACAACCCCTTGTGCTTCACTTGGATGTCATCTCTGAGACATTTTCTGGGACATTCTTTGGGTTGCATTCATCTTTACACTGCAAATGAGCATATTTTGTCAACAATCAGTTCTTTACACATTTTGGCACCTGACTTACACATGGCACATCCAGTTGAGCTGCATGATACATTTTATTAGCACTGCAAGGAAGGGTTTGCGTATATATATATATATGTATACATAATCTATATAATCATATGCACTGTATTGTTTTTCCAAAGTCTGTCAGATCACTACATTATAACAGAAAGGCTATTACAGACAGGTTTAGTTAGCTGTGCATCATTTCACACCTTCATTACAATCTTTACTGGGAAAATGGATTGCTTTTGAGCCTCTCTCTATTCTCATTAAACTTCCACTCTTGTGAGGTGTCAGAACTGTAAAATGCCTAATACAGCCAGTTAATTATAACACCACTCACTACTTCAGCCTTTTCAATTACCCGCATTTCCACCAGCTGGAGCAGCCAAGCTCCCACCCAGGGTGAGTCAGAGCACCACTAACAAGGGAGACCAAGGGGTGGCCAGAGGACAACATGCTCTGCCAGACCATGCAGAACCAGGAAAACCATCAGAAAGCTTTCCACCAGCACAAAACAGCATTTCTTGCGAGATGGAATGGGAAGTTTGTGATCATGCAAGGATGAAAGATGGAGATGCAGAGTTGTTTTCAACTTCCTTTGTTAGTACTGGTAACTAAAAGTCCAACAATATAAACATTATTAAGGAAGCTGTCCTTAAGAGTTGCTCAGGGTAATAGAAGCACTTTGTCAGATGAAAAATTGGCAGAAATTAGCCTGAAATCACATAAACAACTTTGATTTCTGCTTCAGGACACAAGCTGCCAGATAGGAGTTACCTCTCTCCTTGTCACATTTGTGCATTTATGGCAAGAGCTGCAAAACCTCAGCTGATTGCAGCTCCCAGGGATCAGACACTGGAAGTCTCCTCCTGATACAATGGGGGAACTTCCACTCCCTCCTGTAAATGGCAAGAGAAACAGTTCAGACTGAACGCAGAGCAAAGTGCACCCATGCCCCTGGAGCTGCTGCTGGTATTGGGGGTATCTGGCATTTTGGGGATGACACGAAGCTTTCTGGAGTTTCTGAACAGCACAAACACTGTGGTGATTGTAAAGCCTGACATACCTTCATCAACTGCCTCACAGGGAAATGAAACAGCTCTGACCACCCCGTCTGACTCCCTCCCAGAGCCACCCCACCAGCTCCCACCTGAGCTGACTCCAGCCTCTCAAAGAAACCTCAGTTTCAGGTTTCTCATAGCAGCAAACCCACTAGGATTTAAACCAAGATCTTCCAAGGATAAATGACCCTCCTAGATTGCAGACACAGCACATGGCCACACAAAGGTCACTGCTCATCTTAGCTCTTTCCTCTTTTTACAAAAACAAAGCAACTAAGGATTTTCCAAGTCACACCTTGCTGTACAAATGAGTATTTCTTTCTGAGCAGGTAACTCTCAATATATTTATGAAGATAGCATCCTTGCTGTAAAGGACCACCATGTTCCAGCAGAGACATCCAAACACAGCTGAGAAAACCATCTCCCTTATGAGGGATCAGAAGATCAGGGTTGTGTTTTATTAGTTGTAAAAAAAGTATCTTTAGCTCTCAGTTGAAAGGAAAAATTTGCATTTAAATAGAAAGATTAATAACTGTAATACACAGAGCCCACACTGAATAATTTTTTTGTAACAGAAAATAATTCATATTTTTATATAAATTGTTCACCTTAAGTCAAGCTACAAAAAATGATAATCATAATATTTTATGGAACAATTTTAATCTAATACAGCTTTGTTACATTATTATTCTTCAGTGTAAATAATGCATGTCTGCAGTTTTGAAAAAGGCTGGATTTAAAATACTTGTCTCTGAAAATTCAAAAGGGTGTGTGCTTTTTGGTATGTTTACACTGTGCATGAGTTTTACTCATTAAAATTAAAAAAATCCTTCAGAAGGATAGTAACAAACCCTTCTTTCTACTGCAAGGACAGGCCAGGAGGTGATGTTTATGGAGAGCTTAACAAACGTTTTTGGAAAGAAAGCTTTTTCTCTAGAATAAACAGATTTGGATTCACTCAAGTATTTCAAAATGAACTGTTGAGTTGTTTTGGTCAGATTGAAACCTGGTCTTAAAACCTAAAAAGTTCCATTTTGGCATTCTTTTGGCATTGAGAAGCAGATTTTAATTTTATTTTGCAATTACTTTTCACCTACAGCTATATTTTTAAACACTGACTCCAAGCCACAGGAAAACAACCTCTCTTTTCCCTTTCAACCTAACCAAGCCTTTAAAAATATATATAAAAACATTGATGTTTCAGAGAAAACTTCCAAAAAATCCTCTAGGATCATCTTGAAGCATTTCCTTTTTTGTCTGCATGCATTTTGCTTTAGTGCATTAGTTATTTTCCCAGTGCTCAGGAGGACAGCTGGGAGCAGAGGGTGATATCTCCTGTTTATAACCCCTGGATGGCCTCCTGGAGCTGTCCCAGCAGGGGTGTCATACCCTGGGAGGCTGATGGATGCAATTTCTTCCTGCTCCATCCCTCTGGGCTGCCAGTCTCCTTGCAGCTCCCCAGTCCACCACGAGGGATGTGGGGGGAAAGCCATCAGAAAGAAGCTGAAGCTGCTGCAGTTGGGCAGAACAGCTGCATTTTCCACATTGTATCCTGGGAAAGAGGCCAGTGCAGTCCTGGGGCTGCAGCAACTGCTTGAAGCAGCTCTACTATTGCTTTTTCACTGCTGGAAGAAGGCAATTCCTTTGCTTTCCTCTCCTGGACTCATGCCGGCAGACTTCTACCACACTCAGAGCATTTATTTAGCCTTTACCCAGGGGATGGCTCCTACATCCCACGGCCAGGTGGCTCACACTGGCCACTGTCCCCAGGCACAGCAAACTTGGCAGGAAGCCTCCAGTCTGGAAGTGCCACAAGTTCCTGTTTGCAATGGGAAAGGAGCAGTTTCTTCACTGGCCTCACTATAAGATACAGAATCTATTTCCTGCTGCACTGTGAGCACAGAGTGGGGAACTCACGATATTTAATTTATCACTTCCTCATATATTCCAGTCCTTACACATAAAAACCTTTGAATTAGAGAAGAATCAGGAGGGAGTTTCCCCAGTGCCACACATAATAGCAGAAAGCAAACCCCCTTATTCTGCTTGGAGCCATTGGTACCACTAATTACTCTCCCAAAATTCAGCTCAGGTTCCTCTGGCTGTTCATTTAATCTTTGTCACTCTTGCTGCCTTCCATTTCATCACTCAAGCACCGAGCAACAGGCACAGACACAATCAGGAAGTTTGGAAGAGCTGCTGCCAGCATACAGTGCAAAGCCCAGCACTGCTGGAAATGAGGGCTCAGCAGCAGACAATCAGCAGAAGATGCAGGATGCTCAAAAACACGGCGTGTGTCCATTAGGGAGCTCAGCTCTCTTCAGGCTCTAACGCATCTGGCCTCGAGAGGCTGCAGGCTTCCCTGTCACTGGGATATGTGCTACTTCCCAGCCTGCTCTTAGGCTGGATGGTACTGCAAGGATTGAGATACTCACCTTCACCTTCCTGCTCTTACCCCCTGTGTCACCATGTGCCCAGAGCCCACAGCCTGGTGCCACCAGCAGGGACACACTGGCAAGGCTGGCAGCTCCTGGAGAATCCCTCTCCATCCTTCTAATTACAGAATTACAACAAAAACCAAAGGGGTGCAGGAGGCCACTTGAACTTGTGAAATGCTGTACAAACACAAATGCATCAAAAACCTAATTTTAAAAGTCCCTTTAAACAGTCAAAATGAAAAGGCAAAGCCCTTGATGACAACTAGCAAAGAGCACATGGGAGCTAAGGACAAGCCCCAGCACTAGCAGCAGCCCAGGTGAGGCTTGTGTGACCAAATACCTGACCTGACAGGGCTGGCTGGGCTCCTCCTGCCCCATCTGCTCCCTTTGGTTTGGCGGCTCAGCCACTCCGGGGGACACAAAAGGATGGCAGGAGGTCAGGGGCAGCTCTTTCCCAGCAAGTGAGCTGGGATGATGCTGAATTTGAGTGAGGAGATGCTTTGTCTCAGGAGATTTGGTACAGGGATGTGAGGTGGATGGATGGCAGCAAATCACGAGGCTGGAATTACAGCTTTCATTGTCTGCCTCAGGACCTAATGATACAAACAAGTACTAGCCAAAGCATATATCCCTTTGTTCCAAAGAAAAACAAATCTTAAAAAAAAAAAAAAGTAATGCTCAAGTAGGAATTTACATTACAAATTTTCCCTTGTTGGAAAAGGCTTTTGGAGAATCTCCACCACAGCAGGTCTGGTTTAGGAACCATCAAGGCAGTGCTGGGGGCTGGGAGGTTGAGCTGATCTGAAGACAAATCACCCACACACAGGCAGGGCTTGGGTAGGTGCCTTCACCCGAGTCTCCACAACAGGTCCAACTGTTGCTCCTACCTCTGCTCCTGAGGTCATGCAGCTTCCAGAGCTTCACAGGAGTTTGCAGCGAGGGGCAGGGGGATGAGAGTGTCATGGGTAGGGAATTTCTGCTCCGGGGGTGATGCCAGCACTGGAATGGCAAGGATGATGGGCAACTGGCTTAAACTCCAGTTCTTACAGCATGGTCCCAAGATGTTGCTGTTACGTATTGCTCTCCTGTGGCAGAGACACCTCTGCAAGTAAGAAAGAGCAACCCTTTCTCCAGCAGCTCTCATGCCTTCAGGCAGCTTCACAGGTATTTGTGGTCTAGTCACCTTCCTTTGCCTATTGAGAGAGCCAAGACTGATCAAATCTTTTCTATTTAAAACAGCAATAAAAGGAAACTAATTTTCTTGTGCACAATGTCAGTTATCTTTACAATATTTTGTCATATATTCCTTAGCTACTCAATGTTACTTCTGGAGCTTCTGAATGCAAATATTGCCTGACAAGAAGGATGAAACCAGACGATTTTTTAATCTCAGTTATACATTCGCATATCACATATCCAAAGTTAACAAGTGACTCTCTTGTGTAAAGCCATTTTCTACTTTCCATGCATCCCCAATAACAGCTATGAAAAACCTTGTCTATTTTATAGTAAGATAGTTTGCTGCCTTTATTTTTCTGACCACATGTGTATTGTACAAGCAGAGGACAGAGGCTTTCATGTTATCATCCTGCTCCCTGGTAATCTCATTCTGCAATCTCTGCTTTTTCATTGCCATTTTCAGATGTTTAATGCAGCAACACATGAATATGAAACACCCCTGGTATTTCTTTTGCCCAGTCTCTATCATTTTCAATCTCAGAAATACTGAATTAATGGAAATATATTTACCAGGCCTGCTTTGCACTTCCTGAACAAAACTCCCTTTGGAAACAATGAGAAATTGTGGCTAACATGGACAATGCAGGTTTAAGTCTCCTTTTTTCCCCCATATTGCCTGTGTCAAGAGCATAAAAAGAACACAATCACAATTAATAGGCCTTGTCTGCTCTTTAACCAAATATTACCATTAGGAAAGAATGTTTCCTAAATGAAGAATCTCTGTTTACACTCCACCACAGCCATTCCCTTACTTAGCTGCCTTCCCCTTGAGACCTTGTGCAAGTACCAGCAAAAGTCCAAGACATAAAAATGCCACACTTTGCACACAGGTGGAGATTTGCCCAAGAAAGCCATACAAAAGCTCATTTCTCCCCATTTCCAGCTCAGAGCTGCTCCACTGACCTTTTCTTCCCACACAGCCATCTCAGATGACAGGAATGATCAGGCTTCCACACTGAAGGTCAGCAACATCAACCTTGTCCATTTTCTCCTTGCCCACAAGTTCACATCCATCCTTCCGCTCCCTGGGATCATGTTCAGCCCACTGGTCTGCAAGAGCATACATTAGAGGGAATTTTAATGACTTGAACTCGTGCTGAACTTCCTCTTTTAGCTGCTATTTTAGTGATTTGTTGACTCTCCAAGGCTCATTCAGGACTTTTTTTTTTTAGCCTTGACAGAGTAGATAGAGTAGACATGGATTTTATGTGCCAACTCTTCTGTGCTTTTGGCACTCCCCTCGTCACATAGCAGGTCAGTGAAATACAAGTTCAAGAAACAGAGGATGCCTCCCACATATATCTGTGATGTCTCAAAGCAGCCTAAACTAATCTCTTCCTCTCTTCACCATTAGCAGTGATGCTAAGCTGGAAGCAACGGCTGAGGATGCTTTAACAGCCACACAGAATCTTAATAAGATCTGCTTACATTTATATGGTCCATTTCAGGCTGGCTGGTTCCTTAGACACATCCTCACAAAAGGAGCTGAGTACACTGTGTCATTTTTTGTGGGCTTTTAAATTATTTTAGCATTGTCTCTGATTTTTGTATCAGCCATCTGCAAGTGTGGCAGGACGTGTGTAATCTTCTATGGCACTTGTTGTACTTTCTCCATTATTATCAGATGGAAAAGAAAACCAAAGTTAAGGGAGATTAAGGTCAGCATACTCTCAACATCCAATTGCTGTATAATCCACTGCGTTATCACCAGGGAAGATTATCAGCCTTGATAGGAACCATTCTTTGAGCCATTCAGCTCTGTTGAGGCCCACTTCTCTGACAGAATGGTATTTCTGATCGATCTGAAGGCAGAGAAATTATACATAAATTTTCCATCACATCCCACTAATGTGCAGCAAGTGATTGTGCAGGACAGGGGAGAGACGCCTCACTGCAAAGCACAGCTCTGCTCTCTGCTGTGCTCTCTGCTGTGTTCTGTGCTGTGCTCTGTGCTGTGCTCTCTGCTATGTTCTCTGCTGTGCTCTGTGCTGTGCTCTCTGCTGTGTTCTCTGCTGTGTTCTGGGCTGTGTTCTGGGCTGTGCTCTGTGCTGAGTTCTCTGCTGTGCTCTCTGCTGTGCTCTGTGCTGTTTTCTGTGCTGCTCTGGGCCAGAGCAGAAGGGATGCTAATGCTGCCCCACTGGTCATTTGGAGACAGCCCCTCCTCTCCCCTCCCAAACTGTTAAAACATCACAGGGATGAAGGAGAGAGAAGCTGCACTGACCAAGGGGCTTCCTACTATCCAGGAAAGTGCTCCTGGGCAGGATGAGGCCTCACAAGGCACAGATCCCTTTGTTTCTTGCAAAGGGCTAACAGGCATGATTTTTTTGGTGTTAAATGGTCCAAAAAATTATTTGGGGAGGGTGAGGCACAAAGTGCAGTGTGCTTGGGATGAATGACTCCATGCCCTGCCTCTGCTCTCCCAGCAGAGATGTGTGACATTCCAAAAAATACCCTGAAACACATTATCTCCTAGCAGAAGCGATGAATCTCTGTCTAGTAGGACTATAACTCAGCAGACACGCTTCATCTACCAAAGTTCAGTAAGGGTGGGCCCCACACAGCTTCTGAGCAGCACCACATTGACCTGTTAATGGTCTCTGCATGTCTCTGTGTGACGGGTGGAGAGCAGAGACAGGACCCAGCAGATAATGGGCTCTGCCATACTCTGCATAGCTGAAACACCTCCATGGTCCAAGAGAAACCAGAATATCCCATATTCCTGGGTAATTTCCCTCCTGTTGTTAACATATAGAAGTATTTTCAATTTAGCTTAACTCACAGTTCGTTATCCACTCCCAAAAAGCTGATAAGTGTTGCTCTTCCAGAAATCGTCTCTTATCAACAAAAAGGTTCATCAGCTTGGAGGGCTCCCTCCAACTCCATGCTGGGACATGTGGGATGTCAAAGGAAGGCAAGATGGAAGAGTAGCTGCTTACCCTGGGCAGGCAGCATTCAGCTCCAGGAAACTCCCTCTCAATTATCACATTGTGCACAAGTGAATGAGGGATCTTCCTCTCAGGTGCCCAGGAGGGGACAGAGGAAGAGGCACCTTCTCCTTCCCACAGGAAGATCCACCATGTGCTCCAGAAGCCAATGCCTCATTGCATGCCATAGAATCTGATCCTTAAAAATTCCTTCAGGCCTACATCAGGCAATGGCTGCAGTTCAGGCCACAGAAAAATGCCAGACGGTGACTTGTAGTTCAGTCAGAGGTTCCAAACCTATACCAAACCAACACCTGAATTTCCTCATGGGGCTTTTCAATCACTTGCAAGTTGTTTGGGTCACACCTACCCCTTAATAGTTCAAATTCCACAGCTCCCTTCCATAGTTTTCCACTCATTTTTTGTTTTCAATGACTTGCAATTGCAGTACTCATCTTCTGTATCCATATCTTAAATATTGTGGATAACACATGAGGCAGGAATGGAAACCTCATAACTGATTGATCTGGAACTGAGGAAATGAGCAACCAAAGCCAATACTGTGGAAGAAATCAAAATAACAGAATTACAGCAAACTACAAGCAAAAGTGGAGTAAAAATTCATAAAATACTTCCATTGTTGGAAAACACAAGGCAAATAATCCAAACACAACAAAATGTTTCTTTTTAAAAAGTAAAAATATTTCATTTTGGCAGCATCCAAAGGAGGCTTGTAGCTTTTTCTCTCCAAAACCTTTTTGGTGTGTAATTCAGTTTTAAAAGGAAGAATGCAAGGGGGGAGGTAGGGAGGGGGGGTTACGGATCAGATCACATACAGAGTAGCTACAGCATACTTTGGTTAATTCACAAATGATTCAGAAATGGCAGCCATGGGTATCCTCTTTGAAAAATGAGGATAACTGGGCAGAGATGGAATCCACCTCATGAAATGGGGAAAGAAAAAGCCAATATTCTGCTGAGGAGGGCAGTCAGTGCTATCCACAGGGACTGGATACTGAAGCCTACAGGAGAGCAGGAGGACTGGCAGGGAGGAAACAGATGTGCACAGGGCAAGGGGAAGACCCTGAAAAGGACCTGAGCCTCTAAATTATATAAAAATCAATTAAAACCACAGATAACATTTTGCTACATTGCTTTCTTGGGCAATAAATGATTGTAGCTGTCACGGTGAAGGCAAATGAGGAAGATGAGAGGGGAGGCAGGCAGTGAAGCAATTGAAAGAGGCGTTTTTCCCAGTAGCAGAACAGATCTGGAGAGCTGAGAGTCAGGTTCTCATCACGGTGCTGGGAAAGTTCTGCTCCTTTTCCTAGGGTTTCCTGTATGATAGGAGATCACCACTAATCCCATAGAACATGTCACATCTCTGCTCAGAAAAGAGAAGAGAAGCAGTTGACACTGAGAGGTGCCCAGACCTCCCATGCAAACAGGATCTGCATGAGCAGCAGCAAGGTCCAGAACAGGTTTCCCTTGAGACATTCCCTAGCAGGGAGGCACTGTCCTGGACCCAGTGTGGGAAACCTTCCCGGTGACTAATCAAGTTTACAGCTAGGGTAATGTCTTCATTCTGGTATACTTTTAATAATTTGCTTATCTCTTTAGCATTGCTGTATCATATATAACTGTACTTTCATGCTTGGGTAGCAGCAGTAATAGATCAGCATCAAGATCTCTTGCATCTAATCTCAGGAGGAAAGGTTTTATTAAATCATTAAATAAAATCATCATGTGGTCTGCCTTTACGAAATAATAAAAAAAAAATTTCAGCTTTAGAACTGAAACACAGTGGGGAAGAGTGGGAAAGTAGTCATGAGCACTGTCCCAGAGCAGCTGAAGTAGATGCTGCCTATTAAGGAGGAAATAGAGTACATGAATTCAAGACAAAAAGTGAGAAAAAGAAAAGCAAAAAAAAGATCCTTTTGAATTAAGCCTTTTCTCACCTCTAACAAGGCTCTAGAAACAGCACTAATCAATCCAAATGACACTTTAGTGTAGAGATCTATTATATTCCTCAATGATCATATGGCTTTATATGTTATAATTTGGTTCTGAATTATGACCTACATCAATTATAATTGAATGCTGCTTCCCACTCTACAATCAGACTGTGATGAGAACAGAAAGGCAGTGGACATTAGAGGATTACTATCAGAACAACCTAATTAAATTAAGGACGAGATTTATTAAAATGGTAACATTAACAGGTGTTTTATGAGACTAATAATTAATAAGGTTTCTGTAGAACTTTTGTAAGAGAAATAGACAATATGCACTGGAAGCAGAACTCCCTTTAATGGGATAACAATAAAGCATTAGGAACTGTAGATAAGATATTATGATAATAATCTCATACTGTAAATTACGGTTTGAAGAGGATTAAATATCGTTACTGCAAATTAGTATTTATTTAAGCTCCAGCAGGCCTCTGCACAGTGCCTGGAGGAAAGGTGGGCTGCTGACAGGCTCTCCAGCATGGATACTTGATGTTCTCTTGAATCCCACTAACTTGGGATCAGCCAACACAGCAGTAACACTGCCAGTGTCCACCTAGGAAATCACACTGGGGCTACAAGGGAGGATTTCTTGACAGTGAAGTTCAGCAACTCATTGTTGACCTTTCTGAAGTTACCTGCAAGCACTGGACACAGGCAGCCCCAAGCTGCTTTGCAAGTTGCAGGCTCAGATGTGGCCCCATGGGCAGAGGTGTCCCCTGGGGCTCCATCTGTGTCCCAGCACACTGGACAGAAATGTGTGAGAATAGCAGCCCTGCTCTCTCCCTTCCTGTTGAAAACCTGCAGGTACAGCAAGAGGTGAATCTCAGGAGCACGAGGAGGAAAAGTGGGGGTGGAGGAGGAAACTAAGAGGGAGGAGTGTGCTTTCATAGAAGTGAGCAGTGCTCCAGCTCACTAAAGGGAGGAGTAGAGAGAAAACAGCCTCAGGATCTTTTCTGGAAGTGAAGATGTTGAGGGATTTTGCCAGGGTTACTTATCAATTTACAGCTCATGTTAACACCAGGCCCTTTCTTAGCTCTAAGCTTAAAATGTTTTATCCCAGCCCTGGTCCCAATGGCCCCCAGGTGAGAGGTGGGAGATGGCTGCAGAGCACAGAGCATTTCCCTAAACAGCTCCAATCCCTGACACAGTGATGGAAGAGGATATTAGCAGTGGGAAATTTTTTTCAAGGCCAGTTCTTTAATGAGCTCCTAAGTAATGACTTTATCTTAGAGACACACTCAGTATTCATTCAGCATTGCACCAGAACAAAACCACTGCCTGCCTTCAGTCAACAGCAAACAAATCCAGAAAAAACAGCCCTTCACTTTGGAATGCAGTGATGGGACAGGGCACTCCCCCCCACTGGGCCCAGCATGAGAGACTTCCCTGGTGTGGCAGTGGGCCGTGTCCCCCTCTGTCCACTGAGTGTGTGGCACTCACTCCCACCTGTCCTGCACCAAGGCAAAGATGCCTGTGTTCCTGCACAGCTCAAGGGGATATTCATGCCACTCAGTCAAGGTCTGAGCCATGTTTTTTCCACTCTTAAATGGCACCTGATATCAACAACAAGTAGTTTGCAGAGCAATGAAACAGCCACTTAGTGTCAAAGCAGGTGCTCCTTCCTTTCCTCATGCAAAGATGCTGATTTTGGACCAGACCTCAGCTTCTTGCTTTTTAATCAGGCTGAGCCAAGGGAGAGGCCTTTGGCTTTGCTCCTAGCACACAGTCTAGCAAAGGCTTTGTCACAGTCCTCTTTCACAAATTGCCACCAAATGGGTTTGGGTTATCTCAAACACACCCATTAATCAGTTTTGCTTCTGTGAATCATTCTGGTTAACACATCTCAACTGGACAGTTTTGATCAAACTTTCCCTGGTTTTTGTTTCCAAGTTGCGGACTACAAACATCTTGGAGATTCATGCCCAACCCAACACAAAATATTGTCTCTGCCAGATGGTGGGGACCTCCTCCAGGAGACTATTTCCATTAACATTTTCCCAGTCCAAAAACAGATTCTGGACACATCATTTTTATGGTTCTGGGACACTTATGAGAGCAGATTGGTAACTAACCTGCCTTGACAGAGAAACCATTCAGCAGCCTCTGGAGTTCCCATATATCTACTTTCAAGTTTTATTTCATTTTTAGCAGTCTCATTCACTTGTGTGTGCCCACAGGAAGCAGAAACCCAAGCTGGAGTACTGAGAATACCTTGCTTCCCCCAGCAAGTGCCTCATGGGCAGCAGAGACTGAGAAACACCTCTCACCAGTGCAGTGTTGCAGACCTTGCAGGTTCACAGCATGTAACAAAATCTCCATCCTATTTTCCATGGGCAAGCAAGGACTCCCAGGCATTTTAAGGGACTCATGTCCAACTACCACTGCACTGACCAGCTCTGTGAATCCAAACCTCAAGAGGTCCTTTGAAATTCCCACCTGTTAGAGACACACCTTTTGTGACTATTAATTAGCCAAATGTCTTCGATTTCACAGGAATGCTCTTTTCATTTCCTTTATATCATGGATTATGTGAAGAATAGGCTGAGGCTTGTTTGAACAGGCAGCAGCTCTGTGCCCTACACTGATAACCTGTTCCCACCTACAACCCAAACATTCATACCTGCTTTCCAAGGCTGCACCCAGCAGTGCCAACAGCAGCTGTCCTGTTGGCTTCACAAGCATAGTACAGGGCTGGGAGAAATACAAATGATGTATTTCAAAGGAAAAATGTGCCCAGTCTATTCCCTTTGTCCAAGGGAGTTCCTCTGTGCCAGTTTGAGCAAATTTTTTGCAAAAGCAAAGCCTGCTTTCTTCCCTGGTACTGTTATTTAAATTACTTCTATGGGATGCCAATGTCAGTCATTGAGTTTTAATATTACCACGGCAACATTACAGGAGAATGAGTGCCGAATCAATAAAAAAATTAAGGAAATACAGTTTTTATTACAGAGTGATATTTGGAATTGATCCCTCAGGCTTTCCAGTTGCCTCATTTTGTTTTATTTGCCCATGGATGGAGCATTGTTCAGAGCAGTTTGAACGCAGGAACCAATCAGTCGTAATCTAATTTTAAATGGACCACAAGCAAACCAAGAAAATAAAGACAGGCAGGGGCATCATGTTGACAGATGTGCCCATGGTATATTGGAACTCTGCTCCACCTAACTAGGAGAAATACTCCCTGAAATTGCTTTATCTATGTATAATGCCAATAACAAGAACAATTGGGGGGAAACTTGGTTTCTGCAGAGACGTGAAAATAAATTTATGGGAAAAAAAGTGAAAAGAAAAAAATAATGTCACCTCTTCTTGGCTTCACTTGTAAAACGCTAAACTAACAACCAGCAAGCACAGGAAAAGCATAGAATAAGCAGCATGGATGTTTTACTTGCTCAAGTTAACAATAATTTCTCTCTGAGAATCCAATTGTTCCTCCAACTCCTAAGTGAAGGGGATACGATTTGCCTTGAGGAATTGTGGACAAACAAAGAAATTGTGATAATCAGCAGGTAGTTTACACACAGCACTGTGTGCAGCTTTCTGCAACTTTACCTCACACTGCACTACTAATTAATTTCAGCTGCTCTCACTTGCTATTTGCAATTATGATTTCCTCTCTCATTTCTACCACCGCAGAGCTCTTACAGTTGACCAATCCCTCCCCTGCTCAATCCAGCCTGCAGAGCTCCATGGAGCAGGTCCTTAGATCACAGCCTCCTCGCTGTTCCCAGAGAGCTGAGCTGCCAGCTCTGCTCCCCACAGCCAAAACCTGACCCCCAAGCAGCCCCGTCCTCAGTCTCAAGGTAATACGTTTGGTGCTTGAAGGTTCAGCCTCTGCTCATTCATCCAGGAAGCCTAATAGTCTCTGAAATGTCCATCTTCAACCTGCCAACCCATGAGACTGATTTGCCCACATATCAGATATTGGCTCAACTTGAGCTAATTCAGATGGATTTTCCAGATAATTTATTTAGCTGGATAATCCAGCTAATTTTAGCCGCTAGCTCTTCCTGAGTCAACAACTTTCATTGGTCTTTACTGAATTTGCACCTTTTACCTTTTCATCACCCATGGCTGTAATTCCTACTCTGTCCTGACTCAAACAGCTGAACTTCCTTCCTAAACATAAAAAAAACAGAATTAGAAGCTTTTCTTCAAGACCTAGTTTGTTTAGAATGCTACCATGGTGCATTAAGAGCTGTCCCTCTGAGACCCCTCCAGACCTACTGAAATAC
Source organism: Erpornis zantholeuca (assembly GCA_013400515.1). Classification (NCBI taxonomy): domain Eukaryota; kingdom Metazoa; phylum Chordata; class Aves; order Passeriformes; family Timaliidae; genus Erpornis; species Erpornis zantholeuca. The sequence goes on from VZTN01012938.1 coordinate 238,713, forward strand.
ATCTACCATGATATGAAGAAGTGGCATTACCACAGGGGCTCAGCTTCAGGAAACACTTTGGAAACTGATCTCTTTCTAACAGAAAAAAAAAAAAAATACAGCAGTTTCATTGAGGTGGTTTAGCAGTCAATCTCCCTGGATAAAAAAACAGATGAAGAGAATGAATCACCAACCTAAATATTCATCCCAGATTCACTACTAATAGTCATGGCCACATTTCATTCTGCTCTGCAGATACCAGCTTGACCATGAATGCTGACTGCTGATACTCTAGAAAACCAACAAGGCAAAACATGAATGCTTTTCAGGCAAATAAACTGCGTGAATAATAATCAGGAGACCAGAAAAACAAACAAACAACCCTTTCAACCATGAAAGAAGGTTTCCTTAGTTAAAAAGGAAAAATGCCCAATTAAAATGAAAGCTGTAAAAATAATTTTAAAATTCAATTACAAATGGAAAAGTCATGGCTATGATCTCAAGGAGCATATATCAGCAGCAAGGAAAAGAAAACAATATGAAAAAGGAACCTAAAGGTATCAATGTAAATTCTAAAACTTGTAGAATAATAAAAATATAAAAGTTTAATATAATAGCATGATATTAAACCCTAGCCAGGTTGCAAATTTCATAATAGATGTGGATGGAAAAATTGTCAGACATCATGCAGGAAATGCAGAAATAAACTGCAAACATTTCTGTTCTGTATTTAAAATGGTGGGAAATTTGATCATCTTTTACAGAGACATGGCAAAAATTTCTATTTCAACAACAACAGATTTTAAATAGATATTAAATGTAAACATTTAAGTATGAGATTGAATAATTTGCTCTGCAGACTATCAAAATTATTGAAAAAGATCCCCCTGGAACACCCACTTTTTAAAAAATCATCTGCATTCAATGAGGAAGTCTCAAAGAAAACCCAGGATATTCAGGATCATCCCCATACCGAGCACATCTTACAGGGTGACCACAGCACTTAACCCCGCTACCTGCACAGGCTGGGGTCTCCTCCCTACCCTTCCCCAGATCAATGGGAAAAGGCACTGCTACCTTGTTTCTTGGCTTTGAAAACTCTTTGCTGCCAGTTTGGTTTTCCTGCTATTCAGCCCACCTTGGAGGATGCTCTTTGTTAAACTGATCCTACTTGAGAGAGTGAGTTTATTTGGATTGGATTTGACTATCACATTTAAACCTCAGAGCACTTGGGCTGGCCAGGAACATAAATGCAATTAGTAGCAGTAAAAAAAATTAAGCAAAGCTGCACTGACTCAGTGCAGAATGCTCTTCAAGCCCTGGCCACAGAACTGCTTTTGCTTTGCTTTCCTGCCCGCCGTTTGTGCAGCAGATGCTCTTCAGAGGAAAAGCTGTATCACCTTCACCCAGAGCCCAAGTCTGACTCCAGGTTTGCTCTCTTGCTTAAGTTATGCCAGCGCTTCTGCAGGTGAATCTAATCCTCTCGTTAGCGAGCAACTGGTAGCTCAGCTCTGCTGTGCTTTGCATTACACAGATCAGCCAAGTATTGATGCAACATCACTGAGGAGAATCTAGATATTTTTTTTCCCTATGCTTTCTTCTTTGGAAACTTAAAATACATGCTGGAAATAATTTCAAGGGCTGCTGAGCATTGCCACTGGGGGAATGCAAGGGGCTTTCAATACTAAGACTAAAAGACAGTTGGAAATTTTCAAGCGGTTACCTTTGAAATTAGATTTTGAGGTTAAATTCAAAGAAGCTTGTGTAGCTTTTCCCAATCTCTCAAATATACGCAGTGCTTCTGGCAGAGGGTAACAAAAGCTCTTTTCTCTTGCTGGGTTCAGCTCCATGCTGTCTCATTCCAGAGCCTTGGCCCAACTGACCATCAGTGTGGGGCCAGCAGCAGTCAGCCAGGGGAGGCCAAACCAGCACTGCAAATTCATAGTGGTGACAGCAGAGCCACCCTGAGAGGAAGGTGCAGTTCATCCCATGTTTGCTCAATGTGCAAACCAAACTTCAAATTTCTTCCAAGCCAACTCACCAGCAGAGGCAGGATGGTGAGGGCTCACCTACCACTTCTCCATCCCACAAGATCCTGGATCACCAGAGACAACCTCCAGCCACCAGATGCTGGTGCAGGTCTTGTGGTGTTATTTGCCATCTCTGTTTCAAAAGCTCTAGAGGAAGCCAGGACTGCCTCTGTTATAACCTTTTAATGATAAATCCCTTCCCAAAGAACTGACACTCAAACTAAACAAGGTAGACCAAAAATATTATAAATGCAACACTACAGATGGAAAAAAAAAAATCCAAGGAACTTGCTAAAGTGCACAGAAGTCCTCTGTGGTTCAAAAACAGAAACATAAAGTAAAGCCAGTTATCCTCAGCCCTAGCTTCAAGCTCAGACACTCCCTACAATCCATTTATCTGAATTCCCCAGTGCTCTACCACCCTCTGAGGCACATCAGTGCCCATCTCCTAATAAATAAGGGAAAGCACCACTGTATCAGAAAGGGAGCTGGTCAGAGCAGTCTTTGGCCAGCAAGTTGTGTTTCCCACTTGGTATTAATTTCCATTCATATAATAGAGTTTTACATTACAAATGTTCACATTTCATCTTCCTGTAACCAGAACGTAGCCACATCTGCTTCTGTGCCATCTCCACTTCCATGCACTGAGTGAAGGACATGTGCCAAATCATCCTCATGGAGAGATCACTTAATTTTGGTTTGTAAAGCCAAATCTCCTGCAATCTCCATACTTATCAATCAATACATAAATAGCAAAATTAAGCCCCGCTATTCTCATTTACCACAAAATGAATTAATTAAACATGGGAAAAGTGCTGATGTCTGCCAAATTGTTATTTCCAACAGATAAAAACAAATTGAGGAATGATATGCAGACAGGAGAAGAAAATTAGTTTTCCATCCAGCAATGCAGTGAACTATTGCAAGGAAGACTGTAAAAAACAATCAGTGGGCCAGACTTCTGCATCTGAACACTGGGACAAGAAGAACACATTATTTGTTGTAGAGGGAAAAATATTCTGAAAAAATCCCCTTGTTTTTGTTTTTGCAGAACAGAAAATACCCTGGGGACTGGTAACAATAGGCTTCAGCAAGAATGGTTCTCTCAAACTCTGATTTGCAAAAGGACTGCTGCTCTGTAATTATCGTGAATAGTTTTTGCTAAACATCTCAAAGGAAAAAAAAGAGAATGCAAACACTTGGAGACAAGTTGTGACCACTGGAAGTTTTTGCAGGTGGCTGAATAACAGCAGGGAAAGAGACTTTCCAGGACTCAGGATTGAAAACATAGGGAAAAATCGAATCAGAGCATTGAAGTATTTGGAAACTTCAGCATCTTCTCCTGTCCTAATGAAGATGCATCAACAGGCTGGTTCTGAAGTTACAGTCCTAAGACAAATGCATCACTGCAAGCAGTGTTTGAAAGACACTTGCAATTACAGCTGCTCTGGAACAATGAAATATATACTGTTCCTTAAATAAACTGAAAAAAATGATAACCTCTTTTAACTGTCGTGGTGTAGTAGAGAGATCTTCATATCTTCCTTAATGAGATTTTTATTGCCAGTGTAAATTTGTCTTGAACTGAATTTTTGTCTTGGGAACTCTGAATTATGTTATACCAAGTTGTTTCTGGTAAGCATGCAGGCTTGCACACATTTTTTGCTGTGAAAATGGCTCCTTCTGGCAAACTGAAAGCAATTGAAACTCAATTTAATTAGCTGCCTTCTGTAAATATGCCATTATTCTTCTAGCTCAACACTAGAGTTATATTTACAAAGGGAACAGATAGCAATAATTATTTTGGGCCATAGTTAGTCAGCATTAGTTAATGCCTGAGTGTAATTGAGAGGAAATTAAGACAAGTGCAGTCTTTGGTGGAAAAAAAAAAGAATCTATCAGTCTATGGCAGTATAGACACTGCACCTGTGCATTCCTTCTTGGGCTGGAATACAGAGAAAACTTTGGCTAAAAAAACCAAACATTGACCTCTGTGCTCTGGAACCAGGGAGGGGTAAGAATAATCACTTTACATTTTCAGTCATTCAAAATTTGGTGAAAGTTTGAAATAACTCTTACCAACCACCTTCTCTGAGTTTCTGTTTGCTTCTGAAGTTACAGCCCCATGACACAGCCACTGCTGTATTCTCCTCACTGAAGAAAGGAGCCCAGACAGCTGCAGAGGATCCACAGCTTGAGGGGCACAAGTTGCTTGGAAAGGTTTTGCAGATGATGTCCAAGAGTCCTTATGTGGCTCAGAACAGGCAGAATCTGTTCCAAGGACATTTTCCTCCATCTCTGAAATGAGCCAATACTTTCCAGTGCCCATCTTAATAGGATTCTTCAAACAAAGCAACTGCCCCATAGCCTTTTCCATCAGTCTGGATCTGCTATTCAAATTAACCCTCAGAACATATTAGTTTAATTTCATCACTATGTAGATGCTTCTATTTAAAATTAAAGAGGCCTTAATTCAATTTACCTTCATCCACTTTCAAAGTAAATTATAGCAAATGAAGAGTTTGTTAATTCTGAATGATTGTTCACACTCAGGTTAAATGCAGTTTAACTAACTCTCTTTAAATGCATGTATCTACTTAATTTTCATTACTTTCCCTTTATGTCACCACAACACATTCCTCTTTTTTTAGGCTTGCAAGTGCCAAACTATACATTTAATACTAAAAATTAATTATTCAGATATTGCATTCCTTTATGTAGCAAAGATTCTTGAATAAATTTATGGGATTTTTTTTTTTTTGCACATGGGTGAGTAAATTTGGCCCACTGTTTCCATGCTGGAAGTAGTGGTTAATGCAAGTTGTAGGGTAAGGATGGTTTTGTGATCAGCTTATTGCACTGAGCAATAGAAGACAGTGTTTTGAGATTCACATTTCCAACAAAAGCTCTCCCTGTCATACTGGACAGCCACAGTGGGAATTTGAGAGCTGAGGAACATGCCCAGGCCATCAACATCATCCTTGCTGGGATCTTGCACTGACAGCTGCTCTGCTAAATGGGTCCTGGCTCCAGGGCTCACACACTTGCTGTGCTGCCTTGCATGATGGAGAAGCTCCCTCCCTGGTCCTCAGTTTGCTCTAAGGCAGGCCCACAAAACACTATTTTTCACCTGCTGAATGCCCATCCAGTCTATGGGCTCAGGACACCAGGGCTCAGCACCCTGCTCCCAAATGCACTGTTGTTTCCAGCCTTCCTTGAAACTCACCTTGAAATCAGGGATTTCTCCCTGGACTTGATGGTTGGCTACTCAGCAACACTAGAAAAAAAATCCACAAAGCCACCTAATCTGAAGGGAGCAAGACTCTGACAAGCCAGAAAGTACCCAAACTCCACTAGTGCTACTGACTCTTGGGGTATTTCCCTGCCATACAGAACTCCACAGCAAATTAAAGGACCCCCAGGGTACCTATTCAACAGGTAACAAATTCAGTCCTTATGAAAATGAAATGCTAAAAATGTTCTTTTGTTCCTCTGAGGTATTAGTACTACTAATGCAAGGTGTACAAACTTCATAATCAAGTAAAATATTATCTTATGGTACCTGCAAAGTGCCAGAAGTTTATTGACTCTGTCTCTGGGAGACCAGCAATACTTGTGGAGCTTTAGATGTTCTTTAGCCAAAATTCAGACAAAAAATGTTTTCATAATTTAAAATTCTGTTGTAAGGTGGGATGGGAAATGGCATGCACCTGGCATGCAGCTACTTAGAAATGAAGAGTTAGTACAATAACAGTAAAAAAAGATCTAGTGTATCTGAGCACACATGGTTTCTCCTTTGTGTAACTTATGATTTCAGAGCACCCTGCCAAAGCTAGGCTGAACTATGAATACCAACTATTTTAGTCTTCAAGAGTTATAGTGCAGGAAATTCACATCTCTGTATTCTTTCCCGTAGCTGTCACTCAGGCTTCTCCTTGTAAAAGACCTGAATTCAAAAGGCAGCTTTGGACATTAATTTGACAGCAGATAGATCAGGTAGATTGCCCCCCCATTTTAGCAGTACAAAGCTGGAATACATTGCTGCCATGCATGCTGAATCGCTGCAGTGCCTGACTGCACAACATTTCCCCTTTGCCCTGCATAGTGGCACCACTGCTCCATGGGCTGGGGATCCTTGGGTCTGTCCAAGGGTATTGCTGACCTACAGACTCTCACAGGCAGATTCATTCTGCTGGGCACAACTACACTGGCAGAGAGTAGGAGAAGCATCACTTTCACATAAGCCCTTATCAGATGACAGAGAACTGCTCTCAACCAAGCCTCATCTGCTCTCATGGCTTCCAGCTGCTGGCAAAGTTGATAAAATATTGAAGACAGATACTCAGAGAAACATCTGATACTCTAATTGGACCACCTCTCACAGAAAATACATCCATCACACCCAGGATTCCACTAATTTAAGTTCCTTTCCTGTACCCAACTTCAAACAGAGGACTCAATAATAAAATTGAGTGCTAGGGCTGCACTCAGCAAAGCAGCTCTGAGCAAGTGTCATCAACACCGACCCAAGTATACACCATGTCAAAATGTTCCAGTCCACCAGACACATTTGGAAAACTGGCTCTAATGTCCACAAAACCCTGTTGAAAGCAGGTGTAAGATATTCTAGGAGAGGGACAGAAGATGCAGAGACAGGCCCAGAGCGCAGGGGGAAGGCAATCGAGTCACCCCAGGTATGCAGCACTTGCTCTGGCTGGGTAAGACTGAGGAGGAGCAGAAAAAGAATGGAGCTTGGGTCCAAATGAGATTCCTGAAGATGGCAGAGACAGATCATGGCTCCTGGGAAGATGCAGCTGGGGGTGTGGATGAGTTTGAGGGGCTGGAGTACTAGAAAGATATGGGGTAAGATTTCCAGAGAGGGAGGCAAGGACAGAGTACAGAATGGCTTTCAAAGTCAGAAGCATTGGTCTGATGGAAAAGCAAAAAAGGGTTCAGAGCAGGCCATGGGCTGAACCAGATGCAGCAGAAACATGAGCTCAACTTATCTGCCAAGAGCCTTGACATAGTGGCAGGCAGAGAACCTGGGAGTTGCTGGTTACTCCTCCCAGCTCAGCAGTAGCTCTTCCAAAGAAATGCAACCACAAGAAATGCTTTTCTCTATACCTCAGAGTAATTCCCAAAGGAGCATTAAATGGTTTTAACACAGGAATAAGCACAAGTGGACTGTGAAGGACTCCTTAGGAGGGACTCCTTGGGCAGTGACTCTGGGCTTCTGCAGGACTCACCCCCATAATCCCTTTCACACCCTGAGGATGCTTCTTTAAAAAGCCAGCTTTGGTTTCTGCCTGATGTTCCTACTGAGCCATCATCCCAGAATTGCCCTGACCAGACACAAAAGACCTTCTAGCATCCTAAATTAATTCAGGACAAATCTAGCCTTTTCTGTTCTCCTGCTAGTATTATCTCCAGCTAAAACAGCTCTTCCCCACCCAATTGGGCCTTTGCCCCTTGATGTGTTCACAGAAAACTAATCCCTTCTCAGCTTTTGTTTTTCTTGGCTAAGGAGGTCAAACTGAGGTTTAAATCTATTTGTTAGCTGAGATTCTGTAGCAGTTCCCATTAGTTTTTAAAGGGAGTTGAAATTATGTGATAGGCACCACTGTTTTTTCTGCTACTACAGGCACAAACTAGAAATATAGACACCAGGCAAATGAAATGCATACAGCATGGTTAACACAACAATCCAAAGCTCAGTTCTACTGCTTACCTTGTGTAACCAGGTAGGATGGTTGAAAAGAAGCCAAATTTAGCCCTCCTGAAATGGAGGGAAGCCTGCCAAACAGACATGCCTTGCTAATGTAAAATACCTATGTTCAGAGGAAGCTGTTTACATTCCTGTTAAGTCTGCTTTGCAGCTAAAAACTTCTAATGCTTTTGAAATGCAGCAGAAATAACACTGAACACTGAGCATGTTATACCCAGAGACAAACTGACAGCAAAACACTGTAGAGGGAGATCACAACAGTGCAGTCTTCAGAGGGGAAAATTAGGAAATGTCCAAAGGACATGCACTGAAGCAAGGAAGCCTGGGAAGTAAGGAGGTGCACAGACACAGCAAGGCAGTGTCCAGAGGCAGCTGGAAGATGATTCTATTGCCCCATCAGTGAAGTTAAGAGAGAGAGATGAGAAAACCTAGAAAGGGCTAGTTTCCCATTAGCTTCCAGGGGCCAAATGCTGACCTCTTTTATTCCAAACTTACCTGGGTGCCACAACCATTCCAATGAGCAGCAGGTAGTTCAGGGCAGGCACAGCCATGAGTACATAATTGGAGCAGGGCTGTGCTTTGTGTGGCAGGAGACCTGTCTCAGTAGCACAGATGAAAATATGCCATTAGACCTGTTATGCAGCTCAGTACTGCCATATATAAAAATAGTTTTTGAAGATACAATTCACTACAAAAAGAGCTGAGTACATTTTGCTGTCACAGCAAGAAAAAAAAATATAGGTAGTTAGGTTTAAAGGAGAAGAAAGCGCATGCCCTGCTTTCTGACCCTGGGTTTTGTTTATTGTTTGGATCCTACACCATATTTTTCTCGTTTTCTCCTTCAATTATTTATTAAGAAAAAAAAAAAAAGAGATGGAGACTGTACTTGTTTGTGCCAGCGCTCATGGCTGCTGCTAGGGGAATACTGCTAACAGCAGCTACTAGTGTTTTATTAAAAATAATAAAGTATATTGTTATCATAAAATACCAATGTGATCAAAAGGATTGTTCTGTTATGCCCTTGTCTAAGTTTCTACTGTAAATTAGAGCTCAGGTAAAAACACTCTACAGTAGAGTATATAAAGTTTGGAAATTTTAATGTATTTCTATACAAACTCTTCTGTTACTCAGATACATATATTTCAGAGGACTCCCCTCACAGAAAATGGGAATCTCACATATATATTTTTTATACTGAAGCTCTTATTCTGTATTTTATAGATGCACAGAGGCCGAGTAGCTCAACTCCATTGACTTTCATAGCGCTGCTCTGGCTGTGGCCCCGCTCCCCCCAAACTGAGACTCACACCCGCCCCCCAGCAGCATCCCTCAGAACAGGAACACTGCTCCATCTGCTGGGCTCCCGCACCAGGACAAGGACAGGGTGAGGGCTGAAGGAACATTTAGTGCGAGCGACAAATCCCAGGCATATTGACACTGGCATTAGGGCATTAAATCCATCGAGTCAGCCGAAGCGCAGGGAGTGCGTGGTGTGTGTCTTCCCAAAACAAGTGCCGTCCCTTTGGCAGTGCTGAGATGCAAACCACGGCTGCACAAACAGAAGTGACTGCACACAAATACTCCTCACACACATCATCCTTCCCAAAATGAATCCCCGTGTAAGCACACACCTTTACTGATGCTCCCGAGGTGCATTCCAGGTTCCCACAGATTCCAGATTCCTTGCTGAGAATCACAACCCCTCTGCAACCACCCCTGCTCTGACCATCCCCTTTGACTAAAGCATTGTTTCCTGGTGGCACATAAATCTTGTTTTTATTTTCAGCCCACAGCATCAATAGTTCTCAACTATTACTAGTGAGTCTCTCCCACTACCTGCTGCTCTCTGTGCTGGTTCCTCATACATATGCACAGTAAATTGCACAGTCAAAACAGACCTGAGGCACATCCAAACACATCTTCCAGGGCTTGGTCCTCCAAATGCAGATGGGTAGTATCTTTCTCTGTACCCTACACACTCATACTCCTTCAGAAACAAGTGTAAGCTAGATGAATAAAATGCTGTCTTTCCCCTGCAATATAGCATGGCTTTGCATTGAAACAATCTGTTTAAAACCTCTTATTTTAAAAGAAGTCCTGGTCTTGATTATTATTCAGAGCATACTCAATGATTCAAGTAAAAAAAAAATAGACATTTGCATTTAACTTCCCTTTTTATTGTGCTTTATTCTCTTCCTGAATTTCTAAGAGCTCAGCCAGTGCAAAATACAAGAACTGACTTCTTGGCTTTGCTTTTACTTTTTAACATATCATCGCCTTATAGTCAATTAACTTCAGGGTCCTTTTTCATTAACAAAAAGCACCAACATCTGGATTGCAAATGCTGCAAGGTGATGTTCATTTATACAAAAAATGTTTTGCTGAAAATAAAGAAGCAAAAGAATGTAATTTATGGAGATGTTTTTATTAACCCAGCAGCCAGCAGAGGTTGAGAACAGTACTAAAAAAGAGGGACTGGGTGACCTGGTGACCCATCTGTAACACTCAGGGACGGTTTTAAATTCAGAAGTTTGGGATATGAATATTGCCAGACCAAGTTTTGGGGAGAACCTCTTGCAGCAGGAGGCATTTGCAGAAGCCTCTGCTGCTCACCTTAAGCCAACTCAGGCTGCAGGTGAGCAGTGAGCACTGCCCATCACACCATTGGGAAAGAGATTATCTGGGAGCACACTGATCCACAGAAGCAGGATAACAGGTGGCAAGTGAAGGGAGCTCAGAGATGATGAAGTGAACTGGGTTTATGCATCCAGCATGCATAGTAAAGCAGCAGCCTTATCCCCTAGTATTAAGCATTATATTGATGCAGTGACTTTTTGGTCAGAAGCCATCTGCTGTTTCCAGGGGTAGGAGTCTAAAAGAATTTGCACAGCTGGCTACCCAAAAGGGGAAAATTTTATATGGCTGTGGGTGTTTTCATGAGACACCAAACCAGCAACACGGGGGTACAAAATAAAACCATTTCTGAAAGAAATGCACAAGGCACCCTGCTGCTGAGGCCCCAGGGTGATGGGGAGTGACATGTGCCAGTGTCAGCTGCCCTTTGAGGTGCAGAAGGCAGCAGTCTGGTCTTTCTGTGAGAACTGAGGTAACTCCTAAGGTCTCCAGCTCTGAGGTGGGCAGGATTGGGATTGATGCATTTATGGACTTCAAATCTGATAAGGAGAGAAGAGGAAATGAGAGACAGCAAGTCAATGATATCTTGGAGGAGAAGCAAAGATAGAGCAGGGCAGGAAAGAAGGGCAGCAGGGCAGGAAAGAAGGGCAGCAGGGCAGGAAAGAAGCAGAGCAGGGAAGGCAGGCAACAGGGGTTATGAGATGCTGCCAGTGACTGCAGCAAGAACAGGAACAAGTAAACAAAGAGTGGTTGCCAACCCATACTGACACCTGAGGTGCTGGGGGCCAAAGCACCCCACAAGCCTGTGAGCAAGGCTGCATCCTGCAGCAGGTGCCACCTAGAGCACCTCTGGCTCAGGAGAGGCAGGATCTTATACACATCCTCTGGGGCTGAACTGCCACAACAGCCCCTGTGCTTCACAGGGAGGGAGGGCATGAAGGAAGAATGATGTGCTTTCCCCAGAACAGGTTCAAAAGTAACACATGCCACTCCAACAATCCCCCCATGCACCCCAGGCTGCCAGTCTCTCAGTTCAGAGCTGAGAACACATGTGCCAATTCTCTGTGCTCAGGACCATGCTGCAGTAGCTGGACTTTCTGGCTTCCCTGGTGTGCCACAGTCTGTTTGAAGGCCACAGGAAGTGCTCAGCCATGGATACACAGTCAGGGCCAAGGCACACCCTGGAGCAATTGCCCTCACCAGATGCTCAGGGCATTTGTTTGTTCCGCTCCATACTCTCATCCCCACCTGTGCAGAATAAACAGCAACATTTAAAGGTGAAATGGAGCCTCGCAGAGCTGACAGTGTAAGGTAAGAGCCCAAGTCACTGGTAAGATGGGCAGCCTTTCAAATTTTCAAGCAGGCAAGGCAGGGGCAGAGGGAGGGACAGGACAGGATGGCAGAAGCAGCCAGGACTGCTCCTCTGCTGTCACTCCTCTGGCACAAAGCAGCCAAATCCCTTCAGTTGTCAAATGTGCACTATGCTATTGTTAATGATGCTATTACTTACCATATGTTTAGCAGTATGGCTGGATTTATTCACCTTATTCAAACGTGGGACTGAACATTTTGGTGTAGCAAGCGGTCTCAGGCTAGGGGGCAGCCGAACTGTGGGAGAAGGCAAAAACTAATGCAGAGGAGGAAAAATGTTAGTTACTTAATAAGGTAAATAGCATAAATTCTGACTTTGTTTACTTCAGAGAGCACAGAAGCCAGTGTTTACACCCTGTTTCTTTTAATTACTTTCAGAGTAGGCTGTGAAATTATTTGGTCTCCATGTAAAATGGTGCTTTATGCTGTTTAAAAGATTTCCAGCCATTTCACTTGGGAATGGTTACACTCTACAGAAGGATAAACAGATTCTTTTCCATCATCATAGATGGGGTCAATCTATGATATTCAGAGCTAGTGCTTGCAGAACCTGGAACATTGGCTCAGCCACTTCAAAAAATAAGGTTATCTGTGAAATTTAGATTTAGAATCAGATTTCAAACTTGTCCAAAGATTTGCAAAGACTCTGTTAAGAGCTGGCTTGCCTGGGTTTATCTCTTAATCACAAGTGCTCCTATCAATTTCATATAAATCTGTGTTCTGCATGTTCAAACAGATTTGATAATCACTGAAAGTAGCATCAGGTTCCAGAAGGTGTGGAAATGGAGTCCTAGGAAAAATCAAATTTGTTTGAAAGGAGAATAAACCAAATACCTGTTTTGCTTCCCTTTGCTTTGCTGCCATGAAACAGATATCCCCACCAGATATCCTCACCATGTATCCTACCCATACAATATCCCCATTGGATTCTCACCCAGTACAACCAGTTTAATTACCAAGATCTTCCTATTACCAGAACTTATTCTGGTATCTAGAATATCCTGCAGATTTGGCTGCTTTTACAGAAGAATGCAGTACAGCAACCTTTTTTACCCCTACTAGTGTCATATTCTGGCTCTTCTTTGATATATCCAAGCACGGTTCTAAATCCATCAGCAGCCCAAATGCATATTTTTATTCTGACAGGCCTGCTGACAAGAGTTGACAGAAAGGAAACATCATCCAAAATTATCTTAAAAATGCCATTTTATTGGGAGTCCTCAGTAAAACTACTAAAACATAAAGCTGGTGTAATATGCAAATAGGGCCAGCTGATTTCAGATTGATTGGAGCATGCAGTGAAGAGGAAAGAAACAGCAAAGTTGCAGAATAGTAACTGCAACCACAGTATTTTCCAAAGTAGCAAAAACCTTGCAAGACCACTTCAACTATTTAAAATCAAATATTCTTCCAGATATTAACTCATTTCAATATAAACTGAACTAGTTCAATGGCCATGAACTGCACCTTCACTGCCCATGGTTTCCAAGGAACAGACATGGCAGTAATTAGTGGGCATAAAAATCAATTCTGATGACTCAAAAGACAATCTGTGATTGTGGAAATGACTGTGCCTGGAATAACAAGGAATACATTTTGCATTCAGAACAAGACAGGCTCATCCTCTGACCACAGCCACACTTACGTGACACCGTCGTTCAACCCAAACAAGAGGTAGCTCTGAACCAGCCACTACACGGAACTACCAGGTGAAACACCTTTCCTGAAGAAGTAAAAATGCTTGCTGAAATCAGTGCTGAAACACCACCTCCTTGCCTGAGTTTCATTAAAATACAGAGTTCTGCCTTAACATCCAAGACTGTCCCAAGTAGCACTTTCCTGCAGGGTCTGACATGGTGCTCTTGGAGCAGGCTGTATTTCTGCAGGAACAAGGAGATGAAAATACGGCCCTCAACCCTTATAATCCTCTGTTTGCTTTGCTAAAAGAGTGTAATAGGTCCTTATGTGCCTACCAGTGCACTGACAATACAGAGAACTGAACACTCACATGCAGAGTACCAATCCAAACCCATTCTGGTTACAGCACTGGGAACATGATGTCCCAACACACGCTAGATAATAGAGAAGTATTTCATACCTCATTTTAGTGGATCTTCAAAACAGAAAGCCCATCAGCTTCTTCAAGACTAAAAGGTACTTTGGCAGAGAAGAGTAGCCATCAAGCAAATTTGCAGCAAAAAGCGTGAACAAAACCAGCAAGTTTCTCGCACAAACAGCATCACATGCTCTCCATAGATAGCACTGTAATTTACTCAAAGCATCACTAGCCTGGCTGAGAGGCTCCTATTTTACAAGAACACGCTACACGGGCAACCCCAAGGGGCACCTAATCAATGGATAATACAAGGATGGCTCTTCAAGTGCCAGGTCTTGGTTAAAACAGAAAATGCATTTTTTCCAGAATGGCTGCAAGGCCAAGGTGCTTTGTTGCACATACAAAACAGTAAGGAACTGGATGTCCTTATTGCTTTGAGCAAATACAGCACAATCATTTGAAAAAAAGCAGCTCATCAGTAGCTGCCTTCATTACTTTCACCTTTGCACACAATGCTGCACATGTGAGGTCACAAGCATGATGCCAAAAACCTCAGCCCACTTGTAATTGTATTTGCAACAGCAAAACCTCCTCAAGAGGACAATGACAGGAACTGGCAGCCTGTTTTCAGTTCCCCAGCGCTGCTAGCACTGCTGGCACCACTCCTGGGCCAGGCAGAACCCTGCTGTGCATCCCAGCCTCTGGCCACACTTCTTCCCAACACTGCTCCAAGCACAGCCCCATTTCCATTACAGCTGGGGTGTATAAGATTGTTGGCACAAAGAAATCCTAGGTCAAGGGTATCAAAGTAAGCAGAGAAAAAGAAAACTTCTGGTCATATAGAACACAGAAAGTACAATGCTACATGTAAAAAAAATTTTGACAAGACATTTCCTTTGGGTCAAGATCTAGGACCTGGCTTAGTGAAGTAAAATCCATGAGGAAAAAACAGTAACAGATGCAAAAGCAACTGGGAAAAGAAAGAAAATTAGAAGAAAAAAAAAGAAACATTTCGGCCCTTAAAGTATAAACTAAATAGTAGCAGGCTGTTCTTTAGCACAAATACTGCTTTGATCTGTCACAGCTCTGCCTATGGGTTTGCTTTCTTGAGCATTTCAAAGAAATCTCTTATCATTGTGTACCTGCCTCAGAGAAATCATACCACCAAAGGAACAAAAAGGTTGATTGTTATTTTAATTGAATTTGTTTTCAATTTATTTTCAAGCTGTCTGGGGGAAACCTTTTACACGTGCATTGTTTGATTTGTTTTTAACTTTGGTTCCATTATCCTAATAATGAAGCTTTTAAGGCATTTTAAGAAGCCTGTTTGTCCAAAAAGTTACTCGCATTGATCAGATCAATACCTACGTAAGCTTCTGAAAGCAGGAAATAAATATGGATTAAAAAAAGCCAGCATTATTTTACAGAACTTAGGTTTGTTGTGAATTCAGATGCTCAGCATGAACTGCTGGCTTGATCTCTGCCAACACACACATCCATAAGCTAATGTGCCAGGGGATTATTTTCCAGCATCCCTTAATGCAGGCTACCTGCATGTGGTCTCTTTCTTAAAGGTGCTGAACACTTCCAGCTCATGCTGCTCCTGGTGTTAAGCTCCAGGCCAAACAGGACAGAAGGAATCCTTGAATGAGATTAACAGTAAAGCCAGGATTTGTGCTCAGTAGGTTAATTAGTTTTCCAGGTAGTTAGCTAATAGTTCTTTTCAATTTTATAACAAACCAGAGTGGTAGGAGCTGTGGAGCTGCAGGAAAGGGCACCGCACATGGAAAGGGCTGTCAGGAGCTCTGCCCTTCTTCTGCAGCTGCCACTGACACCATGGGCTTTGAGATGAGGCCCTGAACTGCATCAGCTCTTCTCCCCCAAGCCCTTTATGCTGCCCTGAGAGTATAAAGGGATCTGGTAATCCCCTGCTCAGGGCTACTGCATCCTCCCCTCTGCCCTTCACACTCAGACCTGAGGAGCTGCACTCTGCCATCCCAGACCTTTTCGCAAACCTCTTTCTCCTGCAAGCCCAGCTGGAACCGTGGTGTGATGGCAGCTCCCTCACTGCCCACCCCCTCCCACTCTAATGTATCAGTCAGGCAAAACATCCTACTGCACAAGAAATTGAGAGGGTTTTGTATTAAGACTAAAAGGTTTTAAAGTTACTTTTTCATTTTTGAGGTTTCTTCTCCAGGTGATATATGCTTCATTCTTGAAAAGATGTTTGGAGTCTTTTAACACTTAGAACTAGTTTTCATCAATAATGAAGGAGTCTCAGCTAATCTCCTAATGATCCCTTCCTTTAGTGCAGCTTTATTTCAGTTAATAGCTGAGTTTGCCTGTGTTGCTTGATGCAACAGCGGTGGCTTATACCAAGCACTTAGAGTTACTTTTCACATTTACGAATTAAATTCATTATTTCTTTTCCATGGCAGTAAAACAGTGGGGTGGCATTAGACAGAGAGGCCTCATTTTATGATATTATTCCAGTGGAGATCTGTTAATTTTTATGAATATGAAAATTCTTGAAGAGCAGAAATGAAAGGGCAAAAAAGACTTGCAATGAGTTGTTTCTGTCACTCTCTTCTCTTTCGTCTCTCCCCAAAAAGGAAACAAACTGTCAGCACCATTAATTTTTAAAATGCCATTTTAAAATTAAATATTGAGCTAGATTTTTAAAAGACAGGACAGTTTTAAAAATTAAAGCACTAGAACTAAACTAAGTACTTTTTCAGAGAACAGAGTACTTCTTTTTGGCCACTAAATTATGGCTGCTTATTCCACCTTGCCAATTTTTCATTTTTACCAGAGATCCAAAACATCCACAATTTATTCAGCTTTATCTTCACCTAGAGCAGCAAACCAGAAGTTTTAATAATCTGAAGAGGAATCTTAGGGAAGGACCTGCCATTAGTCACATGTTCGTTCAGCATTAAGTTCAGGTCCCAACTCCCTGTGAGCCCATATTGCAGTGTGTGTAAGGAGAGCCCCTTATGGCTGTGGATCCATTACACAGGCTGTGCACTAAAGCAGAAATGCTAATGTGGGAACCCTGGGCCAAATTTAAACCCAGGGAATGACACCAGGAAAGTTTATCTAAAGACAGGGGGGATCTCTCAGAGCTGCAGTAGTTGTTTTAAAGTCATGCCAAGGATGACCACAGTTCATGATTTGTATCCAGTGGGATAGGTGAAAGCCACAGCTGCCTGCCTGGGTCTCAGGACAGGTCTCACACATCTGCTCTGAGCATGGTACATGAAAAACTGCTCCAGCCTCATTTATTACAGGTTTTTCATATCTCCTCATGAAAGCAGGTCACTGAGGAGTGTTACTACTGTGTGCTTTGATTATACCACCCCTACCTGTATCAAGGAGCACTTTGCTGTTCAGGCAGTCCCACTGAGATGGATAAAAGCCTCAAGAAGTATTAGATATGTAGGAGGGAGCTGCCTGGCCCAGAGTAAACACCACTGTCACAAGTGTGTCGTCTGAAGAGCAAATATCTATTGCTGCACCTGAGAGAGTAACTCCATTATCCAGCACCAGCTCTGTGCCAGCCTGCTGCTGGCAAGGCAAATCTCTGCCAGGGCGTGTCAGAGGGGCTGATGGCAGCACCAAGCAGAGGATGGAGGCCTGCCATCCTCATGTACATCTAGGGCACAGGGGTGTCCACTGCAGCTGTGTGGGGTGCTACAGCCCAAGGCTTGGGTAGACCCCTGCCAAAACAGGACGGCCACGAGCTCTGGCAGTTATTCCACTGGGGAGTGCTCATGCTCCTCCAGCTGGAAAACCTTCATGACTCCACTCGTCTCTCACTTTTAGCAGCCAACCAAGCAGGAGGGACACGTGGCTCTGGCCTCTGTGGGCAGGCACTACCATCAGCCGGGTCCCTCAGTGTGCGCACAGGGTACGGTCCCCGGCTCCTGCTGGGGCCAGGAGCAGCACACCCGCATGCCAGCCTCCCCACTGTGCTCATGGACTGCTGGTTTAGATGCCACCACATTGCCCTCCCACTTCAGCTTTAATTTCTGTTCCCTGCCGCTCTCAGTAGTGAACAATGATGCATTACAATTTTCAGGTGCCTAAGGCTCGCAGAGCTTTCTCGATATAATCAGCAGAAAGAAGGATTTTGCATCGAAAGCCGGTGCCAACATCCCTGCAGTGATAACCATCCCTGTATAATTAAAGTGAACATTTCACAAAATGTCATCTCCAAGCAGCATATTTTAGATTTTAAAAAAATAAAAAACCAGTTCCAAGATCAAAAGAAGAGAATTATAATTGGAAAAGGGTGGAGGTGGGGGAGGACAGTGTGACAGCCCCAAGAAGTATTACTATTATTATGAGGAAAAGTTTGCTAAAATGCCAACTGCTTGCCCACAGTCAAAGGAAGCACCAGTTTACTTGTTAATCGCCTTAATTAATTAACTGGCATTGTCCTGGATTTCCTGAAGCTGGCTTTACTGTGGGAATCAATTTTAAAGAGCTTCCAGAAAGAAAATTTAAATTTCTGCTTAAAGACTTTACAGCTTAGTAAACAAGAGCCTGCTTCCAAACCATTTGGACAAAACCACAGCCATGATTTATGGGGACAAAATCTTTTTTCCCATAGAGTCTGTTGTGATCAGCTCTATTGACCTACTGCACAGCACAAACTTCCCTGAATTAATCCTTCTTTGAACCACAGCAGCTCTTTCAGAAAAACACTCCACCCTGATTATAAAACTGGCAGTCAATCAGAAGCCAGTGTCATCGGGGTGTGCTGTACCAGGGGCTACCACTGAAAGCCCTGCTCCTTTCCACCACTGATTTGTTCAGTTCCATACTCCACCCACTACTGGCCTTCACTTCTGCTGGATCAAGGGCAATTTGGCGAGTCCTTGCTCTCTATACAAGAACTTACAGATGGTGAGTTTTCAATACTAGGGCTGTGATGTTCCAGACTTTCTCAATTAAATGGGAATGAAAACAGGCCATGAGCTTCCTCATGGCCCTCTGAGGCTATTCCATCTTATCATGCTTTTCAAGCTCAGGACGTAGTTGCACCCAGTGACAGATATTAAGGGCAACACCATTTTACTGAGAGTCCTGTTAATGTACACAATTATCTGCTCTGTAACTTCTGACCACAACATTGCATTAGACTTTCTCCCATCGCACAGATTTTCCAACTTGTGCTCTAAATTTTACTTTAATCACTGTTTCCAGGGTTAGCAATTCTCACTCTGTAAACCTGACTACTGATCCCTCTTTGGCTGGGGTAAAACAGATCCTATCTGTTACATGACAACAGCAGCTAAGAAAGCACACATATACACACACAAGAGTTTTCACATATTAAACTCGAGTTTTCTCTTCCTAAGTTCACCAGGGCCCTTTCTTTCCTGGAGTTCTGCAGTGTGGGGCAGTAGCATCCTACTGCAGGCTTGACCCATTGAGGTCCAGAACCCAAAATGTCCTTTGTGATCAACAGAGTGAAAAAGTTGCATTTAGGATTCATCTGACTGCTCTTACACGTCTATTTTTTGAATGATAAATGACATCTCTAAAGGACCAATTTCCTCTCACTGACTGTAGTAGAAACTACATGTTCAAACTAAGATGAACACATCTACATCAGGTTAGGTGAGTCTCAGCCTTTGAGTCTAAATAAAACAGTGCAGATAAGAAAAGCATAATATGTAAAACCTTATTAAAGTGTTCCAGTAGTAAAACACCCATCACATAAATATGGAAGTGCATACTTCTTTAAATAATGTATTTTAAGTGCTAATTTTGATGTCACATTCTACTCTTACATGCCTCTAACTAGACAAGAGTAAGTAAGGAGCTCTCTCAGCTTAGCCCTTGTAAAGAATAGCTGGGTAGGATCTGCCCTTTCCAAGAAGAGGCACACAGAGATGGTTGTTTGTTCTCCAACAGGGTCAGCAGCACAAAGTGGGGTGTGTTGTGGTGAATGCCAATGGACATGGGGACTCTAAGACCTCCAGGTGGTGGGTCTGAGATTCCTCAGGATTTGGGGAATTCAAGGCAATAAAGGAAATCTACCTCTCCCATCAGCCAGTGCAGCTGCTTCCAGCTGCCCAGGTCCCTGACCCTCACTCCACCCTTCCCCTCTCCCCATAGGTTGCATGTATATCCCCCTGCCTTCTCTCCACCCCTGTGCCCTCAGATTATTGGACTGTGACCCCTTATAAGCTGTACCCTAGCCAGTATTGTTCTCTTTGCCTCTGGATTGCTTCAAAGATAAAACCTGTTTCGGAACCTATGCAAGGAGCCCTCCTGTCTTTTGTTCCTGGCAACATGTGAGGGATCCCAGCTGGGTGAGAGTGTGTGCTCAGGGCCTGTTCCTCGGCCTGGGTGAGGGAAGGTCACCCTGCTGGTGCCAAAGCTGCACCTCCGAAGTGATCCCTGCCAGGGACACTTCTGGATTATCGCAGTGGCTGTACCCCACTGCACCCCTCCCCGGGGACAAACCCCGCGATAGAGTGGACAATGTACCCCTCTCACCTGCGTATGAACAGTCATTTTCTGCCTAGATGTGCAGGAGAAGATCACAGTCTAGCAACATTTCTCTATTTTGTGGAATGGCTCATTTAGCAATGACAAAATCTACCTTGAGAAAACTATATTCTGTGAAGGAAAGGCTCAACAATTCAACAAAAAGTTTTAAAGAGAAAGCTGAATGAAAGGCACACACAGCCATTTTTCATCTGTTTTTCCTAATAAGCAAATAAAACAGCTCCCCACTCCTCCTGGCAAGAGCAGAGGAGCAACTAATGGAGCAATGCTGATCTACCAAAATTAAATGGAAGAGGTGTGCCTGCCATGCTGATGGATGCACTAGGCATTGGGTGTCCACCCTGCAAAACAACTACAGGATCTGCAAAGAAAGTGGTGAGAACTGCTGAAAGGAAGAGGTAGAATTTGCATAAATTCATGTATGTTTCAGCTCCTGAACATGCACTTCTCTGAAGGACTGAGAATAAGAAGGTAGTCCATGTACTGGTGTCAAGTATGGTGTGAAATATGTCCTCAGGTGTTATAAACAAAATTTTGTTGGTTTTTTTTCCTGTTTACCTGGTTGTTTAACTACCCAAGTTTTCATTATCTACTCCGTTGATTAAACCCTTTGTCCCAGTTAATCACCCTCGTTAAGTACCCCACCGGTTCTCCTTGATGTTGTTTTACCCGGTTAAAGTGTTCTCCTGTTTCTTTTGGTAATATGTACTCGGTTATCGTGGCTCCTGTTAATGACCCTCAGAATTAATGTAAACCCCTTATTCCCCTTTATTACTTACCCAGTTGTGTATATCAGTTTGTCCCAACCCCTTTCTCCCGTCGGAGGCGCCTCCCCCACTGCTCCCAGCCAAGCGCCTGAAGGGAAGTGACGGCATCCACATGCAAATTAATGACCCAGTGTGACAAGCAGCAATCAGCCCCTAGAATAACGAGCTGACACCTAATTGAGAGGTCTAATCAACACCATCGGATTGGCAGCAACCAGAGCCATCGACTAGTTCCAGTTTTCCAACTTTGAAGTTGCCAGCCTAACTTAAAGATTCACAGAGAAAACAACACCCCTGGGCAACAGAACCAAGAGAGCTCTCACTCTCCGCCTGGAGAGGGCATTCCCACGGATCCTGTGAGGACTGGAACCCCCAGCTCTGCCAACGCAACCGACAGAGCTGCGAGAGACCTCCTCCTCCTGCTGCGAGAGACCTCCTCCTCCTGCTGCGAGAGACCTCCTCCTCCTGCTGCGAGAGACCTCCTCCT
>VZTN01012938.1:260436-276556 GCA_013400515.1 Erpornis zantholeuca
CCTCCTCCTGCTGCGAGAGACCTCCTCCTCCTCGAGACCTCCTCCTCCTCCTGCGAGATTCCTCCTCCTCCTGCGAGAGACCTCCTCCTCGGAGCCGAACGAGGGAGCGGTGGCGGCAGGCGCGACCACACGGGCCCCCTTCCCCAAAGCTGATTTTCTAATAAAGGCTTGGAAGAAGGGATTCTTTTCCCTGCCCTTGTTTTTATCATCAGGCACTGAGTGGGGGCATTTACGTAAGGAAGAAGTGTTGGAGTTTCTGTTGTTTTGTTCATCAGCTGCAGAGAAATTTGGTGAGACCTGAGGACAAACAAACACAGTGGGAAAAAGACGGAGAGGAAGGAAAAGGGACATGGCCAGTAGAGGGTTGGCCTACATTTTAAATCAGCTTGTCATCCAACAGCTTCCCTCACCTTAGAAAGGGCTTCTTTCTCAGCACAGCTCTTTTGCACTTCTCTGACTGTGAATTCCTCTTGCGGAACCTAAGCTGGAGTAGGTCTCATGGCAGTGGGGAGAATCTGGAACATGGCATTATGGATATAGGGGAAAGAGCTGTGTGCTGCCAGGGGCTGCCCAGGCACTGGCACTGGGGCAAGGCTGTGAAACACTGTAGTTTGGTGTCTTTGGCCCATCTGGAGCTGCAGCAGTCCTGGCCCAGCTGGACAAGCTTCAATTTGCACACACCAAACCTCCCAGCAACCTCACCCTCCAAGCAGATAAACTGGAGCTTATCTGCCAGGGCCACTTCTCTGAATATCCAGCATTGTTCATTTCCATGAGAAGACCTTCCCGTTAACTTCTTGAAAGATGTGACTGAAGCTGTTCAGTGAATCCTGTATCACAGAAGACATTTTTAATAATCCCTAGCACTAGAAGTTCAGTCTTTGTCACTCAACCAGGTGACAAATGGGAGGCCAGAAAAGGAGCTTAAGAGGCAGAAGGGAAAGTAGAACAAGGGGGACTGACAAATATCAAGTAAATACTGGGAAGAGTATTTACTCTTCCCAGGCAGAAACATCAAAGCAGCCCACACCAAGAGTGTATTTAGGAAAGGTAAGTCTGCATAGAGTGAAACAAGAAAGTTCCTTTTTTGCTGTAGGAAATCAAGTTTCAGTAATGGGTGCTGGGTAACCTGTCCCCAGTCAGGGCATAAAAACACACCATAAGCAGTTCCCACCCTCCTTCCCCTCTGAGGCAGTTCCACCTTTTCTGGGGACAGGAAAAGCACACAGTGTCTTTCTTCACCATCAAAATCTCTTCCACTCATCACTGAGCTTTTGGGCCGGATAACACCTGAATAATCCTGCACAATGGGGGAAATTTCTGCTGGACAATTAGCAGAGCACCCCAACATTATGGGGCTTTGCTTGACTTCATCTCCAACAATAGGAAAATTCACCTAACAGTTCAGACTTTCCTCTGCAAAAATCCTCCACTACCAACACAGAGGCACAGATAAGTCATGTACTGGCCCATTGCCCAGCGTAATGCTTGGCTTGGCTTCAGCAGTTCAGCTGACACACACATCTTTCTTTCATTTCCTTCCTCCGGAGTCCCTTCTCTTCCTGCCCCACCATCTTCCATCACCACTCACCCCCGCACACACACTCTCCATTCACAGGCGGGGCTGCTTGTGATGCCCTACTCTGCTCACACCGGGCCCCTGTGCGGCTCAGGCTGTGCTGTGCCTTATTCTGCAAGTTATCACACAAAAAGAATAAAATTAAAATCAATAGAACTATTGAGAAAGATATACCAGACCTGACTGGAAAAGAGCGAAAAAGCCCAGGGAGAAAAGTGGGAGATGATCTTGTCATGTCACATCCAGCTTTTCCACACAGCCATGTGCTGCCTCGTGCAGCAACAGCCCAGCCCATTAGACACATTGAGCCCTTCTCTCACCTCTTTAGACACCAGTCATTGATAATCTGTGCAATTAGTGTAAGGCTTACGGTTGGACTCAATGATCTTAAAGGTCTTTTCCAACCTAAATGATTCTATGATTAATCCTGCCTGTCAGTAAAGCTACAGCATCTCTGCACACGGCAATACTCTATAACAGCTGAATATATTGCATAAGAGCAAGAATCTTCTTAATGGATTTCTGCAGCAAGAGTGGAAAGTGGGGGTGTTTCCAGCTACATATATCCTAGTGAGAGGTAATGAACGGCACACCCATAGCATTTTGCTAATAACCTCAAATAGAGTGAAGAGTTCAGCTGGGAGGGGTGAATTTTTTTTTTCTGGTAAAAGTTTGATGAGCTTTCAGAATCAAATATTTCAGAGCCTGCTCATTGCTAATTAAGGGTTAGTATACTAAATTAGCAGTAAATTAACATTCATTTCTCTGCTAGTACACTAGAGCTGCAGGAAATTACCCAAATTATTCAGGTAGTGACATTCATCACTGGGTGGAATTACTGTAGCTTAAACAAGATTTAGTGTTACTCTGTAGCTAATATTCACAGCTGCAGGAAAAGAGAGGCAGGCTCCCTCATTCACAGCAATTTTGACAGCAGAGGTGCCAAGATAGGGGAAAAGTGTTCATCTCAGTTGTTGATTATTAAGGCAAGGGAACAGGACATGCCATGCTTTGCTGAGAGATCACTGCATGCTTGGGGTGCAATTGGCAAGGTGGCACCTGGCTGGTAGCTGCAAGTGACCAAGTGCTGCTGTAAAATGAAAATATCACCCTAAAAATATCTTTGTGCAGTTGCTGGGGATAATTGATGCTGGTGCAGCATTACTTCAAACCACTTGTAAAGCTCCATCTCTAGCTGCAGCTCTATAGACATTTCATAATTATGTTTAATATTGCAATCCCTTATTTCTAGGGAGGATTTGAGGATCTCGGCACATTTGTCTAAGTGATGAGCATTTTATCTAGGGCTTAGGAGATTTCCTTCCTCCCTGGGGAATAGCTGGCTCTGGAAGCTGCTGACTGACTTCAGAGCCCTCCCTAACCCCTTTTTAGGTCAAACGCAACTCAACCATAGCAGGATGAAGAAACCAGAAAAGTTTTGATGGTCTATGAAAGAGGTAATGATCATCTTACTGGAACCACAAGCCAATATTCAAGGAGACCTTTCCTGATACATTAATCTCTAAAGAAAAGAGTACACTTGATATGCTGAAGCTTGGAGCTTGCCGCGTTCCCAGGCCAGGTGGCTCCCAATCACTTTTGCATCACGAAAAACAAAACTTGCACACTGGGGCTTTCCTAGGCACTCTGTGGTTTTGGGCACCAGCAGGAAAGGTGTGCAGGCAGGGAAGGTCCCCGTGGGAAGGACAAGGATGGCTTATGCCCTAGCACAAGTCAGCCAGAGAGAGAGAAGCAGAGTGCCTGTGAGAGAAGAAAGGTGGCAAAGGGGAAGATGGAGATTGAGAACAAAGCACTCATGCTTTCTCATTCACTAAAACTGTATGTCAAGAACCAAACACCTAAAACACTTGAGGAGAAAATTCTCAGGATACCATTTTACCCTTGACTATTAAGAACAGAGCCACTCTGTAGAATGCACATGCCCGAATAGATACAGTTACATAGACAACAGGACATACCCCTTTTGATCACAAAGAAGTACACCTGCTGTCTGAAGCCTTGTGCAGAATGGCAGCAGGGGTCTTTACACTCTATTTTTAAACTTTCCAGCACTCAGACTAG
Source organism: Erpornis zantholeuca (assembly GCA_013400515.1). NCBI lineage: Eukaryota > Metazoa > Chordata > Aves > Passeriformes > Timaliidae > Erpornis > Erpornis zantholeuca. Next base: position 264,098 of record VZTN01012938.1, read on the forward strand.
GGGAGTGAGCTGTTGCCCTCTGTGAATTAAGACCCAGTCTAAAGCAGGCATGTTTTTAAGCTCACGGATGGAGATTTCAGATGCCACTGCTATTAATTTTCACTCTTCTGGCTCTGTTCCTTGTCTGCTGCTGGCAATCACAGTGGGATCAAGAATGAGTCTCAAAACAGGAGGAAAAGACAGTTGTCTAGTTGTGCTTTTTACATTCTCTCCCAAGCAGCCCAAAGCAGAGATGATAATGTGTATCTTAATTAACTAAGGCCTTCCGCAAACTGCCTGGGGCAGGTTTTTATAGATACTGGTTTCTGGCTGGACAACTGGCAGACTTTTACTGCCTGGAAACAAAGGCATTGCAAAAAGCCAGTAAGTTAAATCAATGTTCTATTAATTCATTTTTAAAGTCTCACAGGAACATTGTACTCTTTGTCCAAAAATGTTCCAGAGCTTTAACAGCTGCACTGCTAGCATGGGAAGCAGAACAACAGGATCTTTAGATGTCCGTGTGTGCAGGGACGCCACTTTCTTCTGTTTAAAATACACCAGGTTTCAAACAAAGCTGGTATTGGCCCACTTTTGTTATCCAGCTTGCCCTTAAGATGAAGAATCACTGTATTGCTTTGCTAGGAAGAGCTACAGCAACTACTGCTGTGCTAGGAAGAATCAAATCTCTCATCTGTGGGGCAGGAGGAGCCCCCCAAGAGTTTCTCTCCCCCTTCCTTATCCTTCATGGCATAGGGTCTCCACATACATGCCCTAATGCTAAGCAGTGGCTGGAGGAACAAATCCACTGTCACCACTTCTCAGCCACTCCTGAGGGAGAATAATAGAAGAATCTATTTACTTGCTCCTTTGCGACCTGCAGTGGAGAATGAATTTTGCACAGTGCTCTCAGGAGGAGCAGCTGCTGCCTCCTCTCCCTAAGGGATGAAGTTTTCTCTCCAGGCAATGTGGAGAGGATAGCAAGGGAACTGAAGTCCCCGTGATCTTTCTCAGGGACAGGACTGCTTCTTTCATTAGCCATGGCCTCCTCTGAGCCCCTCAGTATAGGCTGCCTTGCAAAGCCCTTCCTGCAGGACCTCATTACAGAGAGCATCAGTGAAAAACAGCACTTCCAAATACTGTTGAGGGGAACATAGGATAAAATCTGAGACTACAGGAAGAACAGATGAACAGAGAAACCCAGATGTGTTATTTGGTACTGAAGCTGCATTGTGATGCCATGAGGGGCAGGATAGCCGGCAGCTCACAAGGCTTGGGGTAACTGCACCCTGACATGGCGCCATGCACAGCCCCATCCTCAGGAGGAGCAGGAACCAGCCCACCCCAAATTTAGTCTCACTGCTCCCCAGCAGCTCACAGAGCCCTTCTGTGGGACTGGAGGTTCACAATCCCCATTCTGGAGAGAACTGAGGTTGCTGCAGTGACTTCCCTAAGCTCACCCAGGAGGCCTGAGCAGAGCCAAGAACAGACCTCAGGACTCCTGCATGCCAAGCCACCAGCTCTGCATTGGGCTAAACTGTCCTACAAGCATAAAGTGCCTCAGAGCACAATTTTTGGGCATGGAGTCGAACTGCACAGAGTAGAGCATCTGTGCCGGTGCTGTACCCCAGGCTCAGCCTGCACTGACTTTGTCCATCCATCTGTACCCTCCTTTTTTCCCAAAGGGCTCTCCCCAACCAAACACCAATGTACATTTGAAGGATTTCCATCCCGTGGATATTTCATATGTGTTTTTAACTTTCTACATTTTCAAAAGAAAACAAAAAAAGCAATGAATATCTTGCAATGGCAAAAAATGTATGCTGTGACATTGGAAAACATGCACCATGTGATTAACAAAAGCTGTAAAACTGGTCTGTTACAGGGACAAAGTCAAAGTGCCAATTTTTTAAAGCTGTTTACAAAATCAAACAGGCATTCTGCAGCCCACCTGTTCCTACTGCCTCTGACTTCACAATAGTCATTTCCTGAAGCCAGAGAAATAATTACTGGACCAGTTTATTGATGGCAGCTGGTTTGGAGTGAAAAAGTCCAAAATGTGCAATAATTAAAGACTGAAAGAGATGCAAGCTATTAAGAGGACAAAGAAAGCAAAATAATTTGATCCAGAATGGACAAATGGACACCTTCCATGGGAAGCCAAAACCTCTCCTCAAAGCTAATGTACTCACAGTCAACTCACAGGGACATCCAAAAAGGCGGGGTGGGAGGAAACCACAACAACCCAAACTTCTGCAGTTATTTTTTTATCCAAGAATTATTACCCAGTCCTTGTCACAGAATTCCAAGTGCTGGAGTCAAGCAATGGCCTAGAGACCAGCCTGTGCCAGCTGCTTCAAAAGGCCCTGTAAAATCCCATAAAGGAGAATTGTACACCAGTATGCCTGAGGGATAAGCTGTGTTTAGCATATGGCCCGAAGTGCAAAGGATGAAGCTGCATCCCACCCAGCTGGAGATGATATTGCTAATCATACAAACAATGCCAGTCTGTCAGTCTCAATATCCTACCTTGTGGCAATGAGTCCCATAGGCTAATTAAAACTTAGGTTAAAAGTGTTTCCTATTAAAGCTGTTCAATGCATTGACTTCAAGTTTAATTTTACGTCTCTCTTTCTTATCCAAGAGAGGAAAAAACCATGGTATTGGTGTTTTATTTATATCCATCACGGCCTGTCTCAGTGGCACTTCCCACATATTGTTCTCCCTAAAATAAACAGACCTAACCTTTGCAGTCTCTGCTGCATGCAAATCTTCCCTCTAAAGTATTTTCTATGCTTCTGATTAGGTTTGCTGCCCTTCACTGAACCTCTTCTATTTCCTGCTCCATCATTTTTTAATTAGGGTAACCAAACCAAACATGCTTCTCAAGGTGAGGCCACATCACTATCCCCAGAACAACACTGTCGTATTTTCAGTGTTGTCCTCTATTCAACAAATTAATGTCATGCCATTTTATATTTATGCTTTCCTGATCACTGCTCAGACCTCAGCAGATGTTTTCCATTGAGCTCTTTGAGATTTTTTTTTGTTTTGAAGTTCACCCTATTAGACAATCAACTGTTCCATCCAATTAATAGTAACTTCCTTTTACTCACATTGCATTTTATTATCAGTATTTTGATTAATATAGCTTTGTTATATTCAAAGGAAAGTCTTAGTCACACTTAGATTTGATTAAATTTTGGAGCATCAAATTTCAGCAATTTGCTACTTACTTTTTCAGATTACCATTAAGTACAGAGTACAGGCTCAAGGGATGCCTGCCATACAAATGTCTGTATATGTAATTACTGAAGCTCTCCACAGAGACGTTTTCAAAGAATGCATATATGATAACATAAATAAAGCCTTAATTTATTTTTAAAGCATTTTCAAATCTCAAACCTCAACTTTCTGCACCTGCACCACAAGTCTACAAAGAGGGAAGTAGTAAAGTGGCCTCTGTCACTTCCCAAGGTGCATTCACATGCACATCACCAAGCCAAACAAACCCTCCTCGTCTGGCTACTGTAACACAATTTTCAAGAAAGGTGAACATGACAGTCTTCAAAGGGATTTAAACAAAACAATATCAGGAAAGGTTTCACCACCCCATGTACCACACACTTCTATAGCCTGTGAAAAGAAATACCCCTCAGTGAAATTCAGACCACATAAGGTTTTTGAATTCAGAATGTCTTTTTATAATGATATATTCATGCTCACTGCCATCCATCAGAAACTTCCTATAGAGTGGATGCTTTTCTGTCAGAAAAAAAAAAGATGCTGAATTACTTTAGAGGGAATCAAGTTTTTGAACATCTACAAGGGGAAGAAGAGAAGGGAATCTTCAGCAGTTTCTCATCTAGATGGATGTCATTTCCAAGGATTTCATCACAGAATGGTTTAAGTTGGAAGGGAGCTTAAAGGTCACCTACTTCCAAAACCCCTGCCATGGGCAGGGACACCTTTCACCTAGTCTGGTCTTGAACACTTCCAGGGATGGAGCATCCAGAGTTTCTCTGAACAACCTGTGCCAATGCCTTATCACCCTCACAGTAAAGAACTTCTTCCTAATGTCTGATATAAAACTACTCTCATTTTAAATCTATTTCCTCTGGTCCTACCACTACACATCCTTTAACAAGTCCCCCTCCACTCTCTCATAGCCCCTTTGGGTACTGGAAGATGCGATAAATCTTCCCAAAACCTTCTCTTCTCCAGGCTGAACAGCCCCAGCTCTCTCAGCCTGCCTTTGTAGGAGAGGTACAGCCAACAGGAATGCTAAACAGCAGTGGTCTCCCCATTGACCTCCAAGAAATTCCACTCATCACTGGTCTCCACTTGGATATCAAGTCAGCAACATGGAAGCAGATAGATAGCCCTCTTTCTACCAGAGAAATATTCCCAAGATCTTGGCAGCAGCCTCCTGCAGGAGGCATCTTGCTGTTCAGACACCTGGAGAGCTCACCACAAATCACCAGTTAGTGCCACGGTTGTTGGCAGTGGCTTCTGGGATATTATTAATTACAGGAATTGATTTTAGAAAATATTTTCCCCAGCATATGACATACTAAGTTGTCACAAGTTACTTTTTTCTAATGAGAATTTCTGCATGTTAGGTAAGAGTCCATAAGCATCACTGGGTGTTTTCTGAAAAAGCTATGTTTCCAATGGGAAGGAAAAATCATCACATTTTCCAGATATCATTTTTCTAGAAAGAAAAAATAGCAACTTTCTTTTCAGGACAAAAGCAATAGTTTCTACCTCACCTAAAGAATCCCATCTGCTGCAGGCTCTGAGTCATTGGCTTATTAGCAAGATTGTCTGAAAGAATCATAAATCTGATTTGCTTAGAAACCAAATCTGCACTTAGAGAAAAATCACAGTCTGCCACTTCCCTGTAAATTAGGCTCCTTCCCTATCCTCAGTTCATTTCCACGGACAATGGGTAGCACCTGCTGCTGGACAGATGCTCCCGCAAACTCCTGCAGCAATTTCCCTTTATCCAGGAGGCTTTTGGCCAGTGCCAGCCCCCAAAGGCTGGTGCTTCCCTCCCCAACAGGCAGCCCATCCCCACATTGTAATTTCTGGCTCATGCTGCAATTCCCTTTTGGCCATATGCATAGAGACACCCCTTTTGTTTTTCTTTTTCTTATCTCTGTCTCTCTATCTTCTGAACACAACACACTGTCAGAACCCCATGTTGGTTTGTGTTTTTTCACGGCTCTCACCACTCAGCAGCTCAGCCCCTGCTTCCCTTTAAATGGCACATATCTCCTCTGCTTTACACTGAGCCATCCATTACCACTTGGATGACCAGCACTGCACACTTCTGGGGTCAGGTGTGAGATTGTAAGTTTGCTGGGGTTAATTTCTGAGATGTTTTTTTGCTGGTACTTAGACACACATCGGCTTAGTAAATCATCGGCGCTAATGAGGGAGGGAATCTGAGGATGATGGAGGCACAATTTACAGGTGATGTTTATAGCTCTTTCTTTGTTTCTCCATCCAAGCCTGTCATCTGAGAGGCAGCACATCCTGATCTCTACCAACACAAGATCAAAGCTTTCCAGGTCTGTCAGAACTCTGAGCCTGTTGCTATCCCTATTTACATGTTTATTTTTATTATTGTTACCATTAAGAATAATTCATTTTGACAATTCCTGAGCAGCCACATGGGTGAGGACCTTATCCCACTAAATGCTGTAAAAACGCAAACCAAAATGACAAGAGCCTACAGCCTTAGGACAAGCTTGCAACAGACAAGCTGTTTAAATGCTGGCCTTCATTCAGGTTGAGTTGGTGTAGGCAGAGCCATGGTGCACAGGCCTGCTCATCACTGGAGTTTAGGGCCCCAGTTCTGTTACACTGAGACAGGATTAGGCACCCAGATGTCTTTGAAGGTCAGTCCCTCTGCACCTCATTTTCACCAGCAGTCAAATTATTGGACTGTTGGGTCCCTCATGACAACCTGCTCCAGGAACCTGATTGCTCAGTTCATCAGTCACCCCACTCCCCCACAAGCAGCAAAGTGCTCAAGTACCTGAGGGGTCTGAGAGCTTGTTTCATTTTGACAAAGTAATTCCCAAGGTGTGGGATGCCAGGAGCATGAAATCATCATGTTCACAAGTGTAGAGTTTTGCTTCCAACCACTCCTGTGATAAACAGCACCAAAGGAGATGTGTGCCAAATGCAGTTGGAGTTTTATGGTTGCTCCTTTAGCACTTCTTCGGATTTTGTTTAGTTCACTTCTGCAACAACAGCTGGGAGTAGTATTTCCTTCAAATTACAGAAAGATTTAGTGTTATCTTAATGTGATACAAGCATAGCCTGAATTATATTTAGGAGGAAGTACAATATGTGCTAATGAATAAGAAAGACTGTCTACAAGGGTATTAGCCTGTCTCTGACTGCTGCTGCTGCTCCAGCCAGTTCTCACCTTCTTGATAGTGCTAGGAAGTCACAATGGCTCTGCCACTCAACAGCCCCTCCCAAGGGACCATACTGGAAACATTCTCCATTTGCTAAGGTTTCAGCTGGAAAGAGGTCCCTATTTCCAAACTTAAGATTTGAGCTGGAAAAAAGACTTTCCTTTCTGCTAAACATGCCCTGCAGGATTGCAAAGCCAACACCTGTAAACCAGGGTTGTCAAAATCTACCACTTGAAAACTGACAGGCATAGAAGAGTTTGGGAAGAAGCTCAGCCCAAGTTTCACTCCAAAAACCGGCAGCAAGTCCCAGACACAGTCCTTTTTTTGCCCTTCTTGATTTGTCCATGTGCAATACAAGCGGGCATTTGGCAGGACATTAATGTCTGGATCACTGCTAGAGACGCGAGGCTGGTGAAAAACAGAAGTTCAGCGTAGCCAACAGTAAACTGACAGCTGCGATCAAGAATAGCACCAATATGGTTCACTGATTATCTGAATTACTTCAGGGTATCTTAGCAAATCCCTGCAATGTATCACATCACCAAAGGAACACATGATTTTATGCAAAGAACATTTTTGAAAGATGCAACAAAAAAACCCACTGATACAAATAGCTGAGAAAATACAGTGCTAATGGATGTTCCTTTCCTTATGCATTATTTATCTTTCATAAAATACTACCTAAACACACTTGCTCCTACAGAGAGTCAAAAATAACATATTTGACTTATCTGTTTAAGAAATAGTGACATGTGTCAACCAAAACGTTCCAACACAGGATTTTTCAGTTTCAACAACTGTCAGAGGGCTCCTCTATTGAAAATAATCAATGCCTTTGACAGATAAAGGGAGGTAATATAGTGACTTATTTTGATACAACTTGACAGCTTTTTTTTTGACAGTATTTTTCACTGTCAGTCTATTGGATTTGAATTTTAGCTGGGGCCCAAGAGAAATATGCTTTTGGTCTTTAGCACTAAATCTCTGCAAATCAAAAGGGCAGTGGGAGCGCAGTACTTACCTGCTTTTTATTTGCCATTATCTATCAGTCTCCAGTTTTAATTATTCATTTTTAATACCCTTCCTAATTTTTATACTCATGAGATGTCATAATAAGGCACATTTAAACTATACTTTGCTGCTCCCTTGGCAAGAAAGGACATTTCACACAGCTAGACTTGTAAATGGAGCTATTTCCTAATGTCACAGGGTTTAGACTGACAGTTCAGCTCCATCAAGAGCTCATCTGTTCTGCTCTTATGAGACTGCAGCAACTTCAAAGAAGTTATTAATATTGATTATGAAATATTCAAACACTTGCCCATGCAGGAGATTGTGGGGCTAAGGATTTCTTCATTAAAATTCTTTATGCAAAACACACCTTTCAATTAAATTTTTTTTTTTTTTTACAAAACTCAACAATGGATCCAGATCTGAATTCTTTTAGAACAAAATCAAGGCATTTGAAAGAATCACTTAAATCACAAGCCAGTCCTTCACTGCTGCAAAGCTCCACCACAAAGGTGATAAGTTCTAGACTTGCTGCTGCCAGACACTGCCCTTGGACAAAGAGAAGGCAGGTGCAGGGTGAAGAGGATAAAGGGAAATTCCTCATTACTCTGTATTTTGATAATATCCTCATTCAGTAACTACCATTTTGAACAACTTCTCCCACTGAGCAGAGTCCACTTATTCTGACCCCAATTGTTTGTTCCTGGCTGCAGTTTCCATGCAGCCATATGATGAACATTGTCATCATATAATTTATTTGTCTTTGATATAAATATGTGACCTTGTAGAGTTTAGTATCTAAATATTTATTTGTTTCCAAGCCTAAAGTCACAGTGTGATGTGTGAAAATTCCCTTTGGTACAACAATGCTCAAAGAGACAAGGCTGCAAGATGACTGAAGGTACCAAGGTGCAGGAAATAAAAGGACTTGTATTCCCAACTCATCCTTCCATATACTGCTTGAGACAAGAATCACATCCTGGCTTTTGATGTATTGTTGTTGTGTATGTTGAGAGCTCAGTTATGTTTAAATGTAGTACTTCAGCTCCTTTGCTTAACAACACCTGCTAACTTGCTTGACATCTCAAAGAGTTTCTTAAAATATTCTTAAACCTTTGGCATCCCTTCCTGCTCTAGGCTTCATGAATAAAACATTTATCCAGTCAGCAGCTTTAGCAAAGAGGAACAGCCAAGTTCCATCCATCAACGTCAGCAGCTGAATTACTGAGTGATTTCAGATCCTTTAATAACTCTGTTTCTTTATGACTGTGTTGGTAAACAATCAAACAGTGCTGGCACCTGGCTTTCAGTGAACATTAACTTTTTTTGCATTATCAAATACTACTAATAGAGCTTGTTGCTGTTATTGTTATTTCAATTAAAAAAAATGTCTGCAATGCTGTTCACCTTTGTGAGAATGCACTGAGGTTTACTCTTGATTTGTTATGAAGGTCATTGAAAGCTACTCACATTAAACCTTCTGGGACTTCAGAAAAAAAAAAGAGCAAGGATAAATAGAGCCTTTACTTCACATATAATGTGCTTCATTTATCATTGGGATCACCACGTAGTAATACACTGCCCTTTTGTAAGGTTCTTAATAGAAACTAAGCATTTTGGGGTGAAAAACCAATGATATAAAGCTTCTGTTGTTGTAGAAGTCCAATGAAGCTTGGAGGTCCAAGTACTATAAGGAAATTCCCTACCAATACTCAAAAGGAGGTTCCTAGTGTGAGCCTTTGTGTGGGGAATGGGGAGAAGAAAAATCAGCTTTCTGAATTGAAAACCTAGCCAGAATGTATATGAGCATATTTAGTTTGAATTAAATGGATATTCAAGATAAAAATCTTTTCCTAGGACTTTACATTGGCAGAACTAGTAGGAAGAGATTTTCCACACACTGGGATGCAAGCGACTATTTAGCCTCTAACCAGGATATGCAAATTGTAAGCCCTGGTATTCAATCCTCTAACCTCTCACGCAGGAAAGCTATTCTTAGGCATGCTGGAATAATACACTGAAGTCAAAAGGGTCATCTAAATAAGGATGAGTGGCCAGGGTAGAGCCCCTGCTCTGCCTCTATTCATCAGGGATTTGTGCCTGGAATATAAACAGCAAATACCCACAGACACAGTAATATGAGAATAACTTTGAATATCTGATCCTGAAAAAAGGATCTTTCCCAGCTCTGGGACAGAAAAAATTACCAACATGGAATTTGCAGAGGCTGAAAACAATGAGGAGTACCAACAAGAGAAGAGCACGAGCCTCCCTAAGCCCACATAGGCTCTTACTCCTAAGACCTTTGGGCTCAGATGAAGGGTGCCAGTGTGGGATCACTCCAGAGACAGCTCCAGGGGGTTCCAATGTTTTCTCTCCTGTCTGGGGAGCCTCTCTTCCCCAGCACAGCATCAGCAATAGCTCCTGTGCCAGGTTTGGGCAGAGCAATGTGTGCAGAAATATGGGTGGGGTTTTCTCACCTCCTGATACACATTCCAGCTGCAGAACCAGAGGAAAACACAGGCCGATTGCACCAAACATGTTTTTTACAGGATTCTGCATGTTTAAATGAGCTCTATGCTGTTGAAGTCAAGGGGCACACAGGTAGAGACCAGTAACATTTTCATTTAGAGGCATCTTAGAGCCTCTCTACAGGAAAATAAACAGACTCTTCAGTAGAATTACACCCAATTAAGCCACAGGTAAATAATTAAGCCACAGGCTTCACTATTTAAGCACTTCCCAGTTGCTTGTATAAGTGAAATGTCACCATTATGGATTAAGCTTCTACACTCTAAGTTTTCTCTGTGGCATCTTAAAAATAAAAAGCAACAGTTAGTTATATCTAACCAAAGACTGTCTCTGTCTCTGTTTCCTTTGTTGAAATGAAGGCAGGTACTGCTCCTGAGGAACACAAGTTACTCATTCTTTGATTCCCAGGAAGAGTGCTGGCTTGGTAAAACAAAACCCCTGGCAGAGAAGCCCAACCCCAGACGCTTCCTCGCAGTTGGCTTGCACAGCCATACACACTAATTCATGCACATGCTGATCACGGCTCATCATGCCAAACCCACCAACTCTTTTTCCCACCAGTTCCTGGATATCCAGGGTTCATGCCCTCTCATGTCCTGCCTCACTGCACCTCCCAGGAGGCAGGTCCCTGTCCAAAGCCCTGCACACCCAGGCTGGCTCATAACCCTTTCCTGACTCCTTTGGGAACACTGCCACTGGCAAAGGACAGGGAGAAGTTCCCCATCAAGATCTTCTCCCACCTGCACAGAGCAGCCCAACAAGGGCAAGAGAACTGGAGCCAGGTGGACCTATGAGTGAGATGATGCATGTCCTGCTGTCACGGACAGAGGTCTGGGGACAGTGTCTCAGAAATCAGCCTCCCGTGGTGAGCCAGAGAAAGGAGCTCCCCCTTGACCTGCTAGAACACAAGCAGAACTGGGATTAGCCATGGCTTTGAGGCCTGGGGGATTTTTTCTAAATTTATTTTAAAATTTGCAATTCTTCCTGTGCTCTGATGAAGGAAAAACATAGGAGTCAATGGAAGTCTCTACACTGGCTTTGTAGTAAGACCTGCAAATTTCTATTTACAGTTTAAAAAAAAATCCAAACCTCATTCCATTTTCTTGCTTGATCCCCAGGCTCTAAAGCTGTAAATACAAACAGCATCTCACTCATTTGAAATCTGCAACCTTTCCATCATAAATCAATCTCTAGAGAAATTAGTAACTACATTTCTGAGGATTTTTTTTTGTTTTGTTTGTCCATTTTTAAGATTGTGGATTATATAACCAGATATGTGAGTATCAACGGCAGCTGCAGCTGGAATGCCCAAGGCAAAAAATCCTTTGTCTTGAATTTTAAAGAAGCCCCTTTCCCTCCCCCCCATATCCCCACTGAAACACATTTCACACTTCACTACTGGAAACATACCCTGAAAATATTTACATCACAGGCTTTGTTATTGTAAGTTATAGCAAAAGACAAAAGGAACAAGGTTTGTAACCAGAGGGCAAACATCACAACTGCTAATTTGTTAGGGGGTGACATTTCTGATCATGCCATTTTAGTTGAGCTCCATATTGTAATTTCATCATGGCATCATACCACAGCGCTTAATAGGAAAGATACACATGAACAGAGCCATTACCTAAAACAAACAAAGGTATTAGGAAACTTCTCAGGACTGAGTTGTATATTGACTTCTGGTCAGCATTTCCAGAGAACTTCATTAAATTTATGTCATCAAAAACATAACTTATGGACCTTCTGAACAGGAACTTGTACCAGCAGGAGTAACAATTGTTTTTCCCCATTTTGTGATTTATCATCCGTTCCATTACATGCTACACAGATTGTCATTTTTCTTTAAATGTGTTTGATAAAAGAGTTCTTGTTCTACTGGGTCAGGTATTATTATTCACCAACATTATGTACTAAGCAGCACGAACGCCAGCAGCAGGTGCAGAGCTGTGGCTAAGTATCAGAGCTAGCACTGGGCTTTTCCCCACCACACACTGGTCCCATAAACTGGGGAACAGGTGGAGGGGGAGCAGCTCCCCATTCCCACCCCGTGCCGAGCAGGACACAGGCGGCCTCGCAGCCGATACCGCAGCAGGAGGCTGCAGGGAGAGAAAGCAGCTCTGCCTTTCCACAGCACAGCCCACCTGCAAGAGTCAGGGCTGTGTTTGTTCCCACTGACCCCGTGTAGCTGTAATTGCTCCACCGCAATGCCCCTCTTGCCCCCTCAGCCTAGCCAATTTCCCACGGATTTTGGAGCACAGGGGTGTGTCCCGGCCACCCAGCAGCCATCGCACAGCTGAGCCGCGGGCACAGGCAGCACTGGAGCTGGGAACCTCCTGCTCATCCTCTGTGCCAGCAAGTGCTCCCGGCCCCGCACCCGTGAGATCGGGGAAGCAGAGCTCAGCAAAGGCAGCAGCCTCTCTTTGCACTGTTGGCCAGAACTTAGATGGTCCCTTATCTGCTCTTAACCACCCAGGCTATTTTTACAGTTCCTCACCCCCCG
>VZTN01012938.1:276561-313048 GCA_013400515.1 Erpornis zantholeuca
CAGTTCCCCCCCCCCCCGCCCCTCCCCAGTTCCTATTTGCTTGCTCTTATTTTCCTGGTCGTTTTCTGCTGAAGATGAATTTCAGGAGCTCAGGATCTCATGCCATTTCCAGACGTAATTTACCACCACTCCCCTCATTAGGGAGTGGCCTGCTTTCTCTCCAGCACTACCATCCCCCTAAATGTTTGGAAAAAGGATTTATTAGCCCCGTGTAGCACTCTGGCTAACATTAGCTCCTTGTGCTTCACAGGACTCTCTCTCCCTGCCTGCAGCTGGGAACCCCTGCCTGAGTCCTCTCCGCTTGCTGGTTTCCTTCTCAAGTCTGTGTTGGGTAACTGTAGCTCCCACTCCTGGATGGAGAGCTGTGCTGCCTGTCCTGGAGTCCAATTTTGCCACCCATCAGCAGTCAGGATACACAGCTGTCACAGCTCTAGGTGCTGCCCAGACAGGTAAGAATGATGCCATCCCAGAGGGTTTGCAATCAGTTTGGAGAAAACAAGTAAAAATCCTGGAAATTCTGAGTTCCAAGGTACAAATACCTGCAGCCTACAGCAAGCCTGGGTTTACAGGTGGGTTAAAAACCCACCCAAGTGCACTTCCTCCCCTCCACTCAAGCTGAGCTTCTCTTGACTTCAGCAGGAGTCTTCCTCAAGAAGAGCTGTTTGGCACAGCAGACTGGACTGTTCCAGGTTCCCTTCCCACAGTCCAGCATCCTCATACTTCTGTGTCCTATGAACCCATCACTCAGGAAGCAAAACCAAAGGCTTGTTTGCAGAGCTAACCCATCAAGAACCCTTGTAGGAGGCTAAACTTAATTGTCTGTGGCTGTAACAATATCAGATAAACCCTGCAGAGGTAAACAGACTTGAGGGATTAACATTTTCTTTGATATAAACTTTGTAGTATGCTCTGTTGTCAAAAAGTCCACAGAGATTACTTGTGCTGTAGTAGGTGGCACTTCATTTTCCAGAATCTATGACCCAGCAGAAATTACTGTCAACTCCCGGACCAGCCGAGGGGTATCGATTCCCCCGTTACTACAGCAACGCATTAGTTACCCGATTGTGTCTCCTATGCAGTGACTAATCTGCCTCAGCGAGGTCTCGGATTTTGACACTTTTTCATTCTAATCTTTAATTAGTTTATTTGATGCAGACTGAACGTTTTATTTTTATACTAAGTAGTTATTGAAAATACAGTCAAACCAAGCAGAGATCAAAGGAGCAAAACCAGTTTGCTGTCAGCTAAACTAGTTACGCAAAATAATAATAAGGAAAAAAGAGTGGCATGCCATATCAAATGTGTAAGCCAGTTTTACTCAACACTCCTGAAGTTGTATAGAAATCAACCCAGGACACTCTTCCATCCCCAGACTTCACTTCAAACATAAGTGCCCCTGATATGTCACCTCCTTTGTATCCTCCATTTAATGATTACACTGCAAGACTAGAAAGCGTTCACCAGCAACTTTATCAGCTTCCTTTGATACTTGGCTCTTGAGAGGAATAAACTTTGAGAGCTATCTTCCCAAAATAGCCAGAGGCTGGGCACCCTTTAATGGCTTCTCCTCTCTTTGATGTCAAGTAGCGACTGAGGGGTCTGCACAACAACCCAACCTGGACAGAGGAGTAACATACTTGGCTAAGGCTCACACTCATTCTCACAAACCACTTTACACATAAAATTGCAAGTTTTCGCCACAAACATTAACAATTTTAACTTTATATTACACTCATTAATAAGCCCCTCTTTTACCTGGCAAAAATTCTCAGTACTGGAAACAAAAAAATCTTCACATTTATTCAGCAAGTTATGCATATTCAAAAAAACCCACAAAAAATGGAGACAATGCAGTACCAAAAGCCAGGGAGGGAAAAATTATGAATTTTTGTTTAACTGAGGTGCCATAATAACAACATTTTACATCTCTTTGGGACACAACATACCCACCAGATTCTTGTGCACTTAAATGGACAAACATGTCAAACCCATGTCACTAAATAGGTTTTGTCTCTGCTCCATCGCTACATGTCAGGGTCTCCACAGGTCTCAGCTGCATGTTTGATCTTACACAAGCAAGATACACTTAGTAAAGGGATGAAAAAATTTCTAAATTATGCACTAAGAAGAGGTTTTGCTTTAGCTTAATATGATAGCAAACTATGGATTTATGCTATGGCTTTTCTCCAACTTGATGAATCAAATGGAAGAAAAGGATCCTAAAGAAGAAAGGCTTAGGGTAAATTATCCAGACATCTAACTGCATGCATTTCCATTGGAAATGCTTCACCATCACCAGACTAGAGGGCAGCAAAAGTTTCAATTCAAGCTATGGACTCTGTTTCACCAGTATTCCCTGTCCTCACAGTTTAAACTTCTCAACACCAAAGGGACAGGAAGCGGACATTTAGACCAGTCACTCACCAGTCCCAGGTCACTCTATTTAGCACAATCTCCAGTGTTTCATTCAACTTCAAAAGTCTCAAATACAAATGAAATGTGAACAGACTAAAAGAAAACAGAATTTGGAATTGGTTTTGTCTATGTGATGCAGCATGGGAATGTACACCCACTCTGATCCATTAGAAAATTGATCCAGTGTGCTCAAGAGAGTGGCTTGAGTTAGCCCAAGTAATCCATTTGTGTTATCATCCCTCTTGAACAATTCCCTGGATGTAATTCATGGAACTGCAGACCAGCTATTAAATCACAACACTGAAACCTGACACAGACTGAACCCATAACAGCAAGAGTCAAGTGGTCCACCTATACACAGCCAAGCTGTGCATTCCCTATTACCTAAATGGAAACCTGTAGGCACATTAGATTTGGTAGTAAACTGCACACTATTTTATTAAGATATATATCACTGGAGATGGGCAGAAAACACAAAAGGGAGTTTCTCGTCACTGCTGGGGAAGATGCAGTAAAAAACATTAAGGTAAAGCAAGATGCATTTGCATCAACAAAATAACAGAAAATTCAAGGGCATTGGCAATTGGAAACTGCCAATGTATGACATTTCATACAACTGGGCATACAGTTAGGGAATGTGACTGACCAATGGAAGCACCCAAAGTCATGGTGCCTTATGCTCTTCATTAAGAAGAAGAGTCAGAAGTGATCATTACTAATACAATAACAAAATAGATCAACTTACACTTTCTGACAAGGTATTTCATATCATCCATCATACATCCCTGCTTCGCCATAGGTAAATGAGACTTGCAGCTCAGCCTTTTTTCTATAAGACTAACATTCTATTTCGGAGTAACCCAGCCTCACATGTAAAAACCTGATATTTTAGGCATAGAGTGAGATTTTAAACCTGTCCCCTGTATACCTTTACCTCCTGTGCTCTTGGCTGGCTTGGGGAGTAAGTACTGGTACCCTGTCCTCTGAGATTTCCTTTTCAAGAGCCTCCATTTCATCCCAGAGCAGGCCAGGAAAAACACTCCACAAAGCCCTTTCCTATACTAAATGCCTTCTCAATTTCTTATGAAGTCAGTGGGAGTTCAGTATGTCCCACAAACTCCTGTGGAGGTTGTAGATCCAATCCCAAAGGCCCAGCCTTGTTAACACTGTGCAGCTGAACACAAGGCATGTCAGCCATTCCCTTGAAGTCTATTTTATTTAATTAACACTGTCAACTGTCTAAAAGGGTGTTAGCTTAGAAATAACTTCAAGAAAGTGAAAAGGTGAAAAAGAGAAGCAGTGCTAGGAGAGGAAGCTTACAAATGATCATGATGACTGAGAAAGTAGAAGAGACATTGCATGTAAGTAGATGCTCCTGAATCTTTATGCACCATTACATTGCAGTTACCCACAAATAAAGCACATTCTACGCTCCTCTCCATATCATATTTCACTCTAGCATATGAATAATCTGATATGCCTGTAAGCAGAGTCCAGATTCGAGAATATTAAGAAATCGCATAGATACAGTAATAATGAAACAAAATTCCTCACTCAGAGAAAAAACAGCTGTGTGTAATTCATTATGTCACAAGGCTGTCATGCTGCTCAACAGAAAAGCCTGCCCTTTGCCTGGCTTTTATCAGACTGCCAGGAATCACACTAAACCAATAGCAAAATATAAATTATGCTTCAGGACACCATATATTTGTCTTGCTAACATAACCTGACTTTAGGCACTTCTGAAAATAAAGGAATATGCAGATGTACATCCACTGGTAGGGACATGACAAAGCTACACTTGTGCTGGAGCAGAACATCTCTCACAAGCACAAGTTCTGGCAGCATCAGCAGCAGCAATGTCTATGGGCCACATCCTCACACTAGTTCCGATTAATGTAACCCCTTTACTGCAGGGCAGCTCTGCATAAGAGCCCCAGAGGAGCATGTGGTTTAACAGTGCCTGTGTGCTAAGTGAGGGCAAGAACCAGTGGAGAGGAAAAGGAATAGGGCTGGGGCAGCCAGTTTATCATGCTTGAACCAAGGACTTGCTCCTCTTCTATACTGCCCTTCACAGCTGCCATGCCTTGGAGGCATTTTCTCTGCTCAGAGAGAGCTGTGCACAGGAACATGGCACCTCCCCCGTGGTGGCTGGCTGTGATCCCATCACTGCTGCGTGGAGCATTAAGGTCAATACGCCTGTAACCATAAATACTGAAATACATTTTGCTAATGATCAACCATCGTCACTGAGCAAAGACAAATGTGTTCACCGCATACTCCAAGAGCGCCATAGCATTGCTTTTAGAGGAAAATACACTGAAGAACCTGGACTTCTTGTCCCTGGAAATAAGCCATGTCTTCATGGCCTAGTCACCTCTATAAATACAATGAAGTATGGTAAATACATCTGGGATTACATTAGACACTGAGCAATTTGGGAAGATTGGTCGACTGTGGAAATCCAAAATGGTCTCACTAAAGCAGCTTAAGTGGTACTAGCTAAGCAGGTTTGGAGCCCACATTTCAGTGCACAATACCATTCTATATGAGAACTCACTTTGCAAAACTGTCCAGGCTCAATGTTCATTATTAGACTGCTTGATGATTTACAGTGTCATAAATTGGAACTTCTCCTAGTGCCCTTTGTGTTGATGATGTCATTTGAAGATCACTTCTCTTTATGGTTGGTACATGCAGTAAAAAGATTTACAGTTTTCATGTCTCCACCAATCGCTCTTATGCACAACCTTTAAGATCCAAACACTGTTAGAGGGTGGGATTCACCTCATCTAACCAACATCCCAAAGCCAGGCCATCTTTGCTATAGGGATTGTTCTATAGAAAACAAAAAAAGAAGAGGTATGCCCAGATCATGAGTCTTTCCATATAGCTCAACCATCTACTTGATTACTCCAAGCCAGGATGAAGTCATAGGACAGGACAGGACAGACTAGAGAGACCTCTGTATTGTAAGCAACACAATTTAGAAAGGGAGGGGGTGTGTTAAGATGATACATGTCTGCTTTACGTATATAACTGGTTTAATCCAATCTGCATGATATATTAGTGGGATTTTCCCTTTAAGTTTCACTTACCCTGGAAATACAGTGAAACAAGAATAACTGAAAAGATCTGAACTCAAGGCATTTATGAGGCTAAATCACATCACAATTCTCAGGTTTCTGCAGATGCAAGCCCCATAACAAGCAGAGAGAAGCAGTGGAGGTGGATTTATCCCAATATTCTCCAGCTCCACACTGAGCTTTGAGGTAAAAGTGCCCCAACAGCCACTGAGCTCAGCTTCAGTTGCAGGGAATATTTACACCTCCCATCTCATGCAAGGAACATGCAATTTGGACAACACAGCAAACAGAGATATCCACATTTCTGGGTGCTGGGGTACCCTCTTCCTAAGTATCTTGTGGGACACTAGCAGGAACATCCGTCAGCATCTCATCCCAAATCCAGCCTCTGCATCCACAGCAAAAATTAAACCAATCGCACAACCATCCCACCTCTTTAAGATCCTGTAGCAAAATTAGTAAAACATGCAGCTACTCTATGTCATTTTTATTGTATATAAAAGAACCCATTACATTTATTTGTTACTTTTTGTTGCTGTCACAAATGCCTAAATAATCCTTCAGTGTTTAGAAACAAGCCACTAGGGACCAATGAGACACATTTATTGTAATTACATGATTCTTCTAATTAATTTTTGTCAGGAAATTTCAAAGTAAAAATCTCCAGCTAAATGGTCCCCCCTCCTTGCTTCCCTTTATCCAATAGACAGGTTCCTGAGCCTTGTTTAAAAAGCTCGTTTTCTTTTTGCCTAGTTGAAATAAAGTGGAATCGTAATTGCGAGTGGGCAGAAAGAAGAGAATATTGTCATTAGACCACATTGTTTAAATCAACCCATAACAAGCATTTCATTTCGTTTGGGTCATTAACTACATTTGAGTGAAAAATGTTGTTTGCCTGGCAAATTGGTTGGTGGCCAAATGCCTCTAACCGGAGACTTGCCTGGGTGAAACCCAGAGACCACAACACAGGCACACAAATTTTACAGGTGGGAAACTTAATCATAAAGGAAGCACAAAAAAAGTGAATACTTATCAAAGATACACACAAAATTTGATATTTACTGATCTATGAGGTTGTACAGCCTGAGGCAGTATTCTCATAATTTACTCTATTCTCCTCCATAACACAGATCACTGAATGCCATAGAGTAATTCAGATGAGATAGCCTGTAATGAGGGATTAATGCTATCAACTGCTGGACGCACAGCCACTTGTGACATATGATACCCAAGTGATTTTACTAAAACAGTTTACCATATCCCCAGATAAGCCTCAAACAAATCCATTTGAACAGCCAACCTCCCTTTACCAAGCCACATCAGGATTTGAGAATAGTTCACTTATTTCTCTCTTGCTGCAGTCATTTGCCGAGTTTCAAAGCTACCACCTCATTCCACTCTGATTCCCATTACCTCACATTAAGCAAGTCCATCTTCCCCATCTCTCCATACAGCAATGCCCACCAGCCCTGCAAGGCTCCCTGCAGCTCTCCTTCAGCTCCTTATCTTGCCCACAGCCTACCAGGTAGCTGATCTACCAGATACTCAGCAGCAGCCTCATTTGTCCCACCTCTTTGGTGGACCACAGCTGACTACTCCTGACAGAATGACTGTTCCAAAAATCCACACCAGGAGCCTTGCAGAAGACACACCATAACTTCAGTCCGAGTATCAGCCACTCCCCCACAGCCAAGTCCTCCCTGAATGAGCTTTAACTCTTCTATCAGGACTCTATCCATGAGCATTTTCTACCAAGCCTCTGCTACAGCTTTTAAATTACAACACTGATTACACACAAGACCTGGGGATCCTCCTTTGTATTCCTGTTGCTGACATACCTAAAACATTTGACTGATTGACCCATTAATTCTCTTATGACAATTATCCCTCAACCTCTGCCAGTTCTTGCTCGTGCCAGTGGTGTGATGCACCACTATTCTCTGCCAATCCTATTTTCAGTCCTTCCTCAGCAGCAGCAAATCTCTCCTCATTGTCTGTTTCCTGCACATGTGGTTCCACTGGGACAACACCTAACATGGGGACAGTGTCTAACATTGTATTTGGTCCGTGCTACTCCTGATCTCATCTCTTGCCGCATGTCATATTAACTGCAGAGATGCTTATTTGTAACAACCCCAAGCTATTTTCTCCTATCCTCCTGTTTATGGAAAAGCACTGATTAACCAGATGAATTTTTATTTAAACCTAAAAGCAATTTATATTATATAAGAAAAAAAAAGGTCAGGTAGATACTCCATTTATCACCATTACAAAGGGCTGTAACACAGTGATAAAAAGAAAGAGAAATTAATTACAAGTCAGAGGCTGCAATAACTCTCTCTGTAATTGTGACAAAAAATTTAAATTAACATTTCTGTCACCAAGAGAAATTTGATTAATTTTACAATAGTGGAGATGCTATCACCTTAATATTGGTGGGTAAGGAAATTTTACTATTTGCAATTTAGATGTAGATCATTTCTTTAAGACTCAAAAAGTGCCTGCAAGGCACCTTCACACTTTATTAACAGCTCAATCAGTGCCATGCTAGAAATAATTAGCCAAGAAACCATGTAGTAAATACACCTAGGCTAGCAAACCTGCAGAATAAAAAGTACATGATAAAATCCAGATCTCTACAAGAGAAACAGCCTCTATGCAGCTCTCCAAAGTGACCACCGCCACCCAGCTGCCTGCTACAGCTCTCTGCCTTCAGGGAAACAACACAAATACCAGGTTTTTTAACAGATTTGTTTTGTTGGTTTTAAGCCTCTGCTTGGCTGCAAAGCCGGATGGCAGAGGAGATGGATCCAAGCAGTAGTCACTGACATCACACCCTGCCATGGCAGCAGCCCCATGCCCTGCCATACAAGCTTCTGGCTTCCCTCTGGGGCTGATGGGTGCAAGAGGTGGGAGGGAGAAGGGCTGCTGAGGAAAGCTGCTGCTGACAAATGGCAAGTGAAATGCAATAGGAAAGAAACTGAGGCACGCAGGGATTCCCATGGTGAAGGACCAAAGACTCGCGTGCTCTGCAGCAGCCACACGTGGGCACAGCTTGCAGCAGCCAGGCAGACCTCCTGTTCCCAGCCCATGGACACAGGCATTACCTTGTTGGTGTCTGTTTTGCTTTCTCCACTTTCAGTCCTCACAAGACCCTGACCAGAGTCAAGGTTTCAGACAGGACTTGGACATGCACAACCACTGATATCCTAGAACATCAGCAGGATATTGATATTAAACACCCCATAGACAGACCCTAGCCAGCCCCTGCTTTCTCTGCAACTTGAGGGTCTCCTGCCCCTTCAGACAATACAGAGCTCCATGCAGGATGAGACAGGACCCAGGCAGCCTCTCCACTTTAGCTGGGAGCAGAGGCACCCTTTGATCTCAGCCTTGCAGCTTCAGGCATTGCAGAGAGCTGCATCAGAGCAGGGAAAGGCAGCACTGCCTTAGGATCCCCTGTGGGAGCACTCATGTCAAGAGCCCCAACATTCCTGTCTACGTTGTGCCTGTATGGGGAAAATTCACATATTTCTGTCCCCTGAAGACCTTGCCCACTTCCAGCACACACAGGAGCAGAGGAGGTGACACAGGGAGAGTGCAGGAGCCCCGCAGTCAGGCTCTGTGAGTGACACCAGTCCCCACCAGCCTTTGCTACTGGAACAACCCATGCAAGAGCCCAAAGATATAATGCAAGAAAGTAAGGATCAAGCCAAAACTTTGGGAAGCTTTCCCAGTTCTTCTCTGCACTATTTAGCAAGGGCCATTAATTTCTTCCTTTCATAAACACTGTGAATGACAAAAATCTGAGAAATAAAATGAGCCTAATGAAAATGTATTGGTTCTAAGGCAATCAATGCCATTCGGCTTACAGAGAAAAGGAAACACAGCTCCCATCTGTACTCTGCTCCCTGTAGTCAACAAGGCTGACTGTTTCCAGCACGGATCAATGAACCATTTGTTAGGGGAAGTAAACCCAGACGAACAGCATTCATGTCTCTCCTTCAAGATCAAACTGATCCACATGGGAAGTTTCAAGAATGTTCTTGAAACTGCAAGTCTAGGGAAACTTGGAACACTTGAAGTTTCTCTCCACATAATGGTGTCTAATAAACCACACTACTTGATGCACCCAAGATGAGATGAGCAAGAAAGAAGATGAGACTGTGCTTGTGGAGGTTGGATCACCCCCTCTGTAGCACAGAGGTAACACTGCACCATCAGTGCAGGGGCTCCTGAAAGTATTGAGGTGAGCAGGGGAGACGGAGCTTCCTAATGCTGTCAGCTTGTAAGCAATATTAAAAAGTTGATACAAATTTTTCACTGAACTTCGTTAGACAGAGTGAAGTTAAAGGTGGGGGGGGGGAGGGGAAGGAGGAAAAAAAAAAACCAAGGGAGGACAGAAGGCAGGCAGGAAGGCAACAGTGGGGTAATAAAACCAAAGCACTGCATTCATCATTCAAAGATCTTTAGAAAATAGGACTTTGCCCTAAAAAGATTAAGATCCTTACAAGGAATGCTATGAAAAAATGTTACTCTAGCAGTGAAGACATCCCCAAAAACAAGCAGGAGCTGGCACTGCCACAGTCTGCTACAGACAGCTCTTGTACTCCAAAGCATTCGTGCTGGAGAGAGAGAGAGAGAGGCAATTGTTCTGTCAAGTGCCAGGCCCTTTCCTGAGACACATCACCACAGCCTCTGACAAACAGTACCTCCAGGATGGCTGTCAGAGGCTGTCATTGGGAGTGTACAAGCAGCCAGTGTAATTCACCATGACAGTAACAGACATGGGGCAGCACAAGGTCCCCAAACCACACTCATTTAAGTAACTAGAAAGCCAAGGAAAGCACAGGCTGGCCAAGCAGGTGAACTGCAGCAGGCACATAACAAATGTTTATAGCACATGGCTAAGGTAAGGCCAAGTTCCTTTCTCTTGAACTGACACAAAATTTAATGGGAGATCTTTATAAGGATAGGCTACAGAAAGAGGCACTAAAGGCTGTTTCCATTGACATTAGGAAGTAGACAACAATAAAAAGAAGAAATTATAAAATACAGTTACTGGACTGGCTGCAGAACTTAAAGGTGAAATTTCTGCATGTTCTGAACGTTGTTGCAAGTCAAGGAGAAATAGCTGCCCTCTGAAAAACAGCTGAAAAAACAAGATATGGAGAGCAGAGTGTAAGAGGATAATTCCACTGTAGCAGTGTATACTGCAGTTTGAGCTGAAGATGTCAATAGAACTGGACCATCCTAAAAAGACCAGCACTGAAAACAAAAAACACAGCACAGTTCTACCAACTTCAGCCATCAAAAGCATTTACCCAACTATGGGGTCAGCATAATCAGGCAACTAAAAACAGTTTTCCTAAAATTGCTTCAGTAGCTTTATGGTTAAGCTGCATCTTGGGACCAGGCACTGCCAATATCCTCCAAGAAGAAGGAGTTCCTGGCTGGCCAGTGATAATCCTGTTGCCAAGACAATTTAGTAGGGCCTTTCATTTACACTAAACCCTACAAACACTCCACTTGAGTGCTTTGGTAACACACAGCAGAAGTGGACAGGCCCTGGTGACAACCTCCCCTCCCCAACTCTGCTTGAGTAAATGCCTTTTCCCAGGAGCTGGGCACTGTCAGAGTATAACAGAAACATGAACTAATAGTCCTCTAGTAAGTATTTGACAGATTAAACATTGCCTTGAGCTTTATTTCTTCAGTAGAGTTACGAAACAACAACTTCCACTGGAATTAGCATTTTGTGGTAGCTTGCAGAGTGACTGCCTCTCCACCGAGGGTCTGCTTTGGAGCACATCTGCACTTGGCAAGGTATCCCTCTGACCCATCAGATCTATCTCCTGCTCTCCTGGCACTGCAAAAACAGGACCTGAGATCTAGTGCTTCAATTGCCCTGCAGGGATGACCATCATGAGAACAGAGCACAGTTTGTGTCATACAGAGGCTGGTTTTAATGAACTGGAATTAAACATTATAGCACAATTGGAATTTGTCCCAGAGGTCTGATGGAGTCATCCCCAAGGAGGAAGACAAACGGAGGGCAAGATGTTGTACATCCACCCACACAGCAATTGAAAGAAGAAAAAAGTAGGAGAAATCATAAGATTCTTATTTTGAGAGCTAAAGACACATTTAGAACTTATGAATCACCCAGAAGAGCTACACAGTTGTGTGACCTGGCAAGATATAAGGCTTTCCAAGAAATTTACTATCTCTGGACATGTCACAAAGTACCCAGCTTCTCTATTACATGTTTTCTTCTTCCTCATCTCCAAAAAGAAGTAATTTCTCAGTTCGGGCAGCAGCCACAGAGAATCAATTGAACCTGCTTATTGAGAAAATACTTTCAAACAACTGATGCCTTATCATAAAGGATGCACTTGGGAACTACAGTGAATTAGATCCAAAAGCTCCCTAAAACTTCATGTCTTTGAATGGTAAAGCCTTTAAGAGGGAAGAAAAAAAAAGAAGAAAAAAAGAAGGAAATCCAGGTCCAATAACATTGCTGGCAGCAGTTTACCTTTGACTACTGAGGGAAAAAAAGAGAAAATCATTAAATGTATCTTTCACAGAATCCATTTTACAAGCTAATGTCACTTTGCTTTGCTTTCAATCAGAGATTAAGGTTAATCTCCAGAACTGCTGGCACACATGCAGACATGGTGAAAAAATGCAAATCATTCCACCAAGGAGGCACAGAGAACAAAGCTCTTTCTTCACCAGAAATCTATTATACTACATTAAAATGCATCATCTGATTTTCAGTCCCTGTTGGATACTGAAGTACAGCTGGGAAAAGGCAGAAGCTCTGAATACAGCACCATGAAAGCAAGTTACAAATGACTGCACGTGTAGCTGTGTCTGGGGACGGCGCAGGGGGCAAACATGGGCACATATTTAAGTGCTTGTCATATACTGACCTAAACACACCTCATTTTCTGCCCATTGTACGAGCTCTGCAATGAGCCTGAATAAATGCAGATGGGTCCATTTATGAAGATACAACCCTCATGGTGTCCTGCAGCACAAACAAGCAGTGACCACTTCCCAAGTCCTCCATGAAGTAGTTTGATTCCCTGGGGATGAGCAGGAACCCCGAGCAAGAGACTAAATGACACACAAAAAAATATCATCTCCCAAGATTGCTGTATGCTAGACACAGCTGCTCTGCACCAAAGGGGGCTATCTGACCCCATATTAGCAGCCACCATGAGGTCCAGGATTGCATCAGTATCTTTCTCCTGAAAGAGACTGGTAGCTTTATTCCAGCATTGGGGTCCACAGCATCATCCTTAACAAAAGCTACCCAAGGTTCAAGGTACTTCTGCGGGGGAAAAAAAAAGGGAGGGGGGGTTAAATTTAAAGTTTTAATTATTCCAATTAAAAAATTGTCCTTAAGTCCTGTAATACAGTCCTGTATTATAGTCCTTTCAAATACAAGAGGTATAGTCCTAAAAATGAATGGACTTGAAAGGGATGTGTAACAGGTCAGATACACATGGTGAAGAATACACAAAGGGACAAGCAACTTCCATGCCTTAATGCCAAGATTTTCTGTCCTGCCCCTCAAAAGATTTTCAGAGAACATCCTCAAAAACATCCCCCAACTGGTCTGGCTTCAGCTGTGCCCTAAACTATCCCATCACCCGAGTCTGATGCTGCTGCCAATACCATTCCAAAGCTTTTTTTCCTCCCTTATTTCTCTCTCTCCTCACTTTTCTTTGCTTTGGTTTTGTCTGTGTTTAACCAGAAGCATGACTTTACTGGCGACAACTGACCTGCTATTTCACTGACATGTTGGTTTATTTACAATTATATTGCTGACAGAACCATGTCTTGCTTCTTCTACTTTGCTTTTAACTTGAATTTGCCCATTGCAGACCCATTAACAGCCACAGGGAAGCTGGTAAATAATTGTTTTATATTGTGGAGTAATTCCCTATGCCCAATTTTCTTTAAAGCCTGGCTGTACTGCTGCAGCACATGCACCTGAGTAGAAGCACTCAGAGAATGAAGCAAACCCCCTTTGGGACTGCATGAAAAGGACAATCTGGAAATTCAGCAAGGAAAGCCTGAGGACACTATTTTGTAAAATGTATCTGAAAGCTGTGGAAGGTCTGTCTTGTAGTCAAGACCTCATCATTAAAATTCAATCAAAAAAGGCAGTATAACCTTCTAAGTTAAAACACTAAATAAAAGGAGATCAAGATAAATAGTAGATATCCTCTGAGCCAGTCATAAGAACGGATGTGCATCAATCTCCAAAAAAGTCACTCAAGATTGATAACACCAAAAGACAACATCTTGATAATCAGTTTTACAGTGATGGATTGAGGGAAAGCTTAATGAGTCAACTACCAGACTGGAATTTCATTAGAGACTTTACCAGAGCTAGAAAAACCTGTAAAAAAATAAGAAAAATCTGCCTTGTAAAATACAATAGTGCATACATTTCTGTCCACACGGTGAATTATCACATACATTTGTGTCAGGAGGAGTTTGACTGGAATCCACTGCAGAAAATCCACTGCCTACCACTCTGTAATTTAGCAGTTGTGAGAGCTGATCTAACATAATGTAATTGTATTTTAATGTCTTCTATGAGACAAAGACTCATTAATCATCCCCTAAAGAGAAGCACAAGCTGAAATCACATGTCATTATTCCAAGTTGTTGGGTGTGTGATGCTCACCACTCTCTTCACACTAACCTTCAAGTCAGGCTCTGCTGGCAAATGCAATCTGATGGAAGCACACTTTAGGATGTGAAGCTGGATTTTAGCTTCAAACTAAAATACAATGTGTTTCATCTTCTGCATTAACAGGTATCATGGTTTAACACCAACCAGGAGCTCGGCTCCACACAGCTGCTCGCTCACTCCTCCTTAGTGGGACATGGAGAGAATCAGAAGGGTAAATGAAAATTCTTGTGTTGAAATAAAGACAGTTTAATGGGTCAAACAAAAGCTTCACAAGAGCAAAGAAAAACAAGGCATTCATTACCCACTTCCCGTGGTCAGGCAGCTGTTCATCCATCCCCAGGAAAGCAGGGCTCCAATGTGAAATGGTGATTAGGGAAGACAAACACCATTGCTCTGAACCTCAAACCTCCTACTTTTTCTTCCCCCATCTTTTCATGCTGAGCATGATGCCATGTCACCTGGAACATCCCTTGGGTCAGTGGGGATCAGCTGTCCCAGCTGTGCCCCCTCCCAGCTCCTCTGGCACCTGCAGCCTTCTTGCTGGTGGGGTGGGGAGAGGAGCAGCAAGGGCTTTGACTCTGTGTAAGCACTGCCCAGCAAACACCCCCGAATTATCAACACTCTTCCCAGAACAAATCTAAAACCTAACTTCATACTAACTAGGAAGAATACTGACAAATCCAACCAAATTCAGCACCGTAGGGGCGGTAAAAAAAAAATACCAGGTTTCTTGGGTCAAATCCTCATTTTATTTAAAATTTAAAAACTGTATCTGGATACAGTTGATCTCTAGATGACTTCACAGCCAAGAGCTGTGCTAACATTGCATCAGTAGAGAAGCATCCATGTTTGTTAAAGCAACTTTCTCCTCTTTACAGAATACACTAGTTGCATGCCTCCTCTGGAGACTCTGCTCCTCCATTTGTTAATCCACCTGGCCATTTGCCGTATTTATCTATGTGGTATAAATCCAAATACAAAATGTCACACACGCTGCTTCAGTAGCTAAAAGGCCAATATGGAGCTCAAAACACTCACAGAATGCTGCAACATAACAAGAGGGTCCCAACTTGATTGTTTTAAGTGAAACTCTAAGTTTTTTAACTTTTAGTCTGAGAAAAGATAGGTTTTTCCCTGTTGTTGATCCAAATGCCATAAGCAATGTGAATGCTTATATCACAGACACACAGTGATTACCAAACTCTCTAGGTGCTACATTAAACGTTGCCAACAGCATGTTTCTCACTGGAAGGCAACTCACTTCATAAGACTTTTTTTCTTTTATGGCTGAAAGATTTTTCCTTATTACACTAAAACTGTATAATAATGATCCAGCAATGTGAGCATCATGAACAAGAGCATAACCCTGTACACAAGCTATCTGTTCAAATTAATGACATAGGCAAAAACACAGTGAGAAAAGTTCAACTATCAAAATAGTTATATAGCCCCTGAGACTACCTAGCAGTGATAAAATTGCTTATTATCCCTTTTGTAGGGTAGCTATTTGTGAAAAAATTACATTTTTCATACCCTAAAAATGAATTATTAATAACAACAAGCACATCCTTGCCAACAAAGTCCTGCCTGTGTAATCCATGAGGAGAGACAACACCACAAGGTGCTTCAGCCTGCTGTAAGCACTGACTGCAACAGGACAGAGCTTGGATCTGAAGCCCCACCTGTGCTTCACCAAAAGAAACAAGCCAGATATTTCAGTTTGTAATCCAAGTTCCTACCCCAGTGAGTTCTGGGCAGAAGGCAGACAGGGAGCAACTCAAGAGGCAGGGAGAGCCCAAGCCCTGGCCTGGCCAGGCAGATGAGGCATGGCACCCTGGCAGATGGCTGAAGGTACTCCTCATTCCTAGGACAGAGAGATCCAGCTGCCACAAAATTCAACCTCTTCCTCCAAGGACATGGGCCACACCATGGTGCCCAGTTTGCAAGGGGAGGACCAAGTCCGTTTCCCAAACTGAGTCTAGTCAGAACTAAATGCAAGCAAACCTGTGCTGCTTTCTCCAGAAGCCAGAGCAATGCTGGGCAAGTGGCCTTTCTGCAGTTTGCAACAAAAAAAAAGTAATATTCTGGCATGAGGAGAGATCTCTGTGTCCCTTGCAGGGTTCCCACTGCCACCAGCCCTGCCCAGAGGGTGAGTCCCAGCAAAAGTCAGAGCATTGCTCTGACACTCACTAGCAAGAATAGGGCAGGAGATCTTCTTTTAAACTGTAACAAAAATGAACATATTTAACAAATATTGAAGTAAATGCCTCTCTGTAAACCAAATTGGCAGACTTTTTGGTCTTCCTAAGTGGATAATTGATCACAGGGCTATGCCAGTGATGTTACAGTAATGAAACGAAGAGGGAACTGGGACTTAAGGATCTCAAATAAGCCTGTCAAAAATATCTAATAATACTGTCAGATCAATTTGCTGTCAAATACAGGTATGATGTGATAAAACCACAGAGTTTTTAGTAGATTATATTATTCAAGCAGTAATTTAAGAACACCTTCTAGGTAATAAATTACAATAAATCAAACTTTAAAACTTGAAAGCATGCAGCAGAAGACACATAGTACATGATATGAGAAAGACAAGTAAATTTAAACCATATTCCAAAGCTGGAATAAAACAAATTCGATTGCTTTAGAAAGATAATGATCAAATACTATTTTTGTATTAAGTCAATAAATCTTGCAAAGTTATAAAGAAAAACCTGATAAATGCTTCTGCCCTTCACCCTCCTGTGTGTCTTAGTGCAGCATAAGCAAAGCTGATAAAGGAGTTCAAGAGAATGTCCTCAGAAAGCATAGTGGTCAGTCATAAATACTGCACAAACACAATGTGTGGCATTATCAGGAGAAGTTTTACATAAGAAAAGTCCAATTTCTCTGAACAACATTGCTTCACCAAAAAGAAAATATTTTAGAAGGTGCTAAAATGCTATTTGCTTTCCTAAAGAAAAACACCTGGCTTTCATTTTAAAAGGGAGAAAGGGGAGGGGGGCATGAAAAAAATGTTAATGTATTCAAATTTCCCCACAAGCGAGTGTATCTACAGCTCATAGTCCATAGTTCACCTGTTTTTGTCCTCTAGCACATCAGAAGGGCAAGAAGAAAAATCTGAAGTCAAGGTTGTACCAGGTGGGAAAAATGCCATTGGCCAAGTCTACTGATGAGCACAAAACACATGGTACTTAAACAGCTTAAATAGGATGCAACCAACGAGCAGGACAATGTCATATCTGATATTGCCCTAGGGCCTGTTGTGGTTTAACCCCAGCCACTTACTCCTCAACCTCCTCACAGGTGGGGTGAGGAGCAGAACAGGTAGGGTGAGGAGCAGAAAAGGCCTTGGCTCTGTGTAAAATCTGCCCAACAGTAACAAAAACATCCCAGAGTTTCCAACACTGCTTCCAGCACTAATCCAAAGCACAGCCCCATACCAGCTACTATGAAGAACATTCACTCCACTCCAGGCCAAACCAGCACAGTGAAAAAGAAAGGAAAACCATGATCAATTATTGGATTGGCAGCCAGCAGAGGTCAGGGAAGAAAACAAATGAAATCACATCTAGATCAGTAAAAAATGTTCTTGCAGCCTTCAGCAAAGACCTTTCAGCAAGATGTTTCCTAAAACCTTATGAACACTTATTTTACCCTGTGCTCATAAGTTATGAGGGTATTGCTCATATGTTTTCCAAGTCAATCCATTTTGCAATTGAAATCAATTTTAAATTCCAAAAGATAAAAAGAAGTTACACACATGTACCCTTTCCTATTTCTTAGTGCATTAAGTATCACATAGCCTCTCTGCAACAGCCACTGGAGTTATGTGGAGAAAAAGAACACAAAGGAGAGTATTTCATGTATTTTTAATGCCTTTCAACACACTTCAGCACCTGGATTACAGGATCCAGCAGGATACGGCCAGACAGCACTCTCCTCTGAAAAGGGATCATTTATTGCTTTACTCAAGGGAACATTCTTCCAGCCCAGCAGGAGCACATGAGCTGGAGCCTGGCAGCTAATGCTCCACTGCCCAGGGATCAGAACCAGCAAAAGATTTCCTCTATTATATTTTACATAGGTTTTCTTACAGAGAACATTGTATTTCTCTGCCTTTGATGAACCCCTTTTCCCAGCAATCATTTGCCTCAGGTTTTCCCTTTAGAATTTGGGTCATAAGAAGCTTTGCTGACTTAACTTTCTGGTGCAGTATATTTCCCTCTGAGAAGCAGAGCCCAAGAGCCAGGTCAGTATTATGGCAGTGCTCTTCTTTCTGCTCCGAGCTGGAACTGTTC
The DNA here is from genome assembly GCA_013400515.1 of Erpornis zantholeuca. Classification (NCBI taxonomy): domain Eukaryota; kingdom Metazoa; phylum Chordata; class Aves; order Passeriformes; family Timaliidae; genus Erpornis; species Erpornis zantholeuca. The sequence continues at coordinate 295,083 of VZTN01012938.1, forward strand.
CACAAAGATGTGTGGATACCCAATTTCTGTCAGGGCTTGCACTTAAAATGCACTGTCAGTTCTCATTTCTCACATTACCCTCTCAAATGGGCAGAAAAGGACAACTAACCTGGCAATCAGCTTCCAAAAAGAGAAGGTCAGACTAGACTATCTCACATGAAGTGCTGTCAGCTGCCATGAGAAGGCCATAATAGCTGCAGCCAGCAGAGCAGCACGTTTAATGTGCTCACTGGAGGAGCTCACACCTGGGCAGACTATCCCAGGGGATAGAGCATGGAAAGCACATCAGTGAAGTTGTCCTCCATCAGATCCAGTCCCAGTGTGGTTTTACTTTGCTGATTTAAGTGATGCACAGAATCTCACGCAAACCCAGGTGAAGGATTCCAGCTGTTTTTCTTAAAACTACACCTTGAAGCAGAACAACCACATAGAGATACCTGCTTGGCAGGCACTGAGGCCACCTGTCCTTGAACCAGCTTGCAGGACACTCCCACAGCTGAAGGGCCCCAGAGAAGTACACACAATGGCACTGAACACCACCAAGCACAAACCCCACCAGAGTACAGGGACACTCAAGTCAGGTAAAAACTCCACTTCATCTGCATGAAAGACACAGACATGACAGTCCTCCCTTGGCTTGGAGCACTCCCTCCAATGAATAAGGCTTCCCTGTATCAGAGGCTGAGCTTCAACAAATCCACTAAATAAGAAATGCTGGCACTCAGCAATTTGGCAAGAGCAAGGACTAAATTGAAAATAACCCCTTCCTTGTTCCTGGTGAGAAAGCACAATATGAAAACAATGTCTGCTTTTCCCAGGTACTGACAGGCTTGGTCAGTGTCCAGTGCTGCACCACACAGCACTTGGTCCAAGCTGAAGTAAGCTGAGCATGGTCACAAACTTCAGCACACATTCAAAGCTGGTACTTGTATCCCTTTCCCCACCCAGAAGGTGAATTGATACTGAACCAATACTTTCTGTTGCTGCAACAAAATAAAGGTCAAAAAAACGGGAGCAATGGAAACCATGGTGCTTTCACTGATTGTAATGTTTCCCCTTAAGTAGGTTTTGCCTGTGGCCATTCCCCCACAAAGCAGGTGCCAGGCAGGGGAAGCACTGCACTGCTCCAACCAATAACTTTTAGGAAATGGAAAGCTGCACCTGTTTAATAGATGTTTCCAATTTCTTACATCACCATCAGTATCCGTTTGTCACTTGGCAGGTTTTCTATAGCTTCTTGGGCCCAAGCTGATTTCAAACCCATTTGGTAATGTCAATGTGACTTCAAGATTTAATGATTCATTATTTTTTAGACCTGAGAGCAAGAGAATGTGTTAATTTTTTTGCCTGCATGGGCTCAGTGATCTCCTTCTGGTTTATTCACTCTATGTTATTAAAAGCAAGGGCTGATAAGGAAAAATCTCTAAAAGAGGCTTCTTTCATTTAAAAAAAATACTGTAAGCATTCTACCTTTTATAACCTGCAGACAATTACAAGGATAGTGGTTGTCCATGCAAAATACCTGGACATTCCTGGAGAGCCAGGAATATTAGGCCAGTGAAAACTCACCTCTCTACACTTAGAAAAAATTCACATGCACACATATGCATTTGATATATGCTAGAAAGTTTTGAGCCTTGTTCCTTCTCCTGCTTATTATAAAAGAGTAAGAAAAAAACCCAGGCCACCCAATATCACCAACACACACCTGAGATAATCAATGAGCACTGGGTGAGTTGTGTAATGATCTGTCCAATGAGGTTCTTCCACTGCTTGTTTTAGACTAGGACACCTCACTGGATTTTAACTAGTATTTGCTGCTTACCCATGATTGCCAGAGCCTGGAGAGAGAATGAGGGTTGGAAGAATTCATCCAAGGTTTCCCTTTTCCCCCTAACTTTGCTGTTATATATGGGAAAAGGAGATGTTAAGCACAAAAAAAAGAAGTAAAGGACCTCAACAACTCCAGAAGGGTGATGAATTTTGTTGTAATCAGTCAATCAAAGCTGTCCTCTAAATAGCTGATGCCTTTCATGTTTCTCCAGGGCCAAGAAATCATCAGAAGTTGCAAAGGGAAAGTTCAGGGGGCTCTAGGTGGGCAGCCTGTCAACGTGGGGTCACAGCCAGCACTACCCCCACTGTGCCACTCACATGTGACCTCCTGCCTCCTACAAAAGGAGAGAGTAGACATGGTGCTGGAAGGATCGAATGCAGAGGGCACAGGTCATGCCAGAGAGATCTTCTTCTAAAGGGATTATTTTCCAAACAACTGTTAACATCGGCTCCTTCATGATCAATGGCTTCGGGGCCTTGGCAGCAAAAATACAGCCACCGTTAAGATGTCTGCAGTTTCCCCCTCAATATCTCAACTTCTGCATGTCTCAGGAGCTGGGAAAGGTTTTTTTCCTGCCACAAGAATCAAGATTGGGAACTGAATGCACCAGAAGCAAGGTGAGATATACACTGGATTGGGTCATATGGAAAGGGAAGAAGGAAAATATTCCAATCAAATCTTCCTAATTAGAAGGTACTGTACTGGTTTCAGTGCAGGTAGGGACGGACTTGGAATTGTCATTAGGCTGATATTTCATTCAGTTATTCATTGCTTGTAGGAATTGAGAAAACAGCCAGTGTCCAGCCCCAGAGGCACCCACCTGGTGCAAGAAACTGCCACCATTAGTGGGGCTGAGAGCAGCGCAGGCTCTGGGGCAAGGAACCAGCTCACAGAGACATTAACATGCTGAATACACCTCAGCTAAATGGCCTCATTCAGCCCAGAATGAAGAAGCAGTTTCAGAGAATTTAATGACTGATTAATATTCATTTAATAATTCTTGCCTAAAAATGCAGCAAATGATTTTAAATTATGCCATTTGGGAGACAGCAGACTCAATTCAGCAGGATCACTGGGCTCAGACTGTCAAAGTCACTCCCTGGATTATTTGGTTCTTCCTTTCCTTGCCAGGTGACTGGCATGTGTCTACCTTGCCTTTTTCTGCTTATTTCTGCCTTTTTCTCTCTCCTTCTTATTCTCTTTTTTTTCCATGGTTCTTTTAAAATACATGCATCTCTAACAGGATGCACACAGTAATGGCTACCAGAGTGAGGCATGGGCCTTACTGTTCTCACAAACCTTTGGAGACAGCAGGCTGCTGCAAACCAAGAGGACAGGCCATGCTTGATCTGCTGCCAGCAGACTCCAAAGCGAGCAGTAAGAGGAGCATGCAGGGTAGAAAACAGATCTGAGCTAGCAAGTAGCACAGCTTGGATCTGCTCCTGCTCTGTAGAAAGACTGGGAATTTAATGGTGTTTTTTTAAAAATGCAAAACCAGAACAAAAATTAAAGTCTGATGGATCCCTGAGCACGCACCACTCAGCAGTCATAGCACCAAAACCTACAGCCACCAGCCTACAAGCAAGGGAAGAACAGTTAAGGGAGAAAAACAAAATCCACATTATATTAGCTTGTCCTTGGGGAGCTGGATCAGTGCATTGTGCAAGGCAGGAACTCTCTTCACAACAAGCTCATAAAGCAGCAACCTCCAGCATCATCTACATAATCTAAAGCTCACACTGAGTGCCCCACACCAGCTCCAGCACAGACACATGGAAGTGATGTCCAAGGAGTATCTCTGGAGGTGAAGGATCCACAGCACTACAAATGGAGCCAAGGCACAGCAACATGATTCTTTGTAGTTAGAGATGCCCCAAACCCAACCTCACCTTCCAATCCAAACAAAGCCCAGACAAGACCTGAGGCACTGAGCAGCCTGTGCTGTTCCCACCTCTGCATCCAAGTGGATGAAGGCCACCAAAATACAAAATCTGTGGTGCCCCTCAAATCCCAGAGAACTTAATTCCCTCTCCTATTCTATCCACAACCGCCTCCAGTGCAGACAATTTCACCTTTTCCTTGCTGTACTATGCCCTGGCAGTGTGTCCCCCTTTTTCCAGAGCCAATCTCCCTCCCCATTCCCTGAGCCTGGCACTTGCCTTGCTGGCACCTTCACCTGCAACTTCTCTGACATACCTGCATCTAGACAGCTACAATTCTTCCCTTTCCAGTTTTTATTGATTTTTGAGGCACTCATTCCTGAGATGTATGGTATCATTGGATTATACTGTTTAGCAATTTATTCGTGTCTCTCTTTATGTTCTGGATTGATTCTTTTTTCCACCAAGTCTCAAAAAAGGATGCTGCCACTGTTGTTATTTGGCTATCACAGCTCACGTAGCCCTGAACTATTAGGCATTGCTGCTCCGAGAAATTTTGTGCTGAGGTAATTTGGGGACTAAATCAAGTTTTATCACTGAATGAAGTTAGTGGATATTAATGGGAAGGCAGGAGTTTGCACTGAATCATTAATGTGGATAAATGGAGAGCACTTGTTTAATACTTTATACAGCAAGTGCTAATAATGCCTTAAAATGGTGGGGAAATATTGCAAGTTGTATTTATACACAGAGAGTGAGGCCTAATTTGACCTGTTCTGGTACATTAGCTGTGACCATACACTGGGACCTTCTCTTAGCCTCAGCCATCTCTCTGTGCTACCCTGCTCTATCTCAGTGTTCACATCCTCACTTTCAGCAACGTTTCTGAACAAAAGAAATACAGTTGGGGCTAGTACAATATGTATTTGAGGGAAATTACTGCCAACAAACATTTCCAGGAACCTGATATTTGTTTTAAAAATTATTTTAAAGAAAATTAACTTACAAAAGAAACAACAATAAGAGCCATGTGTGACTCCCAGAACCAGCTCATCAATTAAATGCAAAATGCTTCCTATACAAATAGAGTGTACATGAGTACATTGATAAAGCTGTTCAGAAGTGCTCAGAACTTACTGTGCTTTTGTAAGAACTTACTGTGACCTTTGTAAGGTGAACAAGCAGCAGCTGTCTGGGACACATGGCCTGACCTTTGAGTCTAACAGCCAGCACTATCAGAAGCCTCTCTGTGAATGAATGCATGGAAAGAATGGACTTTGAGAGATGCACAAAGCCAGAGCACACTTCTGCAGCCATTTTAGCAGACCTGAGCAACACAGAACACAGAGGATTTATGCATTTTACTTGCAGAAAGAAATTCAGTGGCAGTGGAATCATTTGCACTGCAGCTCTGGTGCTGTCAGAGTTTGCTAAAGGAGTCCTGCCACAACAGGCACTTTCACTACCAAGCAGCAGCTGGGCCAATTATTCCCTGGTAATTCACACTAAGCAAGCAAAGTGAAGGTACATTATCAGAAGCAGACACACAGGTCTGAGGTCACCCACTACGGTAAGGAATATGCAGTCTCTGTACACAGAAGACAAGCTGCAAGATGATGGGATTATAGAGGAACACTGAAGTAAAAGTAACACGGTATTCTCTGTTTTCCAAGCAAAAGCAACCGCTCAAACCTTGCACTGACTCCCTGTAACAGTAAGAATGAAGCTCAGCAGTACTCACTAGCTGAAGAGACAGACCACAGCCAGTTATAAAACAGCATCTGCTAGGCTGCTCTCCCACATATAGAAATAAGCCCTGGAAAAAGCAAACTAGGAAAAAAGACTCCAAGAAAAAGGAAGCCCTGCAGGGGGAGAGTTAAAAAAGGACTAGCAATCAAAGAGGTGCTGTTTGAATAGGGATGACCCATGCTGTTAGAAGAGCTTAGGTCCTCTTTTAAACAACGAAATGAAATGGATACTACTCTGAATAGGGCCCCTCCTGACCCAGTAGGAACTGAGCACAATAAAATATTTGCCCTAGGTGAGTGGGGTGTGATCTGCCCTTCCCCAAACATAGCTGATAAATAAGCAGCTGACAACTAGCTAATAAAATGGCTCTCAGCATCACAGACCATTTGTTTCCTTATTGCCAGACTGGCCACAGAGTTGCTGGTCAGTGCAGGTCCCTTTGGGAGTGTCCACTTTCTTCATGTCCTCAGCACTGCCTTTTCTAGGCTGTGTTTCCAATGGAATGCAATGTCACAAGTGTTTTAGGGTTTCTAAAATCCTCTGGTGCCTCCAATGCCGTGGCAGGACACAAGAAGCCTCAGACGCCTCCTGAGCACAGCTGGTGCTCTGTTCCTGCAGGCAAGGCAGGTGGATGCTGCACTCTGTTTCCAGGGCACAGTTTCTCAAACCAATCTTCCGAGTGCACCAGGACTGCTTTGCAATATTTAGCATTCATTAGCCTAAGTGGGCATCAGTAAAGCAATTAGTGTGAAGCTGATACAGTGGAAGTTTGGAGGATGCTCTTAAGGACAGGCAGTTTGTCTGTCACAATTGCAACTCAGGAGAGTCTTCTGAGCTGGGAAATCTACCAAAAAAATCCATGTGGTGAGCAGGCTTTCAGAGATGCATAGGCTGATGAACACCTTTGATTTTTCCTTTAGGAATTCAACTATATCTTATGTAGCCCCCACATTTTGAATTATATTCCTTCGCAGGCTTCTTGGGCTGCAGGTTTGATTTTGTACTAGAGCTCTACCTGGCCTGTGCAGATTGAACACACTTTTGAGAGTACTCAGGAGTGTAGAGCAGAGGGCTAAAACTGTGAGGCATTAGGGTGGCATCCTAATGGATAGGCATCCTTTTCCAAACAAGGAAGGGGACAAGCACAGAGCTGAGAGCAAGTCTCGCCTGCTCTATGCTCCCAGCTGGTGTAGAAAACAATGAGGCTTTTCCAGGGAGAAAAGTAGGGAAGGAATACATGCAAGCTACTTAATGTACATTGTGGCTGTTAAATCAGCTTTGGTTGGATAGCTGCAGTGGGGTTGGCAAGGGATGTGACGGAAGTCCCTGACTTCCTGCAGGGAAATAGTGATCCCAGGCATGCTGAGGACTGTGCAGTGAAAGGTCCTGGCTGTGAGCACCCCACAGCTGCAGCCACAGAGAGCCTGCTAGGAGGGCTGCTTCCCCTGCAAATTCTTCAATGATTAGAAAATTCAAATTGAGTTTCTCAGAAATTTTCTGAGGAATAAGGGGTTTAACCCAGTTGCAACTCACAGATCAAGCCATGCAGCTTGAAAATTTACCACTTCATTGGCTTTTCCAAGTAATAAGCCTCTGATATCATCATATTTTGCTGAATGCATTTCACAGAATGAATTCTGAAATGCAAAGTCAAAGCCCTGCTGCCAGTGTGCCATCACCAGCCTTGTCTAAGCTGACTCAAGTAATTCCCTCTCTAATTCTGATGGAGCAGAGCACTGCAGCCATCTGAGAGGAAAGCAGCTCTTTCAGGAAGGAGAGACTAAGTTAAACCAAATTAAATTGTTCCTGTGACCTCAGTTCTTTGCAGCTCTAAGTGCAATTACAATCCATTCAGTATTTACCAATGAATCCTTCTTGTTGTTTCAGAAATTCCAGTCTATTTTCTCTGATATATATTTACTGAAAAAGCAGTGGCAAGTGCAGAGAATGAAGAGTTAAAATGATGCTAACAGCCACAGCAAAGAAAAACACATGGGAAGTGGAACATCACATAGCAACGAAAGAATGATGATGAAGAAATGATTACAGTGTAGAAAGGGCACAAAAGAACAATATAAAAGCCTTAGTTATAAAAAGAATTTTGTGTAAAGGGAAAATATCCATAAGTAGGGAAGATGCACAGAACTAAAGAAAATGCTTTTGAAACTCTGGAATCTTTGGGTTAACACAGAACTATCATATTTTACAATATTTTGTTTTACAAACATTTTTCACAGTTCTGCAAATTTATGCAGATTGAGGAAGCAGATGTTTATAGACCTTATAGAGGATCAAGGACAAAAGAGATACTTAAATTTTTTTCTCTGATTTTCTTTCTAACAGAATAAGGACTGGAATTTCACTTTGTGAGTCTTTAGGAGACATCCCCTATTGATTTAAACAACCCACTGGTAGAAAATCTGCCACGTCTTCCTTCAAGGTGTTTCAATTATTAATTACACTCATAGTTAAAAAAATGAATCTTATTTCCATTGCAGACTTTGATGCCTTTCTCTATTCTCTGTTGTGAAATAAGACTCAGAGTACTAACAGGGTATGTGAAATTTTTTAAGGCACTTTTTTTTTAATCACTGTCTGAACATCTTTTAAAGAGCAAACATTTTAACAATGGTCACAGTTTACATTAATTCAATACAGTTTTATACATTATGAGATTATATATATATATATATCACATGCTCTTAGGAGGCCATGGAAGGGCATTGCTATTTGCACAGCTTTTCAAAGTTTTTGGAACATCCCAACAGTCCTTTAAGTACTTGGATTATCCAGTAGCCTGCTGCCTCTCAGGAATACAGGGTGAGACCTGGTGCAGGATAGTTACTTCTTGGCAAACTCTCAATCCCTGCATTCAGAGGTAATAGTTGATGTTATCCTTAATAAAGTATTTTTAATATGTTTTCCAGTTTTTATGAAATGACCTCACTGCATCTTGGTAATCTAATGAGGCACCTGCTAGGAATCTGTCTTCTGGTTTCCTTTCTCTCTCCTTAAATTCTTTCCCTCTTAGTGCCAAAAAGAGAAGAACTTATATTTGGAAAGGCAGGGAACAGAGAGATGGTTGTGGCATGGCTGTTGGAAGATTTCCTGCACTCAGACCCACAGCGCACCAGGGAAACTCTGATTACTGCAAAGAGAGTAGGGGCTGAAATCTGTCTGGCGAGAGGCATCAGCCTCATGCTGGGACCTTTGCTTCCAATCCAAGTTTCAAAGGTTAGGCTGGATGGGTTTCAAAAGCTGAAAGAGGAGGATGGTGGCAAAATGAGCCATAGCAGCTCCATCTCTGCAAAGGAAAGAATTTTCCTGAGAATGAGGTATTGAAAAGTCACAATAATCTCTTTAGTCCTAACTGCAAATGTACCAATTTCCAAGGCAATACTCTTAGACCTGGAAAGTCTCTCTCTCTATTTCACAGAAAATAAATTCAAGCAGGAATGCTACAGGGAGTGGAGGGTGTGTGGGTGGGTGTGTGTGAAAGAAAATAATTATTTAGAAATCGTAAAATCAGAGAGAGAAACTTATTTGGAAAATACATGTTTCTTCCAAAGCAAACATTACCCCTCCAGCAGCTCTCTCCAAATCCTTCTCTCAGCACTCTCAGGGTGACAGCAAAAATACTGCAAACACTGGGGTTGAAGAGTGACAGAACAAGAAATCACAGAGGGTCTACTGAACAATATAACTCTAAGATAAAAAAATTCACATTTGCTTTTTGTATCCCATTGAAGATGCGAGGGCTTTTTTCAAAGCAGTGCAGCAGTCTATAAAAAGATGGAAGTCCAAAGCTCATCCCTCTTAAAAAAGCACCGTTCCCATCCTACAGCCATATAACCCACATCAGCAATGTCCATAAAACATTCTCCTATTATAGTCCAGGACTTTGCAGCTACAAAAGGGTTCCTTTCAAACTCAGTCTTTTTTTATGCACCCTGCAGGCAATTTTACCACCATCATCTTAAACCAAAAGCAGTTCCAGGGGTGCCGTGGGACCTGTGCTACTGCTCAGGAACTGTGGGGATGGCAAGAAGGGAGGACTTCCTGTAGGATTACTGTTGGCATCATGGGTGTGGGAGCCTGATGAGACCTGGTCAGGATGGAAAACTGCCATATGAATAGTCCCACCCTACACCTTCCCATGGAAAACCCAATTCTTGCTCCATTATTCTCTATTCTCTGTGTTGCCACAGTTGCACCGTTAGAAATCATCCTCAAAGGGATGGTTCTGCTACAGAGGGGATGGAATAAGAAGGCAGCTGAGAAAGGGGCTGCAAGTGGGGGGATCTACACTGACCAAGCAGGGAGAAGGCAGGGACAGGCACAGAAATCCAGCTAAGCATAAAGATGCCCAGCCACAGCCACCACTTGATCCCTATTTTATTTCCCAGGCAGGTCCCCACCTTAGGCAACTGCCTGCTTAGCCTGTGCCTGAAGCCCTGGTGGTGGGGCCTGTCTTGTGAACTGTGGCCCTAAAAATGTCCTGCAAGGTGTCTGTTTCCCTTGAGAAATAAGTTGGGGAGCATTTCCAAGAGCTGAAGATTGTGCTGAAATCAGCCAAGTTAAATGGTGGTATATGAGAATAGGCATGAATAAACCTCGGGGGATATCATTTGTCACTTACTGTACTTGTTAGAAGTTACAAAATAGCAGTTCAGCAGAGGTTATAGAAAGGAAAATGCAGGAACACAAACTTCCAACCCATTTCCAAAACTCCCTACAGCTCCAGTATTTTCCAGAAAGATGAAAATTTCATAAAGAAGAAAATAATAAGGATTAAAATGAAACTTATTTTATTTAATTGGAAAGTAGTAAGCTGTTCAGACCTTTCAGTTGCCAGCAACCATTGCTTTTAAGATGAGAGAGATCCTGATCCAGCCATCAAAAATTTTTGGACAATAAAATGTCCATGAACAAACACATGAAAATGATAATAAAGAAAACTGCACTGCCAGAGGTCAAACCTACTTTATACTAGGAGCTGAACTCTGATAATTCACAGTAGATTAAATTCAGCAGCAGTAGAAGCTTAGTAAGGAATTTGGATGTTAGGAAGATTTAAGCTGGGAATAGGTCTTATTTTACCAAAGGCCAGACATGGACTCATACATGTTTATGAGGAAAAAGCAAAAGTGACTGAATTTCAAAGAATGGGCTGTGTAGAAAATAGTTTGGGCATAGCAGGGTCTGTGGAAAATGCTGTCAAAAGTTAGAGGGCAATAACTTAAATTTTCGTCAGTAACTTTCAACTTTACTTCCAAATATCAAAAGCCAAAAACCATGCCTAGGAATACTAAGTACAAAATGGTTTTTGAGCACAGACTTTTCATCTTCCAATGTGAAACTGAAAATTTTTAAAGAAAGCAAATGGTTACAATCACAATTTTTTATATTACTCAATATCAAGCTTTTGACTTCAAAATATTTTGAGGAATATTTTTAATTTATTATGCTTCTAAGTCCAATCCCATTTCCTTTGGAAATAACACTATATTTTTGATTATAGGGGGTGTAGAAACCTTCAGAGCAAAGCAGGAGGCTCAGGGCAGCACTGTAAACCCCTGGGTGGGCACCAAGGAAGGCATCAGGCTGGGGACGAAGAGCAGCATTCTCCTGGATTTGCTCCAAAGCGAGTATGAGCATGTGTCCACCGCTGCCTCCCATCCCCTGCCTCCACCTATCTGGAGTATTTATGTTATATGCTCTTCTCTGAACGAAAATTTCTTTTGGCAATTGCAGACTTCACTTCAGAGTCCATCTTGGCATTTACTTTGAAATAAGGTGATTTTTTGTGGACCAAGAAGCCTCTTTCATGTGGCAGAGCCCTGCAGCAATTCGCCAGTCTTTTCATCGATGGTTCAGGGATTCTGTGGGACGTTTCTGTGCAGAGGAATTGCAGGCTGGAATTTTCCAGTGACAGCACAGAAGGGAATTTGAAGGGCAGTAGGGCAAATCTGCCTGCCATTATTATTAGCAGGTGACTAGTACTGTAGCTGCCTGTCAGAGTTAAATTACAGCTTGTGAGATCTTTAGCTATTCCTGTCCATAGTCTATTTTTGAGAGTCAGTTGCCATTGAAGAAAAGATATAATTTTGATAGCTGCTTAATTTGTGTACCTATATCCTGCCTGACAGAATGATTTCCCTGCCTTTATAAATGGAAGCATGTTCCTCTTAATTGGCATTCAGTTCTCTGGCTGCATGAGCATCCGTCTGTCCAAAATCTTTAGAGAAACAGTTCACAGAGAGCAGTTAACGATGATCTCTCTCAAAAAAAATTAGTCCCTATTTTTCCTCTGACAAATGAAGACATTGTTTCAACAATATTTTCTTTCTCCACTGACAGTGCTAAATATTTATAACCTGTGCCTCCTAGAAATACTGGTCTCCTTATGAATAAACACTAGGCTAACAACGAGCAGCTTACAAGAATGCAGGGTGTAGCTGACCTATTCACACTCCTTCCCCTCTCCAATGCCTGAGTCCCCATGACAGCCATTTAAAATCAACACTGATCCTGATACCTGACCCAAGTTTTTTGTGTTTGCCAGAAAACATACTTAAGTAGGCCTATCTTGGCAGCATGTAACAAACAAGGCCAAACCTTGCATTGCAAAATGTTACAATCCAAGCCACATATTAAAAATGTACAAATAAAATGAACATGTCTGTAAGCCTTGGTAAACACATCCCACTTCTGCCAACTCCCAGTTCAGTGTGTGATCAAGTACTGGTGTGGCATCCTTCTTTCCTCCCAGTCTTTGCAGGTTGATTTCTTCAGCATGAAAGCTCTAATTTGAAGGGGAAGGCACCCCTCTAACCACCATGGCCTGGGCACATTGCTGTCTTAGTGAACATGGGTTCAAAGCCCCTGCACTCTCAGCTTTCCAAGTATTTTTTCACTGCTCTGGTTTTTATTCTTGTGCAATTTAGGACTACCTCATGCACTGGGAAACAGGTGCATCAGCTCTGCTTCTGTTCAAGGCCCCTGCCTTCCCTAGGACTTCACCTACAGCAAGGCCATTTGCAAAGATGTCAAAATAATCACACAATTACATGTATAAGGTTCCTTTGTTGTAAAGGGTCTCAGAAAGGCAGACAGTTTACAGCAGGGAAAGAGCTTTGTATTCTAATTGCTGCAAAGTAGGACTGCAGCAATAATCAAACTAAATAGATTTTCTCTTCTGGGTGATGAGTATATGAGGTGATGTGGAGATTTTTCCCTTATGTTAAGGGACTTGTTCACCAATGGATAAAGCTACAGCATTGCTCCCAAAAGATGCAGTTCCATACTTTCTACTCATATGGCTAATCAGCATTCTTCCCCATTTAAGGACTGTTTTCCCATTGTTTATGAACCATAGTTGTCTTCATATTTATATAATCTCCTCTTTCCCATCTACTTCTCAAACCTCCAGTCATTCTGTGCCTGTTGTAAGCCTTCAAGAAATTCCCAGCTTGTGTTTCTGCTGTTAACAGGACACTGCCCTCTTTTACTTGGCCGAGCATTTCTGTTCTCACTCCCAGCTCCCTCAGGAAGAGCCGAGCAGCCTGCAGCAATCTTTCCTTTAGCTTTAGCCCTCTTATTATCACACACAACTCCCATTTGAAATTAGTCCATCAATATTTAACTTCCATCATTGCATCTGGTATGGAAAATGCACGCTCCCATCCCTTGTCTGCTTGCTCCCACTGAGCACTGCTGAAAATGATGCCTATGATGTTGGGGAACAAGTACAAGTAAGGTAAATAAATACATAGCTTCTCCTAGAAAATTAACACAAAGATTTCCCATCTTTTCTGCCCATGGAATTACAATTGTGCATGACTCTAGAGAAGCATGTCATTCCTGCTGCTAAAGACATTTCTACACTATTTATTTTATAGATTAACTAAACTATGAGTGAGCCAACCCCTCCTAAAAATTTCCCAGCAAACTGCATTGACACAAGTAATCCACTGAATGACATGAAGAGTCCAAAGTCTGTGGAAGCCCCCTTGCACCAAGCCCACAGCAGCTGCTCAATTTTAAGTTCCATTGGGTTCCATTTCTCAATAATTCAGTATCACCTTCCAGACGGAAAAGAAACTTAACAATTCATATTTAAATAATTGCTTTATTTGATTCCAAAACATTAACTGAAAAAACAAAAAATAAAGCTCTTTTCTCTGGACCGAAAATTTTATCAGCAGTTGCATACTTTGCCAAGATTCCATCTGCACAACATTATTTGATTCTGAGCAAAGAGGATTCCAGAAGCATCATTCCTAATAGTGTTTAGATCTCAGATAAATATATTTTTTTTATTTTCTTAAAGATTAGCTTTTAAATCCTCACAGTTGCCTGGCTTTCCAAAAGCCTAGTAGGATTTTTATTTTATTTAAAGGTCTATCACCACCTGTCAGTGCAGCATCAAGAAAACACTGGAATGTGCCATTAGTTCAGAGCTTGGGTAGGACAGATGAGCTTCTTTAGTAGCTGCACTGTATTAATGCCTTGTTAGGGGTTCTTATATGTCTCCTGATAATAGGAATGACCTCTGGAGCAATAGCAATTTATCCATACATCTAGCTTACACTGCTTGTCCCTGATACTAACGGTTGATAACCCTCTTAGGCTGCTTTTCATCTTCTGTGGAAGCACTCTCACTCTAGAATACATTATTTTAACCTGTCAGCATATAAACAGGACAATTACTTACACCACTGTAGGCCGAAAGTGTTGATAACTAAAGTTAAATCCAGAATTGTCACTCTAATGTTTTCCTGCTAAATCAAGCCCAATGAGGCAGCATGTCTTCTCAAATAAAAACATTTGTCAAACTCACTAATTCAAAATCGACCTAGTGCAGACCTCTTGATTTGCACTGCTTGCTGACAAGACCAGAAAAGCAGCAATGGAAACAGTGAACTGATTATTGGGGCAAAGAGAGAAAACTATGAGGCAGGAAGAATGAAGCTGGTTTGTGTCTGTGAAGGGAGAACTCAGCAGAATCCAAGAACAATAGCAGCAACCCCCATTGCACTCAGGTTTTGTAAGACTTGCACAAAATCTAGGCCTTCTCCTGCACTCCTGAGTGCAGCGTCACATCCACAAAACCTGCTATAGCTGCTCTGCATCCTCCTCCAGCCTGTTTCCCACCAGCACATACAACTGCATTAACAGCAACATCATTTTGCTGAACAGACCACCAGCAGTAAAGCTCCAGCCTATGTACTGCATGCAGCTCACCTGTCCTTGCTGACCAATTTCTATAAAGGAAAAAGGCAAAAGATGTCAACACCATTTCTTCCCTCACTTTCCATCCTTCCTACAGTGCCTCTGCCTTGTTCATCCGATGGGCACGTCATTTCCTGCTAAGCAGAGCCAGTGGTGATGCTGCTCCCTAACCTTTCTGCTTTCTCCTTCAGGGACTGCCTCAGTGCTCTCTCTCAGATTTGACCTTATCTTCCTCCTCTCCTTATCCAAACTAAACACAAACTCCCCTGAAATCACCCTCTCTGAAGTCTCTGCTGAAGAGAACCTGGGGATTTGTTCTTCATCTAAAGCTTTCTGAAGCATTCTGCTGCTCTGATGCTATTACCTGCACTTGCCTTCTACACAGATATTCTACTTTCCTATTTAGCCATTAGCCGCTGATACAGCCCTGACCAGGCTGTGTTGAGACCTTGTCACTTCATCCTTCCTGACACTTTGTAAAAAATCCTTAAAGAAATGTTGATCCAAATACCTCATATCTGCCACATCCCATCTGCTAAAAACCATCCATGGGCTTGTGCAGTGTTCTCTGACACCAGCGTTCTAGGGAGGAGAAAAGCAACACACTGTTGCTGAACCTAAAAGGAACATGAACACAGTTTGAGAAAAAACATGATACCATGTATGGTTTTGTATCAAATCTTCACAAGTCAGTCCATATTGGCTAAAAATTGTACACAGAAATTCAGAGGAAGAAAAGGGGTGAGTTTCTTTGACTCTCCAGGGTGGACCACTGCAAACCAGCAGGATTGCTCGCAATCCAGACCTCGAACCAAGTTGAATTTGCTTTACCTTCTATGCTATGCCTAATATTACATTAAAATAGCCTGAAATCTGGAAATGTAAATAACCCAGCTGCAAGTAAATTAACATCGATTAAGCTCCTCTTTTATATTGTTGTCATAACACTTGGGCCAGTTTTTATTTCCCTGCAATTCCGTGAAGACAAATATTTGCTTACAGTGATATAGTAACTAGTATGAAGACTTTCAATTGAAAAGAATCTGTGCACTTATTCCTGACTATGTTCCTTCAAGTTTTTTAATTCCCATCAATTGTGAAAATTTATTATTTATTAAATTATATACATTTCATTGTTTCCTTTATTTTATAGCATTTGTATTTTTTTCCCAATTGTTTTATTTTAGATTGGCAACCAGGCTTTGTAAAACACTCGTCATACCCTTCAATCTAAGGTTCAGATGGTAACATGTCCTTTTATAATAGTTTGGGCAGGTAATTATAGCAATAACCATATGTACAGCTTATTGTTTGCACCTCTGGATAAGGCCTTTAACCGATGTTTTTCAGTAATACTGTTGGAAAAACAAGAGTGGAAACTAATGAGCATATAATTTCTGTATGAAAACAACTGGAAACAGAAGACCCCAAATAATCATCCCTCAAGGCAGAAGGACTAGGGTTCAGCACAAAAAGGAATGCAATGCTGGTTGGGTCCCATTCAATGTTAATATTATCAGTACCCCTCTGCTGATGAGACGGATGGAAAGGATATGATTTAATAAGCCATGCTCCATTTACAGTCTCGGGTTTATTAGATATAGAGGCTAGCAACATAAATGTTTAAAATGCAATCAGAAAAGTTATAGATGGTTTCATTGAATATTTCACCTGCAAAAGCCTGTGCCACATAAAATGAAGAAATCTGTAGGAGTTTTACATACAGTGCAGCTTCTTATTGCAAAGTAAGCCAAACACTTGACACACATATTAATACATCCTTCCAGCTTATTTTTTCACTGTTTATTCTCTTCTTAAGCTTATTTTTATGTCTTTCTTATTTCTTTTCCTTTTCTAGTTTTTAAACACAGTTTCAAGATCTTATTTTTTTCAAAGTCTTCATTGACCTCTCTGTGACTGGTTCTTTAAAAGGCCAAAGTCCTTATTCATCACTCTGTTAATCTCTTAATATCTACAGCTGGTTCTTTCATACTATTTGTTTATTTATTTTACTAAGGACTAAACCCATAGGTATCAGTTTGACAAGGGCCAGAATATATTTTCCACTGTGGCATTCTTCCCACTCCTTTAAAGACCTCTAAAGGTCTCTATGCTCTGTTTGAAATTACAGACAGCAGTTTAGCAACCAAGGAAATAACCCCCACCCAACTTTTGCAAACCTCTCGACTCTTGAAATGCAGGCCGTGGGCCCACTGAGAGAAATAAATAACCTATGGACCTGTCAGAAAACTCACCAACATAGCATCACTGTCACTGTACTGAATAATGTAAGTAGCACATTGTTCCTTAAAGAATAAGAGTTATTCTTTAGAATAACTCTTAAAGAATCCAGTTATTTCCATTTAGTTCATGCTATCACAGGATGATTTTAAAGGCACATTTTCTTTTTCATTTTCTCTTTTTACTAATTATGATAAAACCAGAGGTATTTACTTATTGGAAAAAATTGCTGAGATCCAACAGAGAGAGGCCTGAGACCTAAGCACTACTGAATATTGTGCTGAAGGTCAGAAGTCTTGCAGTCTTACTTGGGTGTGTCACATGCAGTGCATTGAAGAATGCAGGGCTGATAATTGCAATAATAACTTGAACAAACAATCTCAGTGTGACATGATGGGGGAGTGAAAGTAGTTAAAAATGGGGGAAATGCCAATAAATGTCAAATGCAAAAGAGAGAAAGTTGGCAGCAAAATACCAGAAGCCAGGAATGACACAAAATGAATGGAAGAAAAAGGACAACTGAAGAATCAATGGTCAATAAAACTAAGGACAATAAAAAGACGTTTGTAAACTGTGTTGCAACAAAGAGTATCTAACCAACAGCTACTGGTCCATTACCACTATGGAAATGATAACATTGTCAATAATACTGAAAGAAAGACAACCATGTTCAATAAACACTTCTGTTCTGTGTTTCAGCTAATGCCAGTGATGGAGCTGTCTAACAGATCAATGATGATTAAATACTGCATTTTCCAATAATAATTAAGATTAATTATTATCTTAATTAATTAAGATATTAAGCACCATCTCTTACAATCATAATCTTTAATTAGCAATACAATTTATATCAAAGAGTTTAAAGCTTCTGGCTGGAGAATTCTCATGACCTTTTCCAGTTGATCTTGAACATTCACAAAATTCCAGGCTCCAGAAAACTCACTCTTGTCATAGTATTTAAAATATTTAAGCAAAATTAATGAATTGATTGTCAGTTTCAAGGCAAAAAACCAAAATTTACCAAAAAA
>VZTN01012938.1:315518-363448 GCA_013400515.1 Erpornis zantholeuca
GAGGCATTGATGACCCATTAACAGAAGATAGTACAGAGGGGGAAGGCAAAGAAAAAACACTGCTTCACTTGGTTTTAACAGCTCACAAAGATGGTAACAGAATACATTTCAACCCAGGACAATGCTTTACATAAGGGAAAATTTTGACCAAATAAATGCATTTTACTTTCTGTACAAGTTTTATGTTGAATGGAAAAATGAAAATGATTCTATCAAATATTTTCTAAAAAGTTATTTGGTCTACAAAGAAAGAAAATATAACAGAAGTGGAAATGAACTGAACTAAATCACCTGCAAAACTTCTATTTTTATGGGAGACACAATGATAGGAATGGGCTTTAAGGATAACAGCACACACAAAAGGTAGAGTGCTGCTTTGTTAATGGAATTACACTGTGGATCCTGAGCCAAATGGATGCAATTTTATGTGAACTGCACACACAAAAAATTCCCTCAATAAACATATGGAACACGAGGCTTCTTTTCTCCTTACTTTAACTAGGCAGCAGGGAAACGTTATGACCAAAGAGTAGATATCAGTGCTAGAAGACTTATAGGGCTGCTTAAAAGGGAGTTCAAAATAAAATAGAAGGCAGACAAAATAATTGCTTGAGCAACAGAAGTGATTATTGTTTTCCTTATAGGGTTTTCACATTTTTCAGGATGTACAAACCCGGGCACACATATACAGTTTTGAAACTGTATTTTTCTTTTAACAGCAGAAGTATCTCCTGGATGTATGAAGAAAATAATGCATCCTATATAGTCTGTTATGAGAGCTTGAGGGCTTTGAGGAGGAAAATATCTTCATAACAAAGGAGCATCTGAATAAAGAGACACAAACCAGGGCTTAAATAATGCTTTGTACTTTCTAGTGATTTTTTTTCAGGTAACATATAACTAACTAGAAACCACTGGCACTGGACTTGTATTACTTTCCTTGCTTTGGAAGCTGGATTTGGCAGCACACTTAAGAGCTTTTCAGAAAGCTCCTGTTGATGAACTGTTAGAATGAAATCCACATCCCATTTGCAGTTAACTATCCTCATCTTTTAGTAGTCCCAGTCTGCATCCCTGCTGGCAGTGACTATTTGTTTTTAATAGAGCATCTCTTTTTAAAACTTACCTGACACTAAAATGCTCATTATGTTTGAAATTACAGGAAAAAAGGACAACAGTTCTGGACCCAAAAAAACATTGTCTGTCACTGCCCTCCTTTTCCCCAGTGCCAGGTCTCATAAGGATGATTGCAGTGCAATCTTTAAAACTGTTGTCTTCATCCCTCGAGCCTTGCAAGGAAGGATCTCAACAACACCCTAAAGCCTGCTAAGAGACAATAACTCCTTCAAAGACAACTGCAGCAGCTTCCAGGGACAGATTTTCCTCACAAAAGTTACACACATACTCCAAGTACTTTATTGCTGTTAAAATAAAAATCCTCTTAGCTGCTGCAGTTTCCAAACCCTGCTTTTAGAATTCTCTGCAGAATCAGTATTTTACTGCAAAACTCTTTGCTCTTTTCCAGCTCTGAGCTGCAATTTCAAATTATAGTATCTCAGAGATCTGCCTGAAATAGCCTTGGGTTTGTTCCTCCCAGTCTGATGGCAAATGTGTTAAAATGTGCAAGACTTTCCAGTAGGGAATGTGAAGGGTAGTATGTAAAATCCAATGTCCACAACCTGATAAACTATCCAGATGCGTAACAACCTCATGATCCTGAAGAACAAATCTCATGGTTGCCTGTTTTCAAATCCTTTTAATTATTTAGAAGGCATTCTGGCTCACCAAGTGCTAATGATTAGGGCCAACCAATTGGAAGTTATTGATTATTGCTGAACTCTCTAGACTGCCAGTAGTACTGACACATGTGTGCCACAGAGCATGGTGTGAATACCAACACACATAATCTCCTGTGCTTATTCAGAGAGCACTAATTGCAACAGACCACACAGACCCCACATACTTCATCTTCCTGATAAGTTCTTATCGCATGAATCATCTTATAGATTAGCTTTCACTGCTTGTTCTGATCTTTGTTTCCTACAGAGGCACAGCCACACTCCGCCACTCACTCACCAGCAGATTCCACATTCCATTCCTCATCTTTCCTGAGGGTTTGCAGAGTGATCAATGACTGCAATGACTGCAGTGATGCTGAAATTGCTTCACTTACACCTGTCTCACTTTGCTCGTCATACCTGAAAAACTGTACCACACCCTTAGAAAACTGGAATTCTCAAAAAATTCCAAAATGAGCCAGGCTTTCCTCTGTCCCATACTCCTGCTTCAGGAGCACAGAGAAAGTAGAGAGAAGTTTTAGTTGTCTTAGAGTAACTTCATATCGTATCCCATATCACCTGCTCTATGCCCAGAAAATGCATTTTATGCCTTTTCTGTTCTTTTAAAATGAGCCTGAGAGGGAAGAGAAGAAAAAAAACAGCCAGAAAAACTTTTTTTTCCAAAACAGTTCTGTTTCAAAGTCACTACTCCTCTCTGTTGTTCTGCTGCTTTTAGATAGTAATAGCTGCTGCAGCAGAAAACAGGAGGAAGCACCTTCCTTGCTTTCCAGCGAACACTTAACTCTGTTTTCTTCAAAAGAAGAGAAACAGAGTTTTTTTCAAAGACTTTAGTTTCTTCTTTTTTTCTCTTCTGAACTTGTTCAAAACATCAAAATATCAAAACCGCACTGAAAAACTTTCCACCAGCCTGCAGGGGAGTCCCCCACATCGACCCAACTTTGGGGAGGAGAGAGACCATAGCCAAAAATCTTTAAACTTTTCCAAGTTTCTCTCCACAACAAAAAATTTTATTATTTAACATTATTATTCTTTTCCTGTACGTTTGTTAAATAAATAGGTTTTTTTCTCTTCATTTTCCTCCAAAAAAATATTTCTTTTCCCAAACCTAGTAAAAAAATGTAATTACAACCTACTTTCCATCAAAAAATATTCCCCTCTAAATTTGTCTCAAACCAAGACATAGCACACCTCAGCTTCTAGAAAAGCTTTAGAAAAAGTTCCTACTTCACTAACCCACAGCTAGGTGAGTCTGCTAAATTTTTAATCGTGGATAACCAGAAAAAACACCCTGAAAACAATACAGGAAATCCTTACACAACCTTCAAACATCAGTGCCTGGATAAGTTGATTTGCTACAGTGAGGAAAGCCTTGAGGTTACTAAAATGCATTATCTTAGCTCAACCACAATTTCAGGGTGTTTCTGCAGGTCTTCTCTTACCAGAAAAATAGCTTTTTCTCAGCAACATTTTTTTACTACAAAAAGATGAGCAACAAATACTCCCAAATCCTATGTAGGGCATAAGCACAGTGTGATCTGTGACCAATTGTTGCAAAATAAATAATTTTCTCACCATTTTAATGAAAATTTATTCAAACTGAGTAAAGATTTTGTACAAAAGATGTAATGCAAGCATACCCAAGCAATTAGGAATTTTGCTCCACTTCCTAAATATATTGTAATGTCAGCAGCTCAGCCTTATGCAGAGATGATTTGACAGTACTTGAGAATCTCAATTGCACATTTAAAGCCAGTTCAGGGACCTTGTTATTGTTTGCAGTAATTTCTATTTTTTCTTATGCATTTTGCACTAACAGCCTCTTAGCCAAATTATATTCATCTTTAATAAACATCAGCTCCAACTAGGCACAGATGTATCATTATAAAGCCTTGCTCTCCATCACAAGTGAAAAAGGTAAGGTAATCCTGTTGACCATTTTCCAGATTTAGAAACTCAGAAAGACCCCCTGATTCTGTAGATATTGAAATCAAGACTGAATCCTTCAGTGTCAGCTGGCTCTCGGGCAGCTCTGTTCCCAAGGGATAGCAGTCTTTGTTCCAATACTTTAAATTGTTTAGCTACTTGAAGCTGGCAGCAACTCCAACCAAAAGCCACATTCCAGTGCTACCAGACATCAAATGAGAAATTACCGTGGCACTTTCCTTCAGTGTGACTCTCAGGTACACAGGAGGACCAGATCTATGTGACTGTTAATGCAAGACTTCACACAGACCCACCAGCAGAACAGCTTAAGACCACAATTAAACGCCATTGCCAGTGGAGCACAGCAACCAGAAGGATGTGCATATGCACAGCTGCTGCCTGGGAAACTCACACTCTGGAGAGCAGAAGGATGAACAGGGAAAAGTCCAGAAAGCTCTACTTACATGCTGAGCTTTGTAGGCAGGACCTTCTCTTCTTCCGCTCTCCTGCTTCTGTTCAGAAATCCTTACCCATGGACTAGAGGCAAAAAGATGATGAGAAAGAAGAGACTGTCAGCTCCATTCCTGTGCTTACTGGTTGCTAATTACAGGAGAATGCAAAGAAAAGACCATGCCCAAATCTCTGTGTTTCCTTTATATTACAGTATTATGAAATCTTTAACAATAATGAGACATCCAGCAGAGAAAGGAGTTAGTATATAACAGCACCCACTTTTGTCCCAGGAACAAGAAAGTTAAATCATTCCAAGCACCTGGCAGCATTTTTTCTGAGCAATGGCTCAACATAACTATTACAGATTCTGGATATACAGGTAGCAGCAGTGCTCTGAGTGCTGCTGTATGGTGCCTATCATATTTGTCTCCTCCTGTGCTCAACTTTCTTGTGCTGATAAATGAACAGTTAGAAGCTCTTTGTTATATAAGTGTCAGCAGAGGCAAACAGAGTGGAAATATGGTGGTCAGGTGTAGGTGGCTAAATACCCATTAAAAAAGATTAGGTAGCTGATAGGGAATGGTATTTTTCAGCTGCATAAGGTGTCAGGTGTTGTGGAGAGGCATTGTTTTCACAAAACCAGCTTGAAATAGGTTCCTTTTGTTTCCCCCAGGCTTTTGTGCTCTCTGGAAAGGAACCCACTGATCTCCACAACATAGAGATGATCTTTGAAAATACTTGAATGCATGGCTGAAACCCCAGAACCTCTTCCACAGTGTTGTTGCATGCTGCCTCTGTGCTGAGATTGAAATAGAAGCAGTGGCTTTCTCACAAGAAGTGAGAAATCAGCCATCACTGACTCAAACATCTTACCAAGCTCTTCAGTTTCTCTGAGGGAGATTTATCAAGTATTTGTAATTATAAGTTGCCTGTGCTGCCACTCGCTTCAGAGGACAGTGGAGTCAAATGCCTGCTCTCAATGTCACAAGTCTCCAATGAATTGCAAGAAACTTTAGGCACTTCTGTGCAGACCTTCAGGCAGGATAAATTACAACTGTTGTCTCCAGTCAGTGAAGCTGTGCTGATTTACATCATGGGAAGGTCTGGTCCCTTGTGGGGAACAAGTTTAAAGGGGGAAATAGATTGTGTCTTGCTTGTTCCTTATCTTTGTCCTAAGTCTTCAGTTAAAAATATATTCCTTGATTATATCAAGATGAATTTTAAATTTGTTTGTGATTCTTTGGTCCTGCCCTGTCCTCTGCCATGGGTGTGGAATGATGGCAGACCCAGCTGCAGCACTGCTGCAGTGAGGGAGCAGGTAGAAAGTTGCTGAGTGCTTCTGTGTATTAAGGCTTTGCTAAATACTTGTTTTTCAGTATAACAAGACACATCCTCACCTGTCTGGGGTTCAGATCCAGAGCCAGGATAGCCTGGTGGGATAGCGCCTCTTGATCAATGGGTCACATTTCTTCTTTATATGACATCTAATTCCTTACTATGACTGGTGACTGCTTGAAATCCAATATAAAAAGAACACATGTGCATAAACATGAACGCTCTAATAAGAAGCTCAGTAACATCAGGCACCAACTTGAGGAGAGCTGGTAA
Source organism: Erpornis zantholeuca (assembly GCA_013400515.1). NCBI lineage: Eukaryota > Metazoa > Chordata > Aves > Passeriformes > Timaliidae > Erpornis > Erpornis zantholeuca. The sequence continues at coordinate 321,302 of VZTN01012938.1, forward strand.
CTAATTAAAAGCATGAATGAACAGACATGAGAAATAAACGAAGTTCCTATTAGGCTGCAGCATGATGTGAAAACTCTGCTGAGCTGCCACTGACAAAGTTCTGGTCCTACAGCAAGCCCTAATTCCATGCTGAACACATTTTAGCTGCTCTTTGTCACTGTTTTTATTTCAGTAATTCCTAAAGATCATTGAAGTGTGACCCTTACATTCAAGTGGCTGGTTTGGCAGCAGAGAACAGGGCACAGATTTTGGTGCATGCCTTATCGGCTTGGGCATCAATACTGCATGGCAGAAACCTGATCTGGTGCAGCTTCATCACTTATTGTAATTAGCAATCTGTGCCCTGTCTGTACATTTCACAGCACAATACAAAGATAACCCATCTTAGAGTCCACACAGGGATTTTGTACCAATTTTAATTAAATCCATCTCCAGAACAATTTGACTACTTTCCTGGTGTGGACATGACCCAGAAGCAAATGGATTGTAAAATTTCTCACTCTCATTTATTATCGATTTCATGTTAACAATTGTTCTTCAAGTCTTAACTTCTGGACTCATGTTCTGAAGTCTAGGAAATTCAACTTACATCTTTCTTTTAATCCTGTGTTTCAAAGCATGGCATGAAAAGATTTCCTTGTGTCCCATAACTACTTAAAATCTTGCATGAAAATTATCCAATGTGCATTGTTCTTCCTTTTAAATAGCAGTTTTTTACATGCCAGTCCCGTGCTGTGCAGGAGCTGTACTCAAGATCTTTGAACCCATGAGTAAACAGAATGAAAATAGAATAAAAGGACTTCAGAGACACTTAACTGAGACAGCTGATTGAGCTGCTAGCTCTATAATCTTCAAAACACCTGAGAAGATTCAGGAACCCCAAAAAGTGATCCTGATCTCAATCATACTGGGACACCCCTTGGTGGTACCTCTCTCTCCAGAGTCTCCTTGAAAAGCCCAGGAGTGCCCTGTGTTAAAGGCTGTCCATTAAGCAGGACAAATTCAGCCTCTGTGTATGCACAGGGGTGACCCTGCTCTGCTCCCTCTGCCAAAGGGAGTCAACAATATGCTGTGCCCACAGCCCCAGCATCCCTCACAGGAAGGCTGAAGCCCTTCCCTAAAATATGAACAAAGACTGGTGAGGGAAGATCTGTGTTGCAATCACAGCTGCAAGTGCAGTTTCTCTGCGGCCCCAGGGACACCAGGAGTTAGCCTGTAAAAGGCTCCTGCTTGCCCACATACTCCTGCAATTCCTCCTCCTTCTGGCAGTCTGGCTCTTGCCCCCATGACACCAATTCTTGTCCTGAATGGAGGAAAAACCACCCTGAATCATCTGCCATCCCACTCCAGAACTGCCAGCACAAAGGAGTTAACAAAATCTGTTTGAGCTGAGAGTATTTATGCTTCAGCAGTTCCATTAATAGGTATTAAATAACACTCCTTTAAGCTACAATGCTGCTGCACAGGGTTTCAGCCTCATCTTTATGGATGCCTTGTCATAATTTCTAGAATTATAGAACTTCCAGCCACACACCTACATATATCTGCAAAGTTACAAAACAGTCAAAGATTATTTTTTCTACCCACAACTAGCAGAAATGACTTTTCATTAATCAGGATCAGATGAGATGAAATTAAATCAATTCTTCTCCCTAAAGTTTGAGATGCACAAACAGAGAAAAAATCTGTTCTCAACCCTTAGCTCAGGAGCTGTAGTGAAACTCCAGCCCTGGATACATTTTCTCTGGGTGGAATTGCCACACCGTGTGAGCACTTACTACCTCTGCTGGCTCTTCCTCTCCACACACACACAAATGCTGCCTAAACTCCCACTGACTGCACACTTAGGGGATCCTGCCCTCTTTATGTCCTTGACTTATTCCTAAAAATTCAACCACAGACTAACCAAGATGTTCTTTCTTTTACTTTGTACATCATACACTCTCATTAGCCATCATCTCCAAAAAGGGCATTCCAGAAGATACTGCATCCCCCATTCCTTCAGGTAGTTCCAAATATACTCAGAGGAGGTAGCGAGGCAATCTACACTTGGCAAATTGTGTTGGAAAGTAACAAGAGGTACCAGGTATGGAAATGTAATTGTGCCTGAGAAGGGGAGCAGTAAATGGGCTTCATTGTAACAATGCAAAATTCAGATTTCAACTGACTCCAGGACTCCCAATGGCCCAGAATTTGAGTTCAGATCTCACGTGCATCACTTCTAGCATTTGTATGTGTGAATGCATCCATTGCATAGCAGGAGACTGGAGAAAAAACAGGATCTGCTACTGTTCATGCTGAAATCCATGGGTGTTTTGGCTAAACTCTCTCTGAAGAGCCCTGAGCACAGTGAGATATTCTTTGCATTTCCAGAAACAGTACTCTCCAGGATGCAGCAAGGCTTGGGAGCACCTGTCCTCATACCCACTTATCTCCACATGATATTGGTGGGAGGTTTTTACTACTGACAGAGCCTATTCTGCCCAGCCCCAAAGCATCCAGTGCAGTTTTTAGAACCTTCTGCTTGATAAACGGGAAACTTAAAAAAACATGGGGGAGGCACATCAAAGTGCTATAAAATGAGATGACATCCTCTGCTCTGCAGAGGCCAAGACAGATTTCTGACTACACTGTAGCAGCAAACCAGCATGATAAAAGAGCTAAAGCATGAGGTTATGATATGCTTGAATCACTCCAGAGAAAGCAAGTGCTCTGTGTAACTAGGGAGATAAATAATCAGGCAGACAGAGAAGCACTGCCCCCTCACTCACTTAAATCAAAGCAGCTTCTTTTGCCACCTCTCCACCCACTTGGAACTGGCATCAGGGTAGTTTAAAAGTTGTCATTGGCAGGAACAAATAGAGAAGTGCAATTCTGGAACTGAGATATAAACCCAGAGGCACCAGCAGTGCCTCTTCAGCAGTGCTAGCGGGTGCCCCGCAGGCCTGCTCCCCTTGATGTCAGCACCATGGCCAAAGCCACTCGAAGCTTGAAAACATTCACTGCCCTTACAAGGAGCTTGGATTTGGGAATCAGCAGAGCTGGACTGGCATATCCAGGATATATCCTGGCCAGCACACACAAGCCAAAATACAGCAGCAAACTACACTCAGGCACACTTGGCACAAGTCCTTTTTTCTGAGATCCCAGTGGCATGTTTTCTGATTAGCTGGCAGTATCTGGCCCATGACTGACTGATGCTGCTACTCAGCAGCTTGGATTTGACCCTCAGCAGGATTTGCATTCTGCCTGAAGAGCCACACATTGAAATCAGAGGGTCATGGGAGTATGTCCAAGGTCAGGTTTTACTGTAGGTAATACCCTCCACCTCAAAAGCAGCTGCATGTTTCTGACAATTATTTGAGTAGGTAATTGAACTCAGCTGTTTCAAATGTGATTTCCATACAATGTGCACTGTACTTTGATCCTGAGTTAGAAAAAGGAATAAATAATCCTGTTTTAACCTTGACTTGACATGGCACTTGCAATGCAAACACCCTGCCTGCAGATCATACAGTCCAAGGAGGAAAGAATGTGATAGTTTAGCATGGCAGAAGAGCTACTATTTGATTTTACTGCCCTTTAGTTAATGGTGTCAAAAAGACATCTCGGAGCTCCCAAAACAGGTAAAAATTTGAAAAGAAAAATCTGCTTTGGCCTCCCACTGCATTCTTGAAAAGGGAAACTGAAAATTGCACATATCCCAAGGAGCAGGTACTTGATGGTGAAAGTAGAATCTTCCATTCTCTTGCATTATCTTGGTGGTGGGTGAAGACAGAGTATTTGCTGTGCCTCCAAATAAGAATTTTTTTCCTTAATATAGATAAAATCAAGTTTCCAAAGTGCACCTTTCACATTGCAAGCAAGGCTGAGGACACCCAGCTGTGAGAGAGAATCACAGGTTTTATTCACAGGCTCTGGCACGATCGCAGCAAGAATATCAAGGAACAGGAAAGAAGTTTCCATGCAGACAGGACTCCAGTGATCAACCTGCCTGAATGACTGTACTCACAGGGCTCTCCCCAACACAGGGTCATGAGATTCAAAGAGTTTATTCTTGCAGTGTTGCAGCCGGGGGATGGGTGATATTGTGCCACAACCTTCTTGGAAGTGCTTGCATTGGTGGCAAAGAGTAGGGAAGGGTCTTTGCAAGAGTTTTTAGAGATGTTTATTCCAGCTGCCCACCTGGGTTGTCCAGGGGCAAAGACAAGACTCATGGGAAGGGTCCAGGGTTAAGTGTGTTGGGGTAGGGGCAGAGAGAGTATCGAGGACAACCCTCAGGGGGCATGGGGGCAGTACACAGGCAGGGTTAGTGTATGGGAATCAATGGGGGAACAGATGGGGGTGGCCAAGGGACAAGGAGCTTTGGAGAAATGGGGCTGGCCAAGGGAAGCAGAGCTGGGGTACATAGCACAACAGAACAGGGCATCCTGTGAGAGAAGCCTCTTCTGTCCCCTAACTTGGGGAATGCATCTCAGGGTCCTTCCCTCCCAGGGGGTTCTTGGGGACCCTTGTGAGCCAAGCTCACCGGCCTCGACATTACAGCACTCTGAGGATTTACAGAAGTCACTTATTCTCCAGCTGAGAGCAAAGACAGAGGGAGTCCCAAGAAGCTTTTGGTTAGCTCTGAGTTAGCTTATCTATCCAAGCATCCTAGAGGAAGTCTGCTAAGAGTAACAAGAGAGAAGAGAGTGCCATGGCAAAGTTATGTGTACACACCCATCCAGTCTCTTGGACCAAGGGATAATTTCACATCTAAATTACAGTCCAAAAGCACACATCCCTCTGCATGTAAAAAGTGAGGCCCTGCCTAAGAAGATGTAGCTTTTGGGGTGCAGAGTACAACTCTGAGCTTCCCTTCCAGAAAAGGGCATTCCAGAACACACCAGGTTAGGAAAGAAACATAGAAACAGGCAAAGAAATACAGCAAAATGGATGAAAAAAAGCAACATCATAATTCCAAAAGTGTCTGAGAGGACCAGCAACAAACTGGGGATACAGCTTCCCTAGAAAGATATATCAAAGGAAAACATATATGATTGCAGAAAATGAGGTAAGGTACCAGTCTGGCTCAGCAGCATGGAAAATGCTGACAGAAGGCACAGAGGCAATGATGGGACAGTAACTCCCTGATATTTGCATGACATTGTATTTAAACATCCAGTGAGCTTTGATCTGCTGCTCTTTTAAAGAAACTGTTCTTAGGAGTCTTTCTGATCTAATTGCTGTAAGCTGCTCTGTTTACCCTGCTGACACCTCTGTACAAAAAATGCATCAAATACAGCCGTGGGTGTTGGGTGCAGGTATGCCTATGCATGCACAAGCATATGCATAGGGCACATGAAAGAAAAAAATCCTGTACATGCCTTTTATCTTTGCAACCAGACCACTAAGACAGGACAGAAACTATATGCCCTTTTCATCCTTCATTGTGCCTAACTCTGACTTCAGCAGAACCATTGCAGAATTAAATACTGCTTGTGGTGAGGGAGAACAGAAAGCTCCATCTCCAAGTATGTAATGATCCACTCAGAATATACCAAGGGATTCAGTGAGTCTCTACATATGCTTCCTCTCAGCATGCAGGTGTAAGATTTAAAAATCCATATTTTTCTCCAATAAACTTAAAAACAGCTATAATACCAAGTACCAAAAGCACCATCTGTGCTTCACATATAGTGATGATGTTTTTTTCAGAGTTGATGCTGTTTCTTAGTATAGCTTGATCTTATTTTGTCAACCGCATCATGAAAAGTGCAAAGAACCCCTGTGGATCCAAATATCTCTGAACAAGATGCTTTAACAAGAGCATAAAACATATTTCTGCTTCTTTAAGGCAACTATATTGTTGACTCACACACCCAGTAATATTTAAATGTGTAGAAATGTTCAACCTGGACACCAAAGTGCCATGCATCTTGGCAGTGACTGACTGGAACACAAGACCTATGAGGAACGACTGAAGGAGCTGGGGTTGTTTATCCTGGAGAAGAGGAGACTCAGAGATGATCTTATCACTCTCTACAACTTCCTGAAGGGTAGTTGTAGTCAGGTGGGGGTTGACCTTTTTCACCAGGCAGAAACTGACAGAACAAGAGGACACAGTCTCAAGCTGCGTCAAGGGAAATATAGGTTGGATATTAGGAAAAAGTTTTTTACAGAAAGGGTAATAAAGTACTGAAATTGACTTCCCAGGGAGGTGGTGGAATCACCATCCCTGGATGTGTTTAAAAAAAGACTGGATATGGCACTCGATGCCATGATCTAGTTGAGGTGCTAGGGCATGGGTTGGACTCAATGATCTTGAAGGTCTCTTCCAGCCCAGACATTCTGTGAATTCTGTGAATAATGTCACTGGAGGTTGTTGGCCAGCACAAGACAAGGGTTTTCTGATGAAGAAAAGAAGCTGAAAAATGTGAGTACTCACAAAGCTTTATTTTCCTTGCTGTGCAGGCAGCACCTTCTTGCTGGCCATCTCTCCTTCACTACACATCCACCACTTACACCCCTCCAAGAGAGTCCACCCCAAGCACTACCTTCTTGTATACCTATGAAGTGCCAAAGATTTTCTAAAGTCCACTGAGGACATTGCTGTCCAAACATGTCTGGAATAGCCAGCAGTAAGAGGCCTCAATGATGGGGTTGGAAAACAAACTCAAAGACAGAGCCCTGGCAAGGTAAGTTTGACAAACTCCTGCCTGGTCTTCCCCTCCTTCACTTTTCCTCAGCTGTAAACTGTAACTTAAGCCTGGATCTGTTGCATCTCTTCAGAGCTGTGTTAATGCTATTTCCATTAACCTGCTCTGTTTAGGGCAATGTCAGCACCCGCCATCCTTCTCAGAGGTACTGCAGGTATTTCTCACCACATTCAAATATGGATGTGGGTGTCTACTTTAGATATACAGTTACCGATATGAAGTTTGGTATTTTACTTGACTCAGAATCATAGAATCATAGAAGGTTGGAAAATACCTCCAACATCATTAAGTCTGACCTTTGATCAAACACTATCATGCCAACCAATCCATAGGATGAAGTGCCATGTGCAGTCCAGAAGCCATCCTATGGTCAGAAAGCACCTCTTGCACAGTCACCAAGGCACACCCTACTGCACTCTGTACCTTGGTACAGCACCTGTCCCTGTTCCTTTTCCAAGGCCTTTTTTCTTCTGTTTCTTTAATTCCTTCTTTTGTGTCTTGTAATGTCCATAGGCAGAAACATTACTAAATGTTTCTTTACAGAAGTCTTCAGTATGGTACAGAGACAACATTTAACTGAAAAGTTCCCCAAGTATATACTCCTGGAAAGAAACAGCAACTTTGAGCTATTTTCCTCTGTGATGTCAGATTGATTTCCCTTGTCTTCTTTTGGTTGGTTTATTTTTCTTCCTCACTTTTGTCTTTCCAGTGGAGCACAGCTTCATGTCTGCCACTCTTTCTCCAGCAGAAATGTATCCCTGCAAGTTCAATGTCCTGCTCTGTGGCACCACCTCTTCCTCCAGCACCTGTAACATTTTAAACAAGAATGAACCAGATGGCTGCCACCACATAATCTATGATCAGGTAACATACTGAGGGAGGAACCCTTAGGAATATATTCTCACTGGCCTTCTCACTGTGCCTTTCTACTGAACTCAGCATGGTCAGTGAGTAAAAAATCACAGCATTTCATTTACCTTATAATACCACACATGTCTTTTGAAAGTTCACATGTATCAATTTTGACCCAAACCATTTTGTCCAGGTTCTCTTGTGCTGTGCTGCAGGGGAGGCTCCAGATGGATTCTCCTCCAAGCAAGCAATGCTGTACGAAGCAAGAATATAATGACAGATATCAAACTGCATTGTCGGCTGGTGTTAATCTGCATAGTCTCACCCATAGTTTTGCCAGTTTATAACAACACAAAACACATCCCTGTCACTTTTTAATCAGTTTGAGTGACAATCATCCTATTCAGATTTGCTGGAGCTCACAGCCACTACTCAGCACCATTGCATGAATGCTGATTTTTTTTTTTTTTTTGTACCATTCTTAATAATATATCTAATTATTTCATAATTCTCTGCAGACATAAAAAGAAAGGGAGAATATAAATGATTTACTGGTGAAGCATATTAACATTTAAAACCAATGACCAATAAGAGATTTGAAAACATCTGAATAGGCCTACTATTGAAAATGCCATCTGGTCTCCTGATTATTCCTTCCATGTACTTCCTCATGACAACAACACAAAAGAAGATTTGGACCAAAAAACTATTCTTGATTTAAAAAGAAAACACTTTTACTGTACTTAGCTGCTGTCAGCATCAGGCAGGGCAAAAAATCAGCTTCCAAACAAAAATGCTCAGAGAGAGATTACTGACACAGGCTTGCTTCCACTACTTTCTTTTTTTTCAGTTTCCAACCAACACCTATTGACTTACAGAGAAAAGCAGCAAGTGTACTTAAAGCTGTACTCTAAATTCACCCCCATTATCTTTGTCTTGACACTTCCTCCTAGAAGATATATGCTGAGCTCCAGGTAGATCATTTGTAACCTTTATAATGATGATGGCAACAAATATAGCACAGTGCCCTCCAACTGACACAGAATGGATACTCAATGCTTCACTATTTTGCAATGAATAAATTGCTTGTCAACATACGTGCAATAGCGGTTTTTCCCCCAATTTAATGATCACACAGCCATGACACAGCAGATACCTATGTATTATAATGATCAGGAAAGCCTGATTGAAAGATTTGGAGAATGAATTTCAAGCTAAAATTGCCACTGCCCTGGAAAGCAGCAGTATGAGTTGATTTCTGGGTTGGAGAGATGCTGCTCAGCAGTTTCACCTTGCATAGGGGTGACCTTCATTAAAACACAGTTCCTTTTTCAGAACAATAAAAGCTCTCTCTTATGAAGCATATTGTAATGGACAGCAAGATGCAATACCTGTGTCTGTCCCCAAATTGGGCATTTGTCCTGGCAGCAGGGTGACTGAACACCTAACTATGTACATGGTCAATATATTGAGAGCAGAGATGCACTGAGGTACCCAAGGGCCATGCTGTAGGAAATAGGTTTATTTTAAAATTACGAGCCATTTCCTTTCTTCTATACAAGTTTTCTACAGGAAAACAATCTGTGTAGGTCTGTATAGGAAGACAGACACCTCCTGCACTGGGAACATTTGTATCTTGGGAGTAGGATTCTTTTGTGGACACTAGGAAGTACAGAATCTCTTTGGAAAAGTGGACATGACCTACATCCACATCCCCCTGGACACCAGGACAGCCCTCACTCAAATACTGAGCTCCCTACAATGAGACAATGATGCTGTCTCAGCCATGCTGCATTTCAGGACATTCAGCAAGAAGATTTCTTTCAGAAAGAAGTAGAGCTTTTGACATTAAAATTCTCACTGATGGTTCCTCCTTCTTTAATGAATTTATCTTTATTTTTCTCAGGTATCCAATCACAACTCTGGTTTTTTTGGCTTGGGGGTTTGTTTTTTGGGTTTTTTTCCCCAGCTGATCTGAGAACACTCAATCTTTGCAGGCAAATAAACACCTCCAGATTTCAGATATCTATTATCAGTTTTACTTTTCACCAAAGTGTAGAATACATGTTATTAAAAAAATAGAAATTTCCAAAGGAAAAGCTAGACACCACTAATGAGTTCTATTTTCCAGCATGTACAGACCCATCTGGCACAGAAGCAAATTGCTCATGGCCTTCCAGCAACACCTTCAACATCAGGGGACTTCTTAACCCCAGTCTGCTTCTAAATGGAATTAGCAAAACAGAGAGAAAAGTGGCCCTTTATTGATGTTAACAATCTTAATCATGAATTTATAGTATGACTTCTTTAAAAATTCACAGAAAACATTATACTTGCAACACTGAAGTAAACAAATTATATAGCAATAGATTGATAATTTTACATTATGTGTTAAATTTAAGACTAATCCCTGCACAAAAGGCACAATTGTTTGAATTTAGGGATTTTCCCTATAGAAATATTTGTGATGAAAGTTAACAACTGAATTATTTTCCTGTCCCATTCATCTTGTCAGCTGTTAAAGGGGAGAAAGTTATTTAAAACTGAAGAGGTATTTTCTTCATCTTGCTAAACTTTAGGCATTTATAATGTCTTCCAGCTCCCCAGATTACACCTGGGGAGTAATAAACATGCACACACCATGCACTTGAAGCATGGAAAAGCAACACTGGCTTTTACTACTTTCTTTACCTCTTTCTACATTGCATTGTTCAAAGTGAGACTTTCACCTCTGAGGTTCTCATTTCTTAGTTTTTCATAATTATTTCCAGGCAGGAAAAAGTCAAGCAAGTGAGGATAAGTCATTTTCACCTTTAGTTCTACACTGGGAGAAAACCCAAGGATTCTAGATGTGCTCTGGAGTATAACAATTAGCATAGCAATTAATTATTCTCTACCAATGAAAATTTGGTTCAGTGCAACAGCAACACCATGCGACACTGCCTCACATTCTGCATATGTTTATTTCTTCCCAAATTACACATGTAGGCCTAGAAATGTCTCACTTTTTTAATTAGCATCATACCAGATGGGATGACTAAGAGCCTGAGTTTAAAATTCATGTGCAAAACTTCTCTTCTGCAGAAGCCTATGATGTCATTTAGTGACACAGACCCCGTCCCAATCATGGGACAGCAGCCACCCCTTCCAGAACATAAATGGTCACTACAGAAACAATGCTTGTGACCTCCAGGCAATGTTCAGGACCTTCACAGAAACATCATAAAGTCATAGAATGGTTTGGGTTAGAAGGGATTTTTAAAGATCATCCAGCTCCAACCCCCTGCCATGGGCAGGAATGCCATCCAATAGATCAGGTTGCTCAAGGATCTTCCATCCCACCTGGCTTTGAACAGTTCCAGGAATGAGGCATCCACAACATTCCCAGGCAACTGTTTCCAGCCCATCACCCTCACGATGATTTCTTCCTAATATCTAATCTAATTCCACTAAGGCCATTACCCCTTGTCCTATTACTCCATATCATTTTTAAAGTCCCTCTCCGGCTCTCTTGTAGCCCTTTTAAGTACAGGAAGATGCTGTAAGGTCTCTTCTCCATGCTGAACACTCCCAACCCTCTCAAACTGTCTCCACAGGAGCAGTGCTCCAGCCCTGTGATCATCTTCATGGCCCTCACCTTCCAGCATGGAGCCTTCACTTGGATTCTGCATTCCATGTGCAACTTGAATTCATTGCACAACTTGGAAAGAACGACTTCTGGATTTAGACCAACTCCTTTGCACATCCCTGCATCAAACATCAGCTCTTCAGGCCCCAGGCAATAGCTGCTGATAAAGGCAGATCAAGACAAGGCAAGACAAGCCATTTCCAAATCTCAGGCCAGGGTGTGAATTGACATGGGAAGTTACAGTCAGCCTCCTCTTCCAGCCATGTTCCAAGGGGCAGCTCAGCAGCTACTCTGCAGATTTTCCTTCTGCCTTAGCTGTGGCAGCCAGTCTTTGAAACTGCTTGCAGCTGTTATTATATTTCTGCGCTTTTTAAAATTACACATTTCCCTTCAAATACAGTATTTGCTTTAAATATTTGGAGAATGCAAATTTCTTTATTTACACATGCCTGAAAAAAACCTCTGTGTTCCCTGGGTAGTTCAGGAATTCTCACCAGCCTCCTTTCAGTTAATTACTCTGTGAGACTGCCTGGTGAAAAATGAATTCTGCCTGATTTCTCTCCTGAAAAACATGCAGCAAATGGCAAGTCAGACTAATTCTTGCTGCAAGAGAGCTGTGCAGAGAGTAAACACAGCATGTGAAACAAATCAATACTGTAATCACCAATGCAACCTATCAAACCCAGCTCCAGGGTCAATCAATACTGTATCTTCCCAGATGACAACTGTGGAACAGAAGCTTTTAATACCTTTCCAAGATAAATCTCTTCCTTTACAATGTGAGACACAATTTTCCAGTATGTTCTGTAGTAAGGGGAGGATTTTCCTAGAAATTAGACAGATCTTAGATTAAAGCAGCTAAAGCTTTCTGCATTTAGGAGACCTTCCAGAAACCTCTCCACTCAGAGACCACATTTATTTTTAACAGTAACCCTTCATGTTCCTGTATTACACACCAAGCACTGCAAACCCTCCAATTTTGCCTCTTCAGGAGAGCAGATCATTTAATGACTGAATTTTATCTGCCAAATTAAGCACTTGATAGCCCAGAAACTCTTCTATACCACTATCCAACTGCAGTTTCAGGGACCAGTTTATGTAAATCACAGATACCAATGTGTTAATGTTAGCTTTATGTGACCATGGTCTATATATGTACTTCTTCTGGGAATGAAACCCATCTGTCTCAGCACTGTGCAATGATTAATGGGTTTTTATCCCATACTACCTCCATGATGCAGTGGGCTATTAGACCCCTTTGACAGAACTGAGACACAGGGAGATTAAGGGTCTAGCCTACATGCGTAGGTGCAGGCAGACACATGCTGCCCTGCCTGTGGGGGCTGGCTGTGGAGCTGCTTGGGTCTGGAAGCCATAAACAGGATGCTGTGCTTGGGCAATGCTCAGCTGCTCAGCAGAGCCCTTTTCCCTGGCACAGCACCATGCCAATGGCTCCTAGGCAGGAGCTGTCTCACAAGCAGCCAGCCAGCATGCAGAGGGCACAGGTCTGCCTGCAGCCAGCCATGGGGACACATTTGCTGTTCAGGGACATGGATCCTCATCAGGGACAGCCCCTGATCGAGGGCACCCAGCCATTAGCAGTAGAGAGGTGAAATAGACTGGAGCCTGAGTAGCCAAATCACAAGATCATCAGGACATTAGAGAATGCCCTGAGTTTGTGTCAGGGGAGGTTTAGGTTAGATAATAGAAAAGGGTTCTTCACCCAGAGAGTGGCTGGGCACTGGAACAGGCTCCTCAGGGAACTGGTCACAGCTCCAAGTCTGACAGAGTTCAAGAAGCATTGGACAATGCTCTTAGGCAGATGGTGGGATACTTGGGGATGGTCCTGTTCAAGGCCAGGAGTTGGACTCGATGATCCTGATGGGTCCCTTCCAACTCAGCATATTCTGTGATTGTTCCTATCCTTCATTTGATAAGCTACAAATTAGATACACTAACTGCAAGGCAATACCTCAGGGAAGAGGAGGAAGAGAGAACCTTTAAAGGGTGCTCCTTCTATCCCAGAGCTGGGAACAGGGCCCAGGAAATCAAGGGGAGCAGCCATTTGAGCACAGCAAATTATGCACATGTTTGCAGCAGGGGATCTTCCATTTCACTGCTTTTCATTTTAGCAGAAAAGCCCTTCTGGCAGGTCCAGGAACATATCATAGCTGTGAATGACTGCTATTATTGCCCACTTTAAAAACATAGTAAGAAAAAATAAACAACAACATATTTCTCTCTATTTAGGATGGCTCAGGTTGAGATTAATTTGGTGTACATCCTTAAAATACACCTGCAAATGTCCAGCCAAGTTTCTGGTATACACTCCATGAATCAAAGCTTGTGCCTTGCAGAGGTCTCCCCTTTAGAGAGTCAAGAGGCACACAATGAGCATGAACTACATATTGGATAAAAACCTGTTTATAACAGCTCTCATAAGAAAAGGAGAAGAGAGCACCCTTGGAAAGAAGGAACTGAAAGATTAGTTCTTTGAATAATTAATTTTCAGGCCATTAAGGACCATTCCAGTCCTCTCACTCCTCCTCCTGTATGAAAAGTCAGGGGATTTTCCCAGAGATTGCCAGGGCTCTGCTGGAAATGATGAGGTGTCTGTGGGGACAACCATCTGCCCAAGTGCTGCCAGTCTCCAGATCAGTGCCTCAGTCTAGCGAGGGCCAAATTTCACAGCCTGCAGTCATTTCATTTTCCATTTGGCATCCTGCTGATTTCATCAGAAGTGTTAACTGAGAAAAGACTGCACATGGACCCTGAACCAGAATCTGGAACAGACAGCAGGTTTTTTTTTTAAAGCATTCCCCTCAGCCCCTTAAACAGCATGTCAAGTGCTGTGGTTCCCTCTGCCCCTGAGACATTGTACCAAAATTCCTTTTCTTTAGGAAGCCTTTCCAAGCCTCTGATGTGCATATTTTATAAAGAGAATCCTAAAATGAAGATGACAGTCTTGTGCACTACTCTATTTCTTAGCATTTTTTCTCTCTTTAACTTTCCACTTCAGCAAGCGAAGTTTAACAGAATCAATTTCTCTATGTGCTCAGTAAAATCCTAGCGGGAGCCACTGCTCCATAGGCTTCTTTTAGTTATTTATTGCCTGCCTCCTGCATACTGCATATGTTAAGAGATGTGCTACCAGCTTAGAAAACAATTAATCCTATTACTGTTTGGAACATGCATACTGCAGAAGCAGTAACAGCACTAAGGTTAACTATGCAGAAGGACTCAAATTACAAAAGATCAGTTCCAGGATGTGGAAATAATTCACCTCATGCACAGCACTGCTGCAGATATTGCGACTTCCCAAAGTCTGAGTGTTTACCCAAAACATGACGTATTTGGGTTACACTCCCTTGCCAGACCATCAGTTACAAGCAGAAGCCCCAACATCTCCTCCCTGGAGAAGCCCTCCCTGAACTGAGCACATGCCTGCTACCCATTATCATTCAAACACATCTACAGTTGTCAACAGCAGTAGTTTTTCCTAAACTCAGTCATTTTGAATCCAAGTGTCTCTCGCTTCCACTGACCTGTTAACAGAAAAAGGTTGTTCTGTATGTGGAGATGAAGACAGGTCTCAGTGTGACAATTTAGATGACATAGGTCTGCCTGAGCTCACCCTGACCAAGGATGTTGGTGCTGCCACAGCTACTGCCTTTCAGAGGACATAAACAAAATCTCAACCCCTGGGACCAGGAGAGATCCCCAAACACTTTGCACTCAAGCAGCAGCATTAGCAGCATGCCCTGGCCAAGTTCCGCACTGCTGTCAGTGAGCAGACCACTCACCAGCCACACAGTACACAGGGCACCTGCAACCCTAAAGACAGCTTGATTTGAAAGGTAAAATCTCTGTACAAAGCACAGGAGCCATCAAACTCTGAGGAGGGGAGGCTGTTGTACAGCAATACCCAGGACAAGCTGCCACAGACTCAGCACAGAGCTACGAGAAACACCTGTGTGTGTTACCAGCGGTGTTAGCAAGTGACATCCCTGCCCCAGAGAAAGACAAACATCAAGTGTTTGGTGGACACGTTAGGCAAAGACTTGGCTCTTGCTCCTCTGGTGTATTGTGCTTTCAAGTTTGCAGACAATGGGACTGTGACCATTTTTGCTCAGTCTCACTAAATCAATTTATCTGCAGGTTAAATCGATTCATCTCTCTTTGTCATCATTTCTACATCTAGAAAATGGGGATAGTATCAGCAGCCTTCCTCTTCAGCAAAGCATTTTGGGATCATGATGAGCATGATATGAGAACTTGAGTTTATTATACAGTGGCCGTTATGTTATGCCACAGCTCTAACTCCAAATGAAAGCAGTGGTGCTGTGAAAAATTTCAGAAAACACAATTTTGTACTCAATCAAGAAAATACAATATATCAAGTGTGGGAATCCCCTTCGCTTCTTGAGCTCCACAGCACAGGTTCTGCCTGTGGGTTCCTGTACCACACAGCAGCAAGTTCCTCCAGCAGTCACAGGAGCAACAACCTATCTGGGCAAAGGGACAACTAAGGGGCCTCTAGCTCCAGCTGTGAGACCTTGTGACAGCCCATGGTGGACAATAAAAAATAAAGCGTCTTTTTCAAATGTGCCTGGCTTGAAGCCAATTCACATTGAACTTTCCCAGCAGAAAACCAGATATTCCCCTTTGACCACTGCCAGTGAGGTACCAGTGTACAGAATACATTTCATCTGCTCTGGTCCAGGCTGTCACAGCCCCTGTATATATCTGGGCATGCAAATTTCATGTATTTGTCTGACTTCCTTTGACCTTCAAGTCCAGGACATCTCCTCTTTTGGTTTTTTCCTCCCTGCTTGTTGGGGTAGCAATTGCTCCTGTTAGAATTTTATGGCATGCAGCAGATGATGACACCATTCAGTCCTGTTTCTCATCAGGCTGACAGAGGCCTTACGTCTGAGCACCCACCAGTGATCTCTCACAGGTCAGCCACTGCTGGTTCTTACCTGTCAGATGCTGGCTCTGCGAGGAGGGCAAGGCTGTGGCTCCACACACGCCAAGCCAGCTGAGATTGGTGTGCTGCTGTAAATACCAAACACCTTTGTTCTCAGATAACAAGTTTACTGCCACCAGTACTTCTATGCCAGGGACCAGAAAAAAAAAAACAAAAAAAACCAAAAACAAAACTGAAAGCCCATCCACACTCCAAATCCTCTCCTTAATGCAAGACAAGTGTGTCATTCCTGTGCAGTCCAACTCATCTCTGAAGGAGACCACTGGGCTGTAGTTTCATGGCTAAAAGCACTGCTCCATCTTCTGATTGCTGCTCTCACATCTGAATTACTTATAATTTCCTGGACAGACTAGTACCCCTCTTCCAGACTGCACACCCTTCCTGCTGTGGGCAGAATCACAAGTATTTTCTCTGATATTCTTCACCATCCCTCTCTCTTTCTATTCCCTCAATCTACCTCCTGCTATTTTTCCCATGTTTGTAAAGTGCTTTTGTCCCCAGCTCCAGCTCTCAGTCCCTTGGGAGCAGGGAATTCAGCAGCCTTCAGTTGTCAGGGACATCAGTGACACACTTTCTGCCACTCACTCACATAGCCCAAAAGAGATCCTGGCCCCCATAGCTGGAGGCTTCTCTCCCTGCACATGAGACAGGGGCAGTCAGCTTCTCCTTTGCAGGCTCCAGGGGAAATGTTTTCAGTACTAAAACCTAATTCTGTCTAAACATCAGAAGCCAGAAAGCAGTGAAACAGAAATTTAAAAATAATGAAACAGCTTGGTAACACAATTCTCCACCCTGAAGTCCTCCAAAACAGCAATTCACTGCTTGAATTATGGACAGAAGTGATTGTGGAGCAAATCTGACCACTGCTAAGAGAAAGGGAAATAAAGCCTCTCTCTAGTTTTACCTTCAGCCTGACAGTGCCAGAAAATTCAGGTGAACAAGGGGAAAAAGCAATACAGGAGAGCAAAGGGAAGGTCCCCCAGCTAGGAACATCATTGCCCAAATTCTGCCTTGGTTTCAAGCTTCAGTTCTGGGCATTTGTGATTTTATTTGGCTCACTTTAATAATTGCTAATATTTACAAGTCTCCTGACAATTCTGTTTATTTACAAGCAAATTCTATAAATAGCTCTTATCCTAAGTGAAAAGGTTATTAAAGTCAATGGGAGTTTTGCTATGGGGTTTTAATCCTATTCCCTAATTGCAAATAAAAACAATCTGTCCAAGCCAATTTCAATAAAGCACCACCAGAACATTTACAGGACAGTTTTACTTGAGAATTTCTATCGTGTACATCTCTGCTGTACTGACAGAACATCAGACATGGAATGAGAGTTTCCCATAGTAAGGGACTGCTCTAGAAATACAATATTTTACTTCTACTTTAACAGGACTCGGACCAAACTCTACAACAAACCCCAGAAGTCAGCAGCTGATACAGGCAATCAACACCAACAACACAACTGCTTTCACTGCTTGGGAGGTCTGAATTTGGCCAGGCATTTTCACATCCACCCAATGGAGTGACCTGCTCCTGCCATTGCTCCCTGTAAAGCTGATTCTCCACCCACAGTCATGTATATCACTTTCTGAGCAATACCTTTCATTTATATGTGGAGCTTTATTAGCACTGTTACAGGGACTTCTGCCACCCTGTGAAACGTGGCTAAGCCTGGCACCACTGATGATTTTCTGGGTGGGTTACTACAGATAGAAAAATACTGCCAATACTCAGTGCAACTTTCAAAGCATTATTAAAGCAATATTTTTTATATTATTACATAGGTCTAATACTGTTTTGAATTTGCAGTTTTGGAGTTCATTTTAAAGTACTTAATTATACTTTGAGAAGAAATAGTCTTATAGTACAAGTCATTTTCTCAAGTACACTTGAAGAAAGGATAGTCCATGGCTCAGTAAATACAACAGTCTGAAAAGTTATGAGCTATCAGACTAAGCTGAATTGACTTACTGATATTACCTGCAATGAATGAGTTTTAGATAGCCTCTCATAAATAGGCAGCTACAGAGCCTACGATTTTATGGATGTCTTGTACTTATCAATATATATGAGAAATGATGCTGTCAAGCTTTCGAGGGGATACTAGGTGAACCACACCACTGTCAATTTAATTTTTATGATTAAATATTTGGTGCTGTTAAAGGTTATTTAACATTTAATATAGCTGCTCTTCTACATAGCTGATAACTGTCATCTTTACATAATGCTGAAGCTGAAAATGGATGGGGAAGGCATACTTTTTAGAAGGTACCTATTTTTTTTTCCAATTTACCGTTAGATTTGTCCCACTAATAGAATAATATTAGGTGAGTTTAAAAGGTTTTCAATATTCAGATGTACAAAAATTTAGTCTTAATGACAGCTACAGCTGAGCTCAACATTTGATACAGAGGCTGCTGAATTTTCCTCTGTGGTAGAAAAACCTCTCCCAGGTTGTGCTGGGGGATGGCAGCTCATCCCACAGTGGGATATTCAGGGCTCATATCCAAGCTTATTGGTTTTTATATCTTTAAGAGATATGCCATCAATTTAAAGATCATATTCCTGTTTGATTTTTTTTTTTATACTTGTTAAGGTTACTGTAGCTGAGAAAAGTGGAAGATAATACTATTTTTTTGCAGAAACCACTTTTTGTGCATTGACAGAATTCTGCCTGGGCAGGCACATGGTCCCCGCACAACCACCCAACAGAGTTAAGAAAAAAATGAAACTGTACCCAGGCTCTACTCAGCTCTTGGCAAGACAACTCACATGTAAAGGTGGGTACAGTTTCCAGAGCTCTTGCATACAACAGCACAGGAAAAAAAAAAAAAGGTTCACAACAAGGAAAATATGACAATTCTTACAACCAAAGAAATTATCAGTAAACTGCACAGACTTAATGGAAAGATTTGGTGCTTACATCACTCTCCACTATTTTGTTTTCTTCCAATAACTGAGAATGTTAGCTGTGTTTCCTAAGCACAGTCCAAAGTTATTCTTTGTTTCTTCTGCACCCACACATCAAAAAGCTGCAATTTTAAAAACACCTTGAGGCAGGAAGTGTTTCTATAATTACAAATAAAACCAAAATGTATAAACAAAACCAACCACACAACTAGAGTACAGAACAGGTCAGTTCAGGTCTTGATCCCAATTACATTTTCTGTCAAGTGGATCCCTTTGTGGAACTGAGACTTGGTATTTTCTTCAGTAACATTTACTATGGTATGTTTACAAAGAAATCTTCATTGCTTTTCAGTGATGGAATTGTATTTTTCTGTAATAAAAGCCTTTATGTGAACTCCCCTTACAGAATTACTAAAGTAAAAGTGCAAGCCTTTTTAATCTCCAAAAGGTATCACTTGATTTTGATACAGTTTCAGTTCTTTGAATGTACTGTCCTGTGTCCTGGCTCAGTCCCACACACTGGTTTTGGGCTTCACCAAGGCATTCCAAAAAGACACAAATCATTGTTCTGCAGGATGCAGTCTCTTTCCTGTAACAACACTCATTAATTGTGATGATTCACCTAAACAACAGAGAAACCTGAGCAAAGTATCACTTATCATTAATGTCAATTATCAGTGACATTAAAAATATGCCTGGGGGATGCTGTAGAAAAACACACAAACAACAAAGCACCAATGCACTGAGGGTCCAGTGGAGAGAGCCCTGGGCACCAGCCACTCCTGCAGAAACAGGGACAGCCCCGTTCAACCATTGTGCTGCCCACACATCTTCCCTGGCTGCAACGTAATGAGGGTGGATGTGCTTGGCAGGAGCTGCTGCACAGCCCTTCCTGCTCGAGCAAGCACCCGCCGAGTGCAGCTGCAGTCCTGCGCATGTTGATCAGGCTGGTTTCATGCACATCACACTTTCAAGCTCTATTTCACAGCTATGCGAATTAACAATGTAAACTGAAATATCAAGTCAAGAAGGTGGTGCAAACACATATGCATTAGTTTGGGCCAAAGCACCAGCTTTGAGTGGTGCTGTCTCACACATGGGGAGTGCTCAGTGCTTCATCTCCTTTGATACAAAACACTTGAAGAGAGATCAAATTTCAACTTCTCTGATCATGTGTAACCTCTTCATATATAATTTTAGAGTCAAGCAGTCTCTGAACTTGTGGACATTGAATTAAGGATTTTTGGGGGGAAGAATTTTTCAAATGAAACCTCTAATAGGCCTAAGTGCTCCCATTAAGTGCAGCAGAGCAAATTCAGATATTAAATTAAATAGACACGGTTTCAGATATTCAAATTAAGTTTCTACATCCCCTAGTGAAGTATATTTCATTATTTCAGGTCAAATCTGCAAAATAAATAGGGCAGAAATACAGATTTCCATATTGAAAAAAGAAATGAGAAATTTTTAGCAAAAATTCTCAAACACTTGAAAGGCCTCCTCTATCTCTTTGCAACAGAGGTAGGAAGGGCAGAAAATTATGACACAGTAATTATTATGATGGATGTTGAGCCAGTACTTTATATTAGATACACTGCTTGTGCAGGAACCAGCACTACAGATTGCATACTTCACTAAGCAGGACACTCGAGATTATAATGGCCAATATAGATTAACAACATTAGGTTAAAGCAGGATAAATCTTCTTTCTCATTTCTATTCCTTTCCCATGGAACAGCTTCTGCTTCACATTTCTGTGCTCCTTGCTCCCAAGCCTTAATCTACACATCAAGCAGGCATTTTTCCATTTCAGCAGGTACAAATCTTCAGTAACTGGATGGAAATTTATAAAATTGCACTGGTGTAAAATTCAGCTATGACTAAACTTGTCTGTTCTGAATTAAAGGTGATGATGTGTTTGCTTTTGCCATCTCATGCAAACAGCAGGAAAGATTCATCTTACTCAAAAGTAGTATGAGAATTTGAAAGACTTGTCTTGATACAGTGTAAATAATCAGCTTGGTGTTATAAAAGGGTTGATTTATAATTTTAGCAATTATTTCAGTGTCTGTGAAACCAGAGCAGTGTAACACTTTTGACATAGGTAGGGACTGAACACTGTCCTATGCTCATCCCTCAGATTTGGGTTTGCCACCAAGAAAAAGCCAAACTGTGCTTCAGTAATGATTCCTCCCAGATGTGGCCTCACTCCTGATGTTCAAGAGGAATCAGCTAAATACCGTGGAGAGCTCTGACTCGGATCTTTGGTGCAGCATCACTGGCATCAGCTCACCCTGGGTCCTCAGCCTGCATCCAGCCAGGCAGCCCTGCAGAGCTGCAGCAGCCAAGAGCTGAGCAGGGGCTACCTGCACACAGCACTACCCAGCCCCTCTTCTCCTTGGCCCTGGGTCAGTACAGCTACACTGTGAGTATTCTCCAAGCAGGTTAACAAGCTTGAAGATAAATTAGCCTGCAGATTCATGGTGACACCAGGGACAGCAATGCAGATGTGTCTTTCATTCCTTTGGCCCTAATTCATTCCCTTCTCTGGTGACTCAGCATTTCAGGTGCTAAACTTTACCCAGGGAAGGTCTAAAGTGTCATAGGTGCTGGATGGTACAGCCTCTATCCAGTTCCAGCCAGTCAAAGGGACACTGAGCAGCATTGCTCCCCTTTCCACAAGATCATGCAGCACATACACTTTGCTTTTAAGCCTCATGTTACAGCCACTCTCTGTTATGACCAACAAAAAAAAATGCAGAAGTCCTCAGCACATCACAGATTCATTTCCAGCCACACAATAGTAGAGCAGAAGACAGGTCACACAATGGCAGGCTGCTTGCTATTTTATTGTGCTAAGCAATTGCCCATGCCTCTCTCCACAGGTCATTCCAGGCAGAGAGTATGGTGGAAGCCAGAACATAGCTTGAGTTCTTAATGAATTTTTGCACTCTCTTGTGCAAACTCAGAGAGTTCTGTCCATGGGTTGCCAAGGCTCCTTTGCTCAGCAGGCTATAGCTCCTGGCAGAGCTTCCAGCCAGTTGCATTCCCACTGCTTGTTCTACACTGGTTCCTGAAGGACCACTTTGGCATGTGTCAGTGACCCCTCCCAGCATGTACAGGACTGGATTCCAGTCTAGCTCATGAGGAGAGCTCTTAAATGTTTAATGTTAGCTGCAGTGGAGAAATGCTGTAAACATTCCTGTAATTGGTCTGCTTTAAAAAATTGATTTTGTGTGAAACAGCGAAGGAAGTTCACACTGCACTTTGTGGCTCAGGAGTGCTTGCAAGACCTGAAAGGCAAAATCAGAGGGAAGGCATTGTCTTGGCAGCACTTATCTTTCAGCACGATCTGGAGGGCAAATGTGCCTGTCTGCCAGCTGTGTGCATGGTGCTGCCCTCAGCCAAAGCCATCGTGTGAGGAAAGAAGGGCTGGGAGCTACACTGGGCTGTAGGAGCAGCTCACATCCCTTTCCTGTTTCTCCTGTGCTCAGCTCAGTGCTGCAAGGGCAGACAGAAAAACAGCAAACATCTGCAGAAGGGGAAAAGTGAAGCATGAGCATAAAGAAAGGAACTCTGCAACTCAGGTGACAAAGACCGAAAGGACTGGAGATTACTTGTGCTGTGCCTTATCAGTCCTAAGGACTGGCGATAGCAGAGATAATACAAAAGTAAACTTACTGTGAATTTATGAATTGGTAAGTCACTTTGTTGTAACAGCCCTCAGTAAATCACTGTTTGTTCCTGCATTTCTGAAATGCATTGTTACATATTCCCTACCTGCTCTCTGACTTTATCTCAGTTTGCTTCTTATTTGTCAGACAAAGAATTCAAGATTTCTCTTATATCATCTTAGCAAAACTGACATTTTCAGTCCTCTTGGTTCTTAGAAAAATGAGGGGAAAAGTACCTCATTCTTTCAAGTCCTCATTCATCTAGCTGAAAATTCTGCAGTTTGGTTAGTCATTTTCTGACACAGAAAACTGGTTGGCACCACTGGATCTCTGGGTCAGAGGTGGGGAATGGCTCAGTGGGCACAGCCTGAACACACAGGAATGCATTGCTCAGCTCCTGGCTCTGCTGTTCGGTTTTTTGGTAAAGACACTGAGCGTCCTCCCTCTGCTCACAGCTGTTGAGCAGTGAAGGTATTTCCCTGTATTCAGCCACTCAGTATTTCAGCACCTGTCCTTCCAGGGAGAGCATTACCTATTTACAGTAAGACTTTCTAATCCTGTGACTATATTCACTGTGTCTTT
The DNA here is from genome assembly GCA_013400515.1 of Erpornis zantholeuca. Taxonomy (NCBI): domain Eukaryota; kingdom Metazoa; phylum Chordata; class Aves; order Passeriformes; family Timaliidae; genus Erpornis; species Erpornis zantholeuca. Next base: position 344,636 of record VZTN01012938.1, read on the forward strand.
GATCCTGTCCAACTTGGAGCATCTCAGTGCTATCAACCAGAGACTTGAATGTCCCTCTGCTTTCCAGGATATACCAGCTTGGAGTGGGTATTTACTAATTGTTCTGTTCATTTTGGTATGCAGGATTTCCTCATGGTATTATCACCATGACATGGAAGAGTTTTCTTGCTAACAGGGGCTTATGCTATATCCCTTTTCTATCCTTTGAACATTGGCAGTATCCCCTACATCTCTGTGGAAAAAAAAAAAAAAAAAAGAAAACACAAAACCTACCTATCCTCTTCACTAAAGAGTTTTGCTGTCTTCCCATTCATTCCCTGTGTGTGCCTGTCACTTTCTCTTATTACTTACGCAAGAAAATAATTTGTCCTGTCAAAAGTTCTGTTGCTCCTTTAATAAGGAGTAATTATGTATGGAAATAAACAATCTCTCAATTTTCCTCCAGGCACAGAGATTGATTAGCTTATAATTTAGCTACATGTACTAGACTGTTGTCTGCATGTGTGCAAAGGACCAGGTGTATGTGCAAAAGCAAGGAAAACAAGGAAATTAATGAGGGAAACACAGCTTAAAGAAATCAGATTAGCATTTAGATTGATTTCTGTCCTGAAGCCAGGTTAGTGTAACTTGAGTGAGACCAAGGTTTCTAGAAGTGACTTATGAGGTTGCACACACAATCTGAGGCAATCCCAGGCCTTCCACCACCACAAAAGGAAAAAAAAAAAAATATATATATAATACCACATTTTTAGCATTTCAACCCAAAACACTCTGTTCAAAAGTCATCACTCAAAATTCACACTACCAGAGTTTATGAAATGTGCTAAGAACAACCTCACAAACACAAAAGCCTTGCCTTGAAAGGAGAGAACTGTTCACATTGATCAGGCATATCTGGACAGTCTTCACAAAATTAAATCAGTTCTGACATCTCACTGAGAAATTAAAGAATTAAACAGTCCCAATTAAAAGGAGTAGGATATTTTGTAAGACGATATTATGCATGCCATATTATAATTTCTTACTGACACATCACAAAAGAAATAAAAAGTTCCAACATCCCCTCAATTTCTAAAATGGTATTTTAACTGACATTTCCAAGAAAGTTTCAGAAAGCTTTTCTTTGTACCAAACAGGAAGGAACACACACACTGAAATTAAAACATTTTCTGAAAAATAAATTCACAAGATCAGTTCATTGCTTCTTCCTATACAATAGTATTCAATAACAGCCATAGTCCAGTCTTGCCTGGCATAATATGTCAAAGAAAATGCTCTGGCTTTTAGCAATCGTTGTCTTCGAGCTGTTTTTTCCCTCGGAGGTTATTAAACCTTCAGGCACTATTAAGTCTCTTACAATGACCCTTTTTCTGTTAGGGGATGGGGCATTCCATAAGGAAATGTAATACTGAGGATGAGTAACCATATTCTTCAACTATAGGTCAAGAATATTCATGAGATTTTTTAATTTAAGCTGCTGAAGAAAGGAATAATTAAGTGGCCCAAGGATTCTTGTGCTGCTGCAGTAAAAGGCCTTTTCTTGTTGGATTTCTTGGTTTTCATCACCTCTTGCTGCAGGGATTAGGGTAAGCTCTTTTCATTTACGAGTAGAGTTGCTCAGGAAAAGAGGATCTTTCTTTCCTTTTCTTAGATAAAAGCCCAAACTTTGTGTGCTTTTAAATATAATTCTAAAGAAAACACCATTCCTAACACCTCCCAGATTTCTCCACACAAGAAGCAGCCAGTACATCTTTTTCTCTCCTCTCCAAGACATATTTCAAACATTCCCGACTTTTTGGTAAAAGGTGAATGATATAAGCACACTATGTGAAAGTAATAAAAAGTGATAAATACATCCTGCAGCTGAGTGTGAGAACATCAGGAGACTCTTGAAGAGTTAGTAGTGACGGCAAGCTGGGGTATCAGCAAGACCAAGAGGGACAGGAGGGAAGTCCAGGAGGCAAAACTAGACCCACAAGGAGACAGGATGCTGGAGACTCCAGAAAAGCTACTTGTTCTAGATACAAGATCAGAGAGAGCAAACAGCCAACATGTAGTTGAGAAAATACTTGCAATGAAAGTATTTATTCTAGAAAATTCCTCTGAGCTGAAATGGCGAACATGCGTAGGAGCATCAGCAGCAATATTCTTTACAATGTAACTGAGTGATCCCATTGGGAAGATTAGAGCTACAGAAATGCTTAACTCTAAAAACAAGAGCTGCTTAAAAATGATTATTATTACGAAACTAAGAAATTGCAGATAAAAGGCAAGGCATTTATGGGAGGCATGGGAACTATTTAGTAAACCATAGGAGATGTTCAGAAGAAATACTTGCTACTTATTCTTTCAAAAAGATCAAATAAATTGGTGATATGGTCAAACAGGAAAAAAATATAAAGAAAAAGGGCTAACAAGAAGTTCTTGTTTAAAAGTTCAACTCAGAAAGATTAGATAGGAAGTTTAAGAAAGTAGGCAAAAATACATCAAACGAACAAAAACAAATAAACATGCCAAACACATAAAAAGTAAATAGCAAAAAAATTTTCAATCCAGAACCCAAAAAGTAATCCTACCAAAGGATCTGTAGGGGTGATAAGAAATTGAGCTATTAAAGAAAGATTGAAAGAAGATAAAACCATTGCAAAAATTAGCCAAAAAGGAAAAAAAAAAAAAAAAAAAAAGGAGGGAGAAAAATCCAGCCATAGCTGCATACTTTGCATCATCTTTCTTTATGGAAGAGATTAAGGATGTTCTGATATCAGAGTGGGTTTTTGTGGCATTTTGTCTGGGTTTTTTTCCTTTTCTGCACAGGAAATATGTCTGAGGAATTGTGTCAAACTGACATGTCAGTAAGAGAAGTTTCAGAATAAATGAATAAAATTACTAGTAACAAGTTACCAGCACCAACACGGTACTGGATATGAAATTGCCAAAGCACTTACTGTGGCATGTACCCTATCGCTTATCTTCAGTTCAGTATTAAAGACAGGAAGAAATTTTAAAAATTACAGCAATTTTTTTCACAGGCTTTTCAGAAGACTGAAAGAGCTAAGCCCTTTAAATATGACTGGTTGGCTAAAATGACAACAAAGAAAAGAATTAGCAGGCACTTAAATAAATACAAAACTGTGAGCATGCACCATCTTGGCTATTGAAAGAAATCTTGGCTCACAAATAAACTGGAGAAATGACCTAGGTGAACTATTTTACCTCCACTTCAGAAAAGCTGACCCAAATATGGGTCATATTCCTCATTAAAAGATCTTCAAGAGCTTCAGGTGTCCTGGGATGGGATATGATGATGTTCCTGAGCCCACTAACGGTGCCAGAGGCAGCAAAGCCAGCATAGGAAGGAACTGTCTGTCCCATAGGATCTGCTCACTGCATTCACAGCTGACAGGAAAACTGATGGGAACCCTTGAGCGACAAATTTTACTGAATATACAAAACTGGTCCAGATACCTCACAGACTATTTAGGTTCTGAGTATCTCGCATGTAAAAAAATGGGGTGATAAAATGGCAGATGAAACTCAATGTCAAGACAGGAAAGTCTTTAAGAGGAAACAGAAGCATATCTATATACACATATCGATTATCTTCAACTCACCACTCTGAAACATCTTGTCATTTCCATTCAGTATGGGAAAAATGAAAGAATGATGAATAAAATTCTTCTGATTTTGAAAAAAAAAAAAATCATTTGTGAGAATGATGAAGCCCTAATGCTAGGGCCTGATGCACAAATGACTCCATATCATAGATTTGAAATTCATAAATACAGAAGGCTGTATTTATTATTTCATTTCATTTCATGCAAGCATATCAAGCAAAGTGTAAAACTGCAGAAGCAAAAAGCAAGAAAGCTTTCTCTCTCTCTGGGTAGCAGCTGCTCAGAGAGGTTGTCTCTGTGCCTGTCTGTGAACAGCACAGTGTCCCACAATATATGAAAACAAACAAAGATAAAGCTTTTTCATTGGCCAAGGAAAATACCTTATCAAAACATCTTTCTTATATTTACATTCTTTGTCAAAGTTCTCTTGGGAACCTGCAAACGTTCCCTTTAGAAATGGAGAAGTGTTACAACTCAAGACACTTAAAAAGAAATTGCTTTTTTCAAGCTTGTTGCTGTGATTTCTCTAAGATCCACTAAAAAGTCAGCCCACATTCATTGGTATGTGTTCACCACCCAGGTCACACAGCACAGAAAACATGGGAAACAGCCAGTCAAAATGAAGATACAAACTCTTCCTTACAATTTAAAGTGAACCAGATCCTACTATGTTTTAGTGCAAATTAAACTCCAAGAATCCACCAACACTGAACTACAACAATCAGGTTCTTCAGCTGCTTCATACAGCAAGCACCAGCTCTCTCTTTGCTCTGAAGAAATCACAGCCTCCATTGCACAACTTTTTTCTGTCTCAACCCATGCTCTGTTTTGGATCACCAGGCTTGTTTGAGAGACACAGTCATATTTGGTGTCTTCAGCTTGTGATTTTTCCTTCACTTTGGACAAGTCATTTCCAGAGTAATTCTCTCTTATATGAGCAGGGAGTAAAATACCATAGAACAAAGTCTACTGGTTTCCCAAGGATCAGGACTGATGTTAGTGGAGGAGGAGGGGTACAGTGCATCCCTGCTGGAAAAGCTGCTAAACTTGATGATCTCTAAGGACAATGGTCAAATTGCATGGAAAACCTAGAATACACATGCATAATTCGGTCTTGAGATTCATATCACAGCCTTTCCAATGGCACTGGAATTTAAGTACTATTTTGAGTGCCCTAGCTCAATTCACTAAAGAGAACTTCAAAACCATCATTTCAAAAGATCCTGAGTTCCTTGCAATGGTCTGCAATCCACAGTAAAACCAAGATATATTACCTAAAAAATATTCTCCTATATAATTTCCCACAAGTTAGGAAAATGAGGAGCACTCCAGGCAAACTGTTCCATTTTACTCTCTTCTAGATGCAAAAGCAGAAGCACAAACCTTTCCATTTGCATGTTTGGGGCTTTCAAGCTGTAGAAGTTGTTGCTATATTGCACAGATTTGCTGAAATGCTCCTAATTAGAGTGGCAAGTAATAATGAATGTATGGTGGACTTTTAACTCAGTTTGCATTAAATATCTCTTCCTCTTTTACCATTAATTATGTTTATCACTGACTGTCAGCTATATGTCAAATTGTTACAGGTACATACGCCATGAACTGTCTAAAAAGCAGGTATACACAAGGTCTGTGCAATTATATTTGCCAAGAATGCAGTAAACTAGTCTAATTTAATATTGTGCCTCAGTTAATTTCATTTCAAAATAGAAAAAAACCTTTTATTGCTCTGAGATTTCAAAGATTTCTAGCCTCCTCCTGTGTACAGGGATTGTTTTTGCAAAACGCAAAATCTGTTCTTAAATACCAGCTGTAGAAATCAGCTCCTTTCAGTAGATGAGCCTAACTGGTTTGTTTCTTTCCTTCCTACAACTTCAAGGTACACCTCTTGAACCAAGCCTTGACTTTCACCCTGTGCTGTCTGTGTGGAAGTGATCAATAAAAAACATGTTAAGGAGATGGAAGGGACTTGTCTTGCTCAACCTGATATACTTATTGGGGGATTTCTGCAAAATTCATTTTGAATTGATCCAGAGCATTTCATTTGACCAAAGGAAATAATCCTGGCTTCACTATATGGATCATTTAAAATTTTTTTGTTGTTGTTTAACCTTGAAATTCAGGTCACACCTTTTCATGGAAAATGCTTCTTTGTAACAACAGGATGAAAAGTTTTTCTTGATGCAGTTTGGCTGTGCAATACCAAAGTGAAATGTTTCATTTGATTACTGTGGGGAAGAGTACGTGGGGATGCTGCACTGGGGTGAGGCTCCTGCCACATCACAGGTCTGAGCCCCCATCATGGGCTTGGCAGTGCCTGCAGGAGGAGAGAGGGCTTCAGCCACCTGTGAAAGAGAGCTTTGACATATTCAAAGTTTATTTTCCCATTTTATTATGGGTTACTGAGAGATCTCAATCTAAATTTGTAAATGGTGTACATCACACCACGAAAATCTTCATTTCTTAGCATACATGCTCTTCAACAAAATACCACAGTTCCTTCCAGACCCTCTGGACACATGAACAAGACACACCTGAAACAAGTTTTCACTCCATAGTTCTGCATTCCAGTAAACCCATTCCACTCCACCCCAGCCACTCTGCTCATCAGCATTTTCCAGGGGCACTTCCCTGCTAAACCTTGGAGTGTGCTCCCAGAGAACTTGGGCAACCACAGCTGTCAGCTGCCTGAGCTTACCCACATATTTCCATCCACAAAACCTTGCACAAGCTACAAAAATTGGAAGTACTTCATATACACTGTCCCAAAATGTTATATCCTTCACTGCGTACCACCACAATTACAAATCCCAGGAGACACAGCAGTAGCTCTCACTGACATGCCAAACTGCAGCCAATTCACATAGCATGTTAATAATGTTGGAAAATTTAAGTACTATGGGGAAAACCTTCCTCCAGCCAAAACACTGTCCTAATTCTTCAGTAGAAAGCCACATTCTGTGGTAATGATCTGAGTTTAAATGTCTCTGTTTCCACTCATTTATACCCAGGCAACTGTGAATCAAGGAGTTAGAGCCCACTTATTCCCCCATGTCTCCAAGTATTTTTAATAAGTAATTTCAGCCAAGAAAAGGATCTGGTTTTGCATGTTTACATTTTTGCTACTCTCAGCTCTGACCCTGTTTTTGAATCTAATTTACAAGTGACAGCTCTGCAGAAAGTGCTTTTAACAGAGTATACTAATAAATTATGAAAAAACAGATTTACAATCTAATCTCTCCATATGTAGTGATGTGTATTAAAGAAATTGTTAACATTAGAAACCACTGTAAATTTGGTGTATGCCTCAGAAACTATAGTCCATATAATCAACAGCAAAAGTTGTGGTTTTTCTACAGTCCTGCTACTTAGATAAAGTGGAAGCAATCTTATTGTAAGAAAATATAATTTTCCTAGCATACTCTTCATTAGTCCAAAGCACCAACAGTCCACTCAAAAAAAAAAAGTTAATGGTTGATTTTTCTGACTAGTGTCTATGCTTTAGTCATTAGCTAGCACAAGTTTACTCCTATAAAAATATCTGTTTCCTAGGGATTGTTAATTACACTTTATTGAGAAACAATCAGTTATTTAGTTGAGATACCCACCCCTTTAGAAAACTGAAAAGCTGAGATATTCATTTTTGCAATGAATATCTATCCAGTAATTACCATATTTACTTTTCATTTATGGGGGAATAATCTGTTTTAATTAAGCCTAACTGAAGAACTTTTATCAGATGTAATTATCCCTTTCGATAAATATGTCTCTACTAATTACAGTTAACCATGGGATTTATAGCTCTTAAGTCATTTGGTGGGAAACATAATAAATCTTTAGTAATACATGCTAAATTACTATAAATTAATTCAGATCATTAACATAATAAACAAATTAGGAAAATTTCACTTAATTAGTTTGGGTGGTTAACTCAAAATCCCTTGTAAAGCATCATAGTAATCAAAATTTCACCAGTATTTTTAGAGATAATTTTTTTGTAACAAACCTGTTTGAATATTTACACAGAAAATTAGATCACTGCTGGAACCCAGGATGCACATATTCCTTTTAGATCATAAAGCCTTTAGGAATTGATGCTGGGTAACATTTTAAATGCAGTTAATTGTGCCTCACAGGTTTTCAAGTCTATACCATTGCACAGTGAAGAACCTGCATGGTGGTAGAATAAGATTTTAGAAGTAAGGTACTTCCTCTCTCCTTCCCTTTGCTCAGTCCTCAAAAGGCAGGTACAGGGAAAGGTGACAACTGAGCACTCAGTGACCAGGAATGAGAGATTCCACAGGGAAAACAAAGCAGCTTGACCAGGCAGCGGTAGGTGGCCAGCCTGGATTAACCCACTGCCTGCTTCCACCCTGCATCAGGATGATGCACTGGGGGAACAGAACTGAACTGACAACCTACAATCCTGCAGCCTCTTACTGAGGCACACCCCAACACGCACTGTCAAACCAGCAAGTGCAGGTGTCTCCTTGCAAATAACTCTTATTCCCTGTTCCGTGCCCAGATAGCACAAGAACAGTGGGGCAGGGAGCTGACATCAGGTGTATGAGGCTCTCAGAAATCCCTCTGCCATCTTCTTCTTGAACTGAACTGTCAGTGTATGCACCAAAGACTTTCCTGAGTGGATCCTGTTACACGAGCATTGTTCTCCTCTGCATGGACTGGCAAGACAAACACTGCAGAATGTCGGTGTGCTGCCACACAAAGAGTTTAAACTCCTGCTGACAAACACACCATCCCAGCAGTGTTTCCACCTCCTGCTAGTTGGAGATAAGTATTGAGCTTAGTTCAGCCAAGTCAAAACCCATCTCCATATTTATACCAAAACCACTCATCAGATTACATGTTCAAGGTGAGGAATACAGATGAACACAGATGAGCTTTTTAGCCATGAACTTTTGGAGCTTAATCTTCTTAGATAAACTCAGACAAGCAAAGAGCTTCCCCGCAGGCAAAATATCCTTCATAAATAGAAAACAAAGCAAAGACCATTTTAAATCCTTTTTTCCCCAAAGCATTATTGGATCTTTCTGGAGGGAATACCCCCTTTATTCCATGCTATTCTACTTTGCTGTGGTGATCTGGGAGGGACAGGGGGTATTTGGCTCAGGCAGGCCTGATTTTTCTGCTCTTTAAGTTACAGCATGTGTAGGTGAAGGACATAGGACAGAGACACCTTTCCATGTCCTGACTTCAGGTCCCAGAAAATTCACTGCATATAAAGAAAAATGAGAAAACCAGTCTGGGGGGATCTTGACTGAATTTTTTATGTACTAGTTTTGGTCTTAGCATTTCCCGTACTCCCTCCCTGCCTAGCAGCCTTTTGGCTGGTGAAAAAAAAAAAGCCCCTTTTCTTCTGGCCTCCATAGGCAGTTCTGCCCATAGTGATCCAGGGTCCATAGAATATCTCCTAGCCAGCAAATGTCACCCTCTGCCTCTCCTTGCTCCAGTCCCAGGAGGGGGGCAGGCAGGCAGAAAGGGCAGAAATCACAACACTCTCACAGGAGCTCTCAGGAACACAGGACAGCAAAAGGAAAAATAAAGAAAATCAAAGTCATGACTTCAAACAGGCCTGTTTCACCCAGGAGCCCTGGCAGGACTCAGCAGCACCTCTCCACACCAGTCTGGAGGCTGGAGAAACTTGTCAGTTGATATCCAGTACTGTTTAAAATGTCCCAAGACAGAAGAGTGCATGACAGACCCCTCAGGGGAGGCAGAGCAGATCCTCCCTTCCCTGAAAGCTTTGACTTTCAGGATTCAAACTCTTTGGAAAAAAATCCCTCCTACATGCTACATAATACCCAGGACTAGGGCAATACAAAGAATGCATCATGCACAGAGTTGGAGCTGAACATCTGCAAATGAATGAATTTCACCCTTAACTGAACCTTTTAATACATCAGAAATTGTCCATCTTCATGCTTTAGTTTCTGAAGATGGATGGTGCAGATGTTTTATTCAACTTAGTGCTGGGAAACTCAAAACCCTATTTGTATTTCCAAACTGCCCTGTTAACTTTCCTCCCATTTTTACCTAACTCATTTTTTACCTTAGTCATATTAATGGTTATGTAATAATATTAGACAACGTTTGCTAACCATTAACTCCAAAAATAATGGTTGTGCTAAATCAGTGCTAATTAGCATGTCACAAACTCCAGTCCTAGCACAGGGTGATGACTGAACGAAAAGAATGTAATGTCACTTCACCAAGAATTACATATACAATTTTAAGAGGTATTTTAAATATTTTTCTTAATAGCTGTCAGCAGAAACGATGGTACGTGATTCTTTAGAGAGCATTGCTCTTTACTAAGTACAGGCAAGTGAGTCATCACCAGCCTTACACTGGCTGCAGAAAACAGATTTAATATTAATTTATGAATAGCTGAACTTTTTCTCTTTAATGTCTAACAGTGAAGTATGCTCTAAAGCCTTTATATTTCACTGCACATCAGCAAGGTTGTCAGGAGCAAAAGATCAGGATAACATAATTCTTATGGCTTGTTCTCACGCACCCCTCATTTACTCCTGAAGCAGCCTGAATCATCCTGAAAGTAAGATGCATGGGGTGGCAAAATTTAAATGTGAATGGAGTTGCTCTTTAAGGGCCATCAAGCTTTTAAAAGCATAACTTCCAGCTGAAACCGTGGGAGTGGGATTCGTTCTCTCAGACAGACACTGAGTCATTCACATTCATTTCCCGCATGAGCAAAGGAAGGTCAGGCCACTGGCCGTGCCTGTGTACCTGCATCCCAGCTCGCAGCAGGGGCAGGAGGAAAATGCAGATGGCAAAGCCTCCCAAGGCTCAGGATTTTTACCTTTTCAAATCTTCTCTCTAATTCACTTAATGGCATGAAGCAATGTGCAGATATACCAGTTCCTCAGTGCCTCAGGGGTTACAGAGCAGGCTGCCAAAACAGTAACTGCTGCCATTGTAACCAACAGATCACAGCATTTTATGTATTCCATATATTTTTAACTCCAATGTCTTTGCAAGGCAGAGCAGATACATCAGATCTCCACACTGTTGCCTTTCCCTGGTCTAAAAATTAAAACGGAGACATGCTTTATGGGGAAAAAGGGGTTTTTACCTCAGTATTTATTTAAGGATCCTTGGTGCAGTGCTTTGTGCAAGTGGAATGCCCCAAAATGCAGACACTGCCTGTCACACACCAAATTACACACAATTATAGGCCTTTCTAATTAGCACATCTATCAAAGATTACCCAATGAGAGGCTCGAATGAACCCCTTGCTCCAAGGAACCTTCCCCCTGCATGGGCCTATCTGAGTTTACAAAATGTGTTCTGGAGAGGACCTTGGTGTCTGGGGCTCCCAGGATGTTTGGTCTCCTGGTTTAACAGTGCCGTGGGTCTCAGCTAAGTTATCAAGCTTGGAAAGTTACAAGTATGTAGGCTAAAAGCACTAAGAATACATAAAAACTATATAAAAGGGTATATAAGAAAGGTATAAAAGAAAAGGCAAAAAAATCATCCTGGCATCAATACAGAGTGGAAAACTACACGACAGCTTTGGTAGTCTCCACAACCAGACCCCTAAACCCAAATTTTACAACTGTGTAGGCAAAACCACTTAAAACATGTTCATGGCACACTGCAGAATCATGGTATTAGCACAGTGTTTCACTTTTAACTTTTTATTGATTTTCACATTTATGAAACATCTACAAACATACCTAAGATCAGATACCTCTCTACTGCCAGGGAGGTGAAAAAAAAAAAAATCACTATTAAAGGATCTATTTACAGAAGATATCTTGGCAGATTTTTTTTCTTCCTTTTTCCTTTCAAAGTCATGTAAAGTCATCACCTAGGGTTTCACAAGAACAGCAGAAAAGGTGATTCCATCACCACACAATACAGTTTCTTGGCAAAGCCCTACCCAGCTTCCTCCCAATACTTCCTGTGCAACATGGGATGAGGAGCAACACTACAAAAAAACCCACACATAATTCACTGATGTCACATTGTGCTGAGCTTTTTATATAAACTGTGAGAGATGCCAGCCCCATTCCCCTTCTGTTCCTTTCTTGATATTCCATCTTTGATCTCCACAGATGACAGCTCTTACCCTGCCTTAGAATTCCCAGAAAGCACTGAGATAATCTTAGTCTTTAGCCCTTCAGTGGAAAGCGTTACAGAAAAACCTCAAGAGTACATAGCCACAAATTGTCCTTCTGCTGCTTCTATCATGGTATGCTTGGACACTTGCATTCCACATCCTGAAGTCTGGGCATCATTTTAATATTGCCAGAAAGTGTGGAAGGAAGACGCTTCAAGCTCTAGGGAACAGTTTAGCTGTAATCAAAAAGCTAACTAGAGACCAAGGTGTAAAGACATTGAATACCTGGTACAATGTTCAAAGACAAGTAGGCTGCTGCAGTATAACTTTCACTACTGAGCTTTGACAGATGAACTGCATTTCTCTAACATTTTAGAAACCTGAGATCCTTCGATTAGACCCTGCAAGAGAGACTCTCTAACACCTGATGGAGGAGAAGGCTTCAGTAAGAATCTGACCTCTGGTATTATTATGATTTAGGAGGACAGCAAGTCCTCCACAGGAACATCCACAGGACACTTAACAGAACAGTATTCCCTTACCAAGCAGACAATGGAAGAAAGAAGGTGAAGGGCTTTTGTGTAGGACTCTTTATTATTACCATCACCACCTGGGTGTTCTGTCTGCTTGAACTATCTCTGTGATCTCTCAGGTGTGGTGAAACACTGACTAATACTGGACATAAAATTGGTTAGCCTCGATGATCCTAGTAACTTTCAACATTTCCTGAGCAGTGAAATCTCGACAGGCGGCTGCTCTCTCCTCCCTAGGCTATTTTCTCTGCGACAGTAAATACATCCAGCACTACTGCTGTATCACCCCTTCAAGTGCTGCTGGTACAAGCCATCAATTATAATTTTATAACGCAATAGAGGCTGGTTGTCATATTAGGTAATCATGAGATGGTTACAGAACTACACAAGGAAAGTGAAGCCTCAGGCAGTTACGGTAGCTAACAAACCTGTCATTAATTACTGAGAAAAAAGATTTCTGCCTTTTAAATAATTTATACAGCTGGATCTACAGTAGCAAAAGATTAAACCTAATTAAAATGGAATCTTTAAATTCCAAGGGAAAGGCTGACCTCTGGACTTGGCCAGCACCAGCAGAGCACAGATAAGGACCGAAGCTAATGACGATCCTGCCCCCCCACTGGCACACAGCATTTCCAACTCTCGCTCTGGGCTGGGACTCCCATTATGAAATAATTTCAGACAAAGATAAAGACCTGCTAATCTCGAGCTTGCACATTGGATGCCTTGCTTAAGAACTTTATCCCTATGACCAGCATATCTTTGGAAGGGTTTCTTTGTTTTGGTCTTTGAGGTTTAGTGAAGGGTAGTGTAATCTTCCAATAGGGTTACTGCCCTCCTAGGTTTCAATTAAATTGGTCTGTGCTGTAGTTCAATTCCTATGTACATTCAAAAAATTCTCTGGGTGAATTCAATCCATACAAATAATACAGCCCCCTAGTATGCAAAGCAGCGTGCTAATGCACTCCAAACTCATTTGCATTCTTCTTTCACAGGAAGCAGCTTTTATTATACTGCATTTTAAAATGAAGTAAAATGTGGCAAAATATTAATCTCATCATTATGCTTCCTTGTAGCAGTCTTTGCTGTATCTCCTATTATGTCTGAAAATAGATCAGTACTGCCCCAGTTTTCTGAACTCCAAAGCTTACTGAGAGGACTCTTTTCAGTCTGATGATTCAGGTATTAGGCATCAACAAGTTCTCACATCAAGTGCTTTCAAAACTTTTGGACACTTTGGCTTTCCAGAGTAATTCCAGAGTTCTAAAGATCTGTCCTTCTAGCATAATATGGAAAAAATCTGCATATACATTTTTATATATATACACACACATATATACATATAAACATACATACACTGTATGTCCCATGACTGTAACAGGACATAACTGTTACATAATCCTCAGCCTATGCAGTCCATCCAATGGACATCCCCATCAGTAAAAGTAACTTCCAGCTATGCTGGGAGTTTAGGATTTTTTAATGTATTCATTTTAATAGTACTTCAAAGCATTTTATTCTATTATCTTTGGCTAGATGGTAAAAGACCCTTGCTTCAGTGCATATTGAGGCCTTTTTGTACATATCCAATATCTTATTTTCAAATGAAAATTGTTGAACCACTGCCCCCATTTGTCTGCAGGCTCTAGTCAATACCTGTGTTGCTTTATCCCTCTGCACAGAGGGACTACATCACACAGTATATATTTCTCACTACTATTACAGTGGTCTTCCTTAAAACTACCCGACAGTTAAACTTTATTATTACTTTTCAGTCTTAAGGTTATCTGAAAAATGTTATTTGACATTAGAATCCACCCATTATACTGCGTATTCCCTAAACCACATTGGTTAACTTAGACTAACCTCCACATGGTTAAATTAGCCTTTCACGTCTAATTATGCCCTGTGACAGGATAAATTAGTTCCAATCCTCACAGTCACAAGTGACCTGTTCTTTCAAGTGACCTCTATATTTGGACAGTAATACAAATAAAAAGAGACATGAAAGCAGGACCAAGGCCTAGACACATAGGATTTTGTACCAGTTCACAAGGTTAGTTTAAAGATTTGAAGACTCTTGACACTGTTCTAGTTGGGAGTTCCTGGAAAATTAACCTGCTTCAAAACCGATAGCAGGAAACAGTAAAGAATCTCTCTATGCACAAATTAACTTTTCATCACATGTTTCTATCCTGACAGATTCATGTGCTGTCCTCAGCTCCCTGTGCTAGCAATTCACATACTATATTGGAGAACATCCAGAAGCACTTTGGAATGAGTTAATGGTTTTACCTGAACGATAAACTGTCATTATCTAACTGTTATACAACAATCAAAGCGGGTTTTGATGCTCTGTTAATCTTAGATTTCACAGGTGATGATCTTCCCATCCATTTACTGTTCTCATTTATCCATCTTAATTCTGATGTAATTTGGTTGTTTGGTAATTTTGCTAAACTGCTCAATTCGCATTTAAAACCCATTCAATATAAGTTAAATAAATTGTGTCAATAATTGGTAAGGAAATGTTAAATTGGTACAAAATAGACCTTACTTAAAGCAGATCTCAGAAGAAAAGGCAACTGCTTTGAAGACTGGACAAAGCTGTTCAGACTGAAAAGTTCATGGAGCCAATGAGAAGAGCTATATGTAATTGAGTCTTAAATCATTGCTGTGAACAAGTCTTCATTGAAAATTCAAATATATTAAAATAAAATTAAAAGCATGGGGGTCTTAGTGCTACTGTTTTTCTCATATGGCAACTGTCCCTCACTGCATTCCTCTTAAGGCCTCATTTCAGTTGTGCAACTGTGCGTGAACAGGATGAAATGGATGTGCCAAGAATACTCAGCCAAAAATCAAGACATCTTGTGTTCTTATGCTCCACATCACCAGCCTGAAACTGGCTGAACTTTGCACAGCACCTGAAGCAGCTTCTCTCTAGCAGGCTGTAGACTCTGAGGGCATGTCAGGTGGAGAAAGAAACTATCACTGCCAGATGATCTTCACAAAATAACTTGGGGCTGCAGCAGAGAACTGAAGCCTGAAGTTCTTTTTTATGATTGTTTAGATATCTAGAGAGACATCTGGAAAAATGGGAGTTTTGCCACTGGCTTCACAAAGGTGAGGACATTGCCCTTCAGTCAGAAGTCTGAACCTCCAGTGAACCCCAGAGAGCAATTGTTCAAGCAGATCAGTAATTTCCCCCTCTTTACATGTTGCTCATGCTGACTTGGCCTTTTGGTAAATTCCCTGCAGGGTCACACATCAACTCAGCAACAAACACATCTACTGGATGCCATTATTTTATGTAATCTCTATCTCATCCAAGTACTTTTGGCCCTTGTAATATGTTTTGTTACTGTTTAGCACAGTGTGGGGGTTATATTCATCTCCTCACTCCCTTTCTACATCTAGGTTCAGCAGTCACATACAATAAGTTTATCAGTTCTGCCGACCCAATAATGCACTGAGGGCACAGTAGCATTGCTCTCACAGGTCACCCTCTCCCACAGCTGGCAGTCCACATGCTTGCACATTCACCACTCACTCAGTCTCCTCTCTGCACCACACTTTCTCACACAGAGCTGAGAATCCCTTCCCCACTCTACAGTTCAAAACCCCTCTTGTGTTGGATGGTCACCTGGCTAATAAAAGCAGAGGTGCCTTGCCACCATGGAAGGCTGTTACCTGCCCTGCAGGGACACAATCCAACAAAAAATCACAGGGCAGGAAACAGAGTATGCCTGAGTAACCCCAGTCTGTCATGTCAGCTCACATCAAGGGACACCTTCCCCCAGGCAGCCCTCCAGGTCACCTTCTGCTATCTCGAGCTCCGGAATGAAAATGCAAAATGACAAACCCTTGCCCTGTGGTGTCTTCCCCAGAGTATTAACATTTCCCATACCGTCACTTACCACAGACTCCATAGAAACAACAAAACCCACCAAGTTCAATATTTTTTCCAGCTCCAGCTCAGTGGCAAGTCTTCTGGCAGCTACTCAGCAGATACAAAGCGAGACAGTCTGTAGGATGGGAAAGATGCTGAAAATCCACAAGTTGCTCTGGTTGTCATGAATGGAGGATCTAGACCACTGCAGTTTACAAGAGGCTAAGGATCAAAGCACTATGAATATTTAGGGTCTAAAGAGCTAAAACTAATAGAACATTCAAATTAGGCAGGAAAAAAAGTACCCAAAAAGACAGGAGATGTCATTATGTTCTATAATTTCCTAAAGCACGTTCAGCACCCACATCTCAGTGTATGACTTTTATTATTAATGACTTAAATGCGTAAGTAACAAAGGACTGTGCTACCATTTGCAGTTCATAATTATGCCACATTTGCCTGCCACCACTGATCCACTAATACTAATTTTGTTTAAGATACACTGTGTTGAGAACTGTACAATAAATCTTGTGATATAAAGTAACAACCACTCCAGCCTTGTCTGTGTGATTTCTCTCATTTCACCCAGAATAATCTTTTTTCATATCCTCTATACACTGCTTTAAGAATTAATAGCAATAAATGCATGTTTGTATTGCATAAAATGTGAATTTTAGCAGAATTGTATTTGTTGAAAGGTCAGTACTAAGAGCATCCCACTGAACATGGTGTATCAGCTGGGATTTAAAGGTCTAGAAAGTATAAAATGAATTACCAGTGAAGTCAGAATACAATCTAATTTGGCATTCTTTCCCAATACACACTGCCATGAAAATATTTTACTTGTCAGTGCCTTTCTCCATTTGACACAGATATCTTTTTTAATGTTATATTGGTACAGTCCAAGATAAATTTTACCATTTGTTCTCTTAGCCCTTTAACCAGATTCTTCAGTGCTGTATATCTGAATAATTGGGCTAGATTTTATATTCATTTTCACAACAGCCCACCATATTATTACATTACAGGTCTTAGTAGCTAAAATCAATATTCAAAGTTACTTTTATATTCTGCATGAAGTTTCTGTATTTCTATTCTGCAACTAAAGTGCGCATAGTTTGTATTATTCAAAGTTCCTACAGCAACCCCATGAATATTATAGTATTATTCTAAAATTAACTTTTATGTGCATTTTGCTGCAAGACAGGTGAGCAACCAATATAAACATGTTTAAGTCCAGACATAGTAACTTTTTCTGAACATGTTTTGGAGACAGTCAAAATGTTATACATCTAGAGAGTAAAACAATAAAATTTTTAAAAATTGTTTTACAAAGTACTTGGCTTACAGAAACCTTTAATGAATACTCTAACTAGACAATTAAAATTCAGTGCTTATTCATTGCAAGAAACTGGCATTTCTTACTGACTTTTCTTTAGTTTTGCAAGAAATCGAGGACTAAAAATAATTCAGAATTTGTCAGCCACAACACCCATTACTGAAAATGTTATGGATACAGCAATATTTGCTGAACTTCTATCCACTGCAATTGATTTTGATCTGACCAGGCTTATTCCTTATCTACGGAGGACAAGAGTGCTCCTGGCCACTTCTCTGGTTGCAAAACTTTCCCCATCATTCTCCAAATATCACCAAAATATAAAACAATCTAAGCTGAGCTAGTAGGCAAGCCAGTTACAGGAGGTAACAACTCTCTTCACATCTTTTTCTCTTTATTTACCATCCTACCAGTACTACTGTATGTATATAGCAGGACAGCATGGGCAAGTAGGATTTAATGACCCACTAAAAACCCAGAAGTGGAATGTGGTTGACACTTCATCTGCAGTTTATTTCCTCTAGTTCAAACCCAGGAAAGCAGTGCAGCAGCATTCAGCTCTGGCTTTGCTCACAGTAATATCATAAGCACATGCTTAACTTTAATCATGTCATTGCAACAATCATTGGACTTGATTGTTGCCTGGGTGCAGATGCTTTCCAGAGTAATGTCTTTATGTCAGTTGTTAAGATTCATCCGCACAGAATTAATGGACCAACTCCTAGTTAGTCCATTTCCAAGTAATGTCCATGGAGGGTCTCCTGAGACATCTGCACATTACGGGCAGGACAATGCCCAGACTTCTGACAACCACACATCCTGATCCTACCAACTCCACCTACACTGACAAATTCCTCCTCATGCAGGCAGGCCCTTCCCACAGAAGCAGCAGCAAGAGGAATAATGACAGTTCTGTCCTGGAGTCAGTGCTGGAATAGGCAGACACATCCAAAAGTTTCATCTCACACTCCAAATAAAGATCAAACAAGATAAAATTACTTGGTCCAAACAGTATCTCTTCTTGTAAATGTATCTTTCTCTCCTGTTCTATTGTGGGGCTGATATTTAGTGGATCTTAGAGAAATCCAGCAGCAGGCCTGAAAAAGCACTTTCTTCCCAAGGGAAAACTTCTTACTCTCTAAAGAGAACAATCCTATAAACATTTCATGTTCTCAAGAAGGTTTTTGATAGAGAATGTAAACATGAAAAGATGTTTTGAAAAAGGGTATTTGCTTGGCCGATTAAATACTCAATCTTTCTTTTTTTCACACTCTGTACTACACTGTTCTGTTCACAGACAGACACAGACACTCTCTCAGCAAACATGGCTG
>VZTN01012939.1:0-68849 GCA_013400515.1 Erpornis zantholeuca
CGCGCATTCGTCACTGGGGCGCCGGAAAGGCCGGGCGGGCGCGGCCCCGCTGAGCCGGCGCGCTTGGTGCCGGGACTAGTTAAGGCATTAAGGGAGCAAATGCCATACCAGAATAAATCATAAGCAAGTCGCAAGACTTCTTCCAACTTTCTCTACAATCATTCGTACATGGAAGTCCATGATTTTTCCCGCTTCCTTCTGGGAAAAGGAAATTATTCCTCAGTTTTGGGGTGGTCCCAGTCCAGTCTAAGCACTTGAAGAATAAATATCTGCTCCCTGTGTGCCAGGAAGAGCTTTTCTAGGCGAGAGAACTGAAGAAGGCTTGGCCTAGTGCATTTTTTCCGTGGAGTAAGAGCAGAGGCAGACACAGCTCGTCAGCACTCGCAGCACTCTCTTCTCCAAACACAGTTCTGGGTTGCTTTGCAAACTGTCTCTGCCATATGGTTTTCTCCTGGCACTTTGGAGATTATGTTACCACAAATGAAAGAAAGTAAAGAAATATTCCCATTAAGAGCCTTTGGGACCTGCTGGGCTGAATTTGGAAGTGGACGTTCATTCCCTGCAGAGCAAATACATGACCAAAGCAAAGATGCCAAGTGGGGTCTGAAAGCACCAGTTTGACAAACCTCGTTGTCATTCTTCTTTTCAGTGACTTTTGCAATCAACCTCTGGAGCTGACAAACCACAGCTGTCCCCAGTGCTCCACCCAGCCACTCTGGAACAAAGCAGTATTCCCAGCCAAATCCAGGTGACAGGAGGCTCCTCTTCTGACGCTCCTGGCCCGATCTGGAACTGCAATGACATATTACACATAGTAGAAGAAACTCCATTTGATTTTTTTATTTAAGCAGAACCTAGGGACAAGTGCTATAGAAGTGACATCCACCTAATTGCTCCCACAGTGGAGACGGTGTAATTCCTACACGACCTCTCAGCATCCAAGCTCTAGCTCTAGGCTGACAAGGGGAGGAGCCAGATCTCTCCAGTGGAAAGGATTTCTCACTTACTGAGTATGAAAATGGCTGAAGGTGCAATCTAGTGAAAAGAGCAATTAATGTAAGAAAGATCTAAAGAGAAACAGTTCTCACGTTTGTCAAGTCCCATTAAAACCTGTAAATGTTTGCCTGTCTGTGTGTGCATTCACAAGAGAAGAGAAAACCAAACACTAGAGATCATTATCAGGAGCAGAAACGTACCCATCTTTGTAAAGACACGTAAGATTAGTGCACGAGATACAAAGAAACAAAGTATTTATTGTTAAAAGCTTTTCTACTAATCACTCGGCATCATACAATGGATATGGTGGCTACAGAGTAGAGGGAGTTGCTCTCTCCCTTCTCCCCATTCTTTATACACGTATTTGCTCACTCTCACAAACCCACCGTTGTATTTTTTAAACGGAGTTCCTCACTTCAGTGAGTTTGGAAAAGATGTTTATAATACAGGATCTGGCAGAACAGATATATCCTATTAAACAACAGAGCAGTTACAGAAAGGAGACTGCTTTCTTTAGGAAAAAAGGGACTTCTTTCCTTCCTCATCTCTTTGCATTGCCCTAAAAGGTTCTCCACACAAAACCAGACCAACAATCCCCAAATACCTAATTAGCATTTTGGAAAAAAATGGAGCCCTAGGACATACACCACAATTGATTTATACACAAATATTTTCACTTGGCTTCCACTGGCTAAGTTCTAAACAACGTGGTGTAAAAAACCTGCCAGCCGAGACGATGCCTGCACTGCGGCCACCCCACCATGTCCAGCAACCGAATCCCTGCTGCTAACAGTGAAAATGCTTCGATGGTGTGTCTCAAAGTTACCTGCAAAACTTTTGGTTCTGTGCTTGCCCCCTCCCCGCGCTACACACCGAGCCCGTCTGTGCCCGTGCTCGCTCCGCGTGCCCGACTGCACACAGCGCACACTCACTCTGCGCTCTGCTGTTCCCAGGAGCACTTTGCACATTAGCTTGTGCTCTGCCTTACTGGTGCTTCAGTGCCACTCCACTCCATTTAATTTCCTTTCCCGCTGCTGTAATCTTCTCTTTATTCCAAAACAGAACCTTTGTTTCCCCTTCCATCTCTAAGACACATTTGGTCTCATTCCTGCCTTGTGGCCAACAATCCGGAAGACTAAAAAAACTGTTTCTAACTGGCCATGTCAACACTTCTGCTCCAAGATACATTCCCCTCCTACTGGTACTCCAGAATTCTCCTGAACTCTTTCCTAATCAGATGCTATATTTTCTAACAATCTATATTATCATCTATACATTAATTACTTCTATGCAGAAAATGTTTTTTTTGCAGTATGCATAGATTTGAATTGTACTGTAGCAACTGAAGACCCTGAAACATCTTCTTGTCATCTTTTATACACACAAAAAGACAACCATCCTGAACTCAAAATAAATTTCTCATTCACAGTCTGCCATAATTACCTGCCTGTTCAGTGCCACTACCTTTCCCTTTCAATGCTCCAGCAACACTTGGTCTAGTTGCTTCCAGTATTGCTCCATTTATCTTCAAATAAAATTTGTTTTGCAAACAAGGAAGCTCTTAGCTGCACCTGTGGAACAGAGGACAATATTTTTCTCTGTGTGTCTTCAGTAAAAGGCCCAAGCAGCTCCCGAACACAGGAAAAAGGCATCGAAATCTCAACCCCCAGTTTAACCAAAGGAAACATACCTGATTCCAGATTCCTAAGACTCACTGGTGGTGACCAGTCTTTTTCTATAGACAGTGGGATATAAGAATTTAGATTCTGGACTGCCATCTCCAGTGCCTGATTCATGCACACACACATTTCAGTATAACACTGCTGCTTAACAGAGCTTCAGCTTTCAGTGATGCAGTTGACTGGCACCAACCCCACAAGAGTTTTGTTAATTTGCTCTCAAAGAGACTGGGAACCAGATCCATCCAATTAATAATTCTACAGAGGCTCTAAAACCAGGCTGGACTGCAGTATTTTACCAGCTGTGGCAAATGACTGATGTTTCTCGCAAATATTTGCCACTTCAGCGGGAAGGCTCTCAAACCCCAGAATTCACTGGCAGACATTCTGCAGGCATCTACCTCAGTCCAGTGCCCTTCTCATATCCTTGCATATCCTTCTCTGCATTTCTTACTCCTGCAGACTGAACATAGCCCCTGAATGTAGCTGCTCTGTTTGCCACGTACAGACAAGAGTTTTATACACTGAGCAGCATGCACACAATGGACACAGCAGCATAACAAATATGGAAGCACAGAGCAGATGACCCCCACTGTTTACTCTTCATAATGCTTGCTTGTAGTCCAATTAGTGGAGTGCTAAATTAAGTAACATTTCAAGTCAATCACTGTGACAGCCTCCCAGCCCCTCAGTATAACCAGTTTAAGAATGCAGGATTTCACATTTTACTGTGAAAAGAGGTTTTAACACAAAAGGGAAAAATTCCAAATTAAGCCACTCCCAGTAAAAGGCCTCAGACAACGAGGTACTGCCATACTTTTTCTCACACCAACAGGTTTTGTGTGAGAGTACTGCCATCATGTAAATGCAATCAAAAGTACATTTTCCAAGACATCTCTGAACACAATGGACGGAGTAGAAGCTATGGCACTATTAATGTGAAAACAAAGATATTAAAGGCAAAAAGAGAAGACTATCCCTTTTGTGACTGAACGGAAGAAACTTTTAAGTTAAGCTAAGAGAGAAATCGTCAAAGACAGCAGAAACCACAATAGTAGAGAAAAAATGCATTTATTCTGAAGAGCTGCCTTCCTTCCATACCACATGTGAATTTGATTCTCTTTCCAAGGTTGTGAAAGACTGGAGGTGAAAAGGAGTAACCTGGAAGAGCATTTTGAGTGCCACATAAAATAGACAGAGTTATACTTTGGCAGCTGCTTTTTGGACTAGAAATCATGTTGGGCCTTTAATTACAACTCATCTGTGCACTACAAAAAATGAGGAGGGGAAGGATTTAAGGAAGATGTCCCTGCTTCCAAGTACTTGTTCTATAAATTCCCGTAATCTGAATTTGTTGCATATTTACAAAGAAGATGATTTCCAAGGGATATGTTCTCTGTGCTATTTAAGGCTGATAGT
Organism: Erpornis zantholeuca; assembly: GCA_013400515.1. NCBI lineage: Eukaryota > Metazoa > Chordata > Aves > Passeriformes > Timaliidae > Erpornis > Erpornis zantholeuca. The sequence goes on from VZTN01012939.1 coordinate 4,095, forward strand.
GCTTCACAACTCAACAGCATCCAAAATAACCAGCACATATCATGTCTGGGAGAGCTAAATAATTAATAATAAGAGGCAGCTCACCTATGATCAATATGTGAGACCAAACCAGGGACTCTGCTAACCTCCTGAAGTAAAGAAATAACTACCATGTTACATTAAGTTAAGCTTCTTGGATTCTGCACCAAGAATTAGCAAGTTCTTTTCAGTGATGAACCCTACAGGCACAGAGAGAAACATTTAAGTAATCTGGTATTTTACATATATACTTATTGTTAATATCTGCTGTGTTAAAGGCAGGCATCAGCAAAGCACCATTATGTTATTTTCATTTTCTCAGAGTGCCTCATTTGTTGCTAACACCACTGATACCAGGGACGCCTAAGAAGCTCTTATGCCAGGGATGGTTCTCTTTCTCTCAGTACAGTATACAGATCATACCCATCTATTGATATGTGATTCAATCTACCTTTCACTGCCGGGACAAGGGGAAGAGAAATTATTTGCATCTGCAGAAGAGATGTCCTGACTATATGTTTTTCTTCCAGACGGGCTCTGTATTCCAGGATGAAAATCCTCCTAGTTTGTTATTTCAGATGGTGAGAATAGCTTCTTGCATTGGGTCTGGCTGGAATAAAAACTCTGTTCAGGAATATAAAGCATTCCACAGCAATAAGAAAGACTATCTTGGCTAATTCCAGGTAAGTTACTGTTTGAGACTCTTGGGTACCATAGGATAAGAACTGCATTTATTTCTCTAAATCTGTGGTCTCCCAGAACACCTACCTCCACCTCCCCCACCGGTGCCACCCATGATTCTAAGCATAGCCCGTTAGGATTTGCTGTGTAGTGTCTAACTTTCCACTAAAATTTAATGATGTGCGTTGATGAGTGAACCTTTAGTCTTCTTTCACACTGACACTTGTATGGTGCTGTCTCTGGCTTGGAATGGTTTGAGACACCCATCTTGGACAAGATTTTCAAGGGTCACTCTAAAGCTGGTGCTCTGACTGGTGTGTTGACAGTATGTTCTCATCCAGTCAGGAAGCAGGTCCATGTGTAACAGTGAGCTAAGTAACACTGAAAAGTCCACTGGTTTGGTGGTCATGATGCCAATGGAATCTTGTGAGCAGTACTTATGTGTTACGCACTCCCAAAGATTGCTCCAATTCCTGTCGGCGCTGCTGGATCTGAAAGAAAAAGACATGCTGTACAGTTCAGCAGATTAAATTGCTCAGTGGCAGGAGATGCACTTGCAAGTCAGCAGTGTGGATATTTCTTTCATACCTTGCAGTAGAAATATCTGCTCACAGCTTCTTGAGACCATGGCTCGTGATAAAATTCAGCTCTGCGTTCTTCCTCCGGGTTTCCAACCACATCAGTCATCACCTGTGACAAAAATAAAACCATTTTTCACCATAGCCCTTCAGAGAAAGTTTCAGATGTACGCAGAGTGAAAATTTATCTACGTTACACATAAAAATGGTCAGAACTGTTCTCAAAGCCCAAAGCAAATGGACAATATGTGCTTACTGCCAAAACATAATCATAGCATGATCAAATGGTTTGTGTTGGAAGGGGCCTTTAAGCTCATCTTGTTCCACCCCCTGCCAAGGGCAGGGACACCTTCCACTAGATCAGGTGCTCCAAGCCCCTCCAGTCTTCCTCCAGGGTTAGGGCAGCAGAGGGTTGGAACCATTCTATTAAAAATAGAATTCTGATGACTATGTCTCCAGCATCACAGAATTGCAGGTAAATATAGTTATTGGTATATTTTGCAAAGCAGTGTTGTGGAATCACAACTCTGATGCCAGCAGGGGAGAACATTATAGAAAAGGCTCTTATGGGACTAGTTGTCAGTCAGGGAAAACTCTGAACTACTATTCCATGTACATAGCTAGAGAAGCTCCACAACAGCTTTATTTTTAAGTTCAAGTCAAAGTCTGCTTTATTTAAACATTCTTTCAGATGCCTGTCCCCTTTGAATACGATATAAGTAATAATAACCATAATCTTAATAGTAGATTTTTTGAAGACTATTCACTTTATATAAAAAAGACACAATGATTTTATTAAAATAATTTCATGGATTCATTAATACAACTGAAATAATTAATTTTTGCTGGCAAAAAACTGAACCTCTTTACCGTCCATTTCTTGCACATCTCAAAGATAAAATCAAGGACATCTGATAGATTAAATTATGAACCAACAAAACACCCAAATTGTGTTTTCATACATAGGATGCTCCTGTTGAGTTTTACACAGATTTCATTTCACAGAATACATCAACACAGCCCTGCATTTTGAACTTACTGTCTGACCACAAACTGACCTACCACTCCCATGAAGCACCACTGTTCCTCTGGAACTGGAAAACGACCTAATCTTTCTCAAGACCTACGTCTTTCCTGCATACTGTCTACTCTGGGATTGCAGTAGTCCACTCATTGTCTTCTACCAATTACCCATCCTAGATGTTTAGCTAGACATTCTATGTACATTTACATAAAGTTCTTCCATTCTGTTTCCACTATTCATTCTTTTCCAAACCTTAGCTCACCTTAAGATCCCTACTTTGGGACCGGAGAAGGTCTTGAATGTATCCTTTGGGATCCTTGGAGAAACTCAGCATAAAATCACGTTGTATTTTTAGCTGATTTATGGACTCAATTGTCTCATGAATCTGACAAAAAAGAAACAAAGCAGATATTCTTTACTTTTTCCCATGCGCCAGTGACCATCAGGTCAGCTCTGTTATTATATTCTTGTATTCCTGGTAATGTACAAAGGTGACAATTCTACACCACAGACTTGTGCAGGTTCCTAGGGCTTTTTCAATTCAAAAAGCAGCAACTTAACTGCAATCCTGCCACTACATTTTGGTTTACACTTGCACTTCTGCAATACAAGTATGTATGTTCACTTTCTGCACTGAACTCCTGCATGGCATGTCACTGTACAGTGTAATAATTTCCTGTGTAGAATCACTCTGCCTGCCAAGACTGGGATCTTTGAGGAAAGGTACTACATAAATATGCAGTTAAACAGTGCCCAATGCAAGAAAGAAATTATTCGCCTGGTTACCATCATCATCATCATCATATGTTCAATATCCTACTGTAATCCTTAAAAACTCTAGAGGTTTCCTGATCAAGTCCATGTCAAATGAACAGCCACGACTTCTAGACTTTTTCTTAAGAGAAAGTCATGATGTAAAAGTCATGACGGCTGCAAAAAGAAGAAGAACATGAACAATGAGAAATCATGAGTATGGAAGGTTTATAGAAAATGAATCGTATCTTCAGAAATATTATGGAAGACATGAGCATTAACTAGCAGGGAAGAATGAAGACTGAAGAGAAGTCAAGGTCCTATAAAGGATAATATCATTATGCATGAACGGGAGAAGGACAGTTCATTAATCATTTGCACATAGACACACACAAAAGTAAACTTTTGCTACCCTGTTCCTATAACATTCTAGTTTGAAATAGTAAACCTATCTTGTTTAGTTTCATGTATTCGTCTCTTTTGCCAAAAGAGCTAAGGTAACCAAGCACATGGGAGAAAATAATCCTTCCCTGATCTGGCTATGCCATCAAGGCCACTAGTGTAAGTACTCCATGGTACATTAAGAGAAGAGAGCTGCTGCCAACTTAAAATCGTTCCTTTTTTGGGACAATGCTGTAGTTGTGTGGAGTGAACTCCGTTGGCATGTGCTGAATCCCCAGGAGGGGAGTCCATGGTAGCACAGCAATGCAATGCACAGAGTGTAACAGGAGCAGCCCATGCCCATTCACCCAGCAGTGACTTCAGCATCTTCACTGATCACAGCTTGCCCTGTGAGTAGCAGATATTTGAAAAAGAGGTGACACAGACACCGGAAAAGGTCAGCAGGACTGGAAACAGAATAACCTATGCTGCTTGCAAGCTTGTGTAGGGCTGGGAACCAACTGCCTGAGCAGCTGCCCTGCTGAAAAGGACCTTCCTCAAGAGCCAAGACAGAACAGGTGCTGCAACAGTTACCAGAATAGATTGCAATGCTGCTGCCCAGACTCCCTTTAAAACTGCATGAAGACCAGAGTTTAACATATTTGTTTGTATTAGAAGTAAATAAAGAGAACCTGGGCTTTGGTCTGAGGAGGCACTTTTCTTTATCCCTTACAGATCCAAACCAGCCATGAACATATGCCAGAACTGGCTAACAGCCCATAGGACAGGAACCCTTAAAACAGCCTGCAAAGCCCAGCACTGCCTTAAGACAGGTATTATTATTTGAAGTGCACATGATCCTCTTCCACTAACACTTAAAACTGTCAAACTGCTCCAAGTGATTTTCCTGCTGTGCATGTTCTGTATCTCCACCTAACGCAGAGAGCCGTTCTGCAGTTACGAACACAAAACGCACACCTGAGTGTGGGCTGACTTTTTAGTGGATCTTAGAGAAAGCCAGCAGCAAGCTTGAAAAAAGCAATTTAAGTGTCTTGAGTTGTAACACTTCTCCATTTCTAAAGGGAACATTTGTAGGTTCCCAGGAAAATTTTGACAAGGAATGTAAACATGAGAAAGATGTTTTGATAAGGTATTTTCCTTGGCCAATGAAAAAGCTTTATCTTTGTTTTCATATATTGTGGGACACTGTGCTGTTCACAGACAGACACAGAGAGACAATCTCTCTGAGCAGCTGCTTGCTAGAGAGAGAAAAGGCTTTCTTGCTTTTTGCTTCTGCATTTTGCGCTTTGCTTGAGATGCTTGCATGAAACACATGGAAAATAAATAGAGCCTTCCGAAAACCTATGATACGGAGTCGTTGTGGATCAGGCCCTAGCATTAGGGCTTCATTGTTCTCACACCTGAGTATGAGATTCTCCTAGCTTTGGCTTAGCAATTTAGCAAGATATCATGGCCTCTCAATAAAAATTTACAGTCATACAGTTCAGGTGGTTCTCAAGTGTCAGGGGACTTGGTATGCTACCTGTGAAACTCTTTCACCTCAACAACCTTGTCAGGCCCTGGATCAAATCCTAAGTGGGAATGCCACTCACCCCTATGTATTCCCACTGCATTTGGCTGATTCATCTCTTGAAAGCACATGCCCTTAAGAAGTCCCCGTCTCACAACACTACTGTCTTTGACATATGACACCAAACCCACATGAAGCTACACAACGAGTGCATTACTCTTGGGCTAATACCTTGTTATCCAATGCTGTAATCTCCTGTTGGTTAGCTGTTGAGAGAAGAAAACTACTCATCTGGCCCTTTAATGGGTCTTCAACTTCTACATCTATGTCATAACAAGCCGTCTTCTTCTGATCATTGGGGTCAACACTATGGAGAGTATAACACAAGATCATGAGAACTGCCATAATGAATCAGATTGAATATCCATCCAGCCCAGAATACACTCTTCAATAAAGCCTGTTGCAGATGCTGTGAGAAAAGTTTAAGAACAGGGTATCTTTACACATTTTCATATTATAGTATATTCTCTCATCTTTTATGGGTCAGATTTCACAGACTTTTCAGCTGGAGCTTTTGCCCAGATCATGAAATTTAATTTCTAACATCCTCCTGAGACCTGTTACGCTAAATATCAGTATCACTCTTTGGCTTGTCCTGTCCTAAATTTATATTTAATTTACCAAAGCTTAGACTTAACATTTATTTTAAAGTTTCTTAACCAGAAAACAGTCTTCAGTGCAGTAGCTGCTAAATCAGACTTCAGTCACTGTCACTTGCAATATAAAAATGCTGGCTTCTCAACACTACCTGTGAAATGTGTGGGTTGTGTGCATCTGCAGTAGGTAGTAAAAAAATTTGCTCAGGATGTAATTGAGCTTGTCAGACATGGGGGAGCGGAAGAACTTCCAGGGATGGATTTGCATTAGGAGTGTTCTAAGCAGCTGGATGGAGGTGATCCTTCTCTATTCTCAAGACTGGTGAGGGCACACCTGGAGTACTGTGTTCTGTGCTGAGCTTCCCAGTGCAAGAGATATATGGAGCTACTGGAGAGAATTTTGCAAAGGTCCATGAAGATGATTAAGGCATTGGAGCACCTCACAGTTGAGGAAAGGCTGAGAGATCTGGGACTATTCAGCCTAGAAAACAGAAGGCTGATGGGGAGTAAACTTACCAAAACTTGAAGGGAGGGTTTAAGGAAGATAGAGCCAGGAGCTTTTCAGTGGTACCCAGTGACAGGACAAGAGGCAGTTGGTGCAAACTGAAACACAGGAGGCTCCATCTGAACACCAGGAAACATGTTTTTTATTGTAAGGGTGACCAAGCAATAGCACGAGTTGCAGTAGCTTGAAGCCCATCTGCCTTTTCCCCAGCCCAGAGCCTCCCATGTTGGAGACACTCAAAAGCCAGCTCGACCATGGCTGTGGCCAACCTGCTACAGGTGGCTCTGCTTGAGCAGGGGAGGACATTTGACCAGATGATCTCCAGAGGTTACTTCCAACCTCAAACATTCTGAGAATCTCTGATGCTGTGGCTACCTGCAAGGAGACCAGCAGGAGAAGGAAAGCCAAGGAAAACCCAGGTCTGGGTCTGGTTCTGCTGCTCACATCAAAAGCCACAGAAAAGGTTGTGGCTCTCCATGTTGTCTTTGTCTCCATTGCTCCTGGTTAAGTCCTGTCCTCAGGGTCCTGAGCCCAAGTCAGCCAGGGCAGCAGGGCTGCTCAGAGGGACCCAGACAGGCTGCAGAAACAGGAGGGCACTTCAGCACAGTGCAGTTCAGCACAGGAAAAGTTCTGCTCCTGGGATAGAATGACGCCACGCAGGGGGACAGGTGGGCATCAGCAGGGTAGAAAACAGGTTGGAAGGAGAGGACTTGGGGGCCCTGATGGACAGACAAGTGCAAGAAGGAGTCTGTGGGGTAAGGCAGCCATGGCAAAGGTCAGCTGCAAAAGGGGCTGTATTAGCACAGGTGTTGCCATCAAGCCTGGGAAAGAGGCTCTTCCTTGCTATGCCACGCTGGTGAGACTGGATCTGGACTGGTGGGCACAGGACCACAAAGATGTGACACTCTGGAGCGAGGCCCACAGAGGCTCAGTAGAAAGTTGGGGGCTGGAGCACAGAGGTGCCGAGAGAAGCTGCAAGAGCTTCTCCAGCCTGGAGGAGAAAAGGGAAAAGGAGATTGCCTGGGTGAGTGCAACTGCCTTATGGGCTGGTGAAGCACAGACAGGGCCAGCCTCCCCTTGGAGGTGCATGAGATTAGGGTGAGAGGCAACAGAAACTCACTGCAGCATGGCCAATTCACTCCCTATAAGGAACTGGTTTTTTTAAACATCACGATGGTAGGTCAAAAAGGGGGAATCCAGAGATAACATGTTTGTACTAGAAGAATATTGGAGAGCTAAGCTTTGCAGTCTGCTTGTGCCCTTCAGTAGTGTGAAAGATGCCTTGCTTCTTTGCAGGAATGGAAATCCCACAGAGGTTTTTCTTTTGACCTCTGATTTCAGGTGCGTCAGCTGCAATTAGGAGTGCAACTCAAGAAAATCTCCAGTTCTAGCTTGAGCTCAGGTAGGAATATTTCTACCAGTTTCTACTTCTATCAGTTTTAAATTTGATGCATTCAGTATCACGGGGTTCAGAAACCATTATAGAATCTATATTTTTAATTGCATTCTGCATGTTTGAGTCTATCTATTTTAAATATAAATTTTAAAATAGTATTTAAAATATTTGTCAAGATCAGAGACTTTTTGTTCATCTCTACCTTATATCCACTTCAACCCCACTGCATTTTTTCTTCCTTTTTTTTTCAAAAAGGAAGGTTTTTGTTGCCCAGAGAGTGATTCTACAGTACTATTAAAATGTCTAGAATAAGTTTAGAATACTTCACATTTTTGTCTCTGTGAATATCCTCTAAAACTAGAATGAATAATTGTGATCTATTTGACCTTCCTGTAAAAGGCAGGCCTGAGGATTTATCTGAATTAAGAGCACATATATTTACAATCACTAGTGATGAAAAATTCCCTGTCGTAGTGTGCTGGTTTTGGCTGGGATAGAGTAGAGCTGATATGGGGCTGTGTTGTGAATTTGTGCTGGAAACAGTTGCTCACACAGAGATGTTTTTGTTATTGCTGATTGTTGCTTACAGCATGTCGAGACCTTTTAAGCTCCTCTCACCACCTGCCAGCGAGGAGGCTGGGGGTGCATAAGGAGCTGGAAGGCAACACAGCTGTGACAGCTGACCCCAGCTGACCAAAGGGATATTCCAAACCATGTAGTGCCACACTGAGCAGTAAACTGGGGCAGGTGTTCACTGCTCAGGGCCTCGCTGGGCATCAATCATTTGGTGGTGAGCAATAGTTTTCATCCGTATCACTTGTATTGTTGGATTTTGTTCATCACCATCATTTGTTATACTGTCTTTATCTCAGCTCATGAATTCTCTCCCTTTTACCTTTTCAAAGCTCTCTCCTGCCCTGCTGGAGAGAGAACAAGTAAATGGAGAGTCTGAGTTGAAGACTGGATTAAACCAGGACAGGCAGTTGGTATATTGTTTCAGTGGCTGACTACATTAATTCTGAAAAACTGAATGCAGGGGGACAGGACAGAGCATTTGTAAGACCTTGTTTTAAGCTTGGTTGGACCAAGCCCTGAAGTATCCCAGATAGACTTTGAACCTGACTTGACCTTGGATGGGGGAGCTTTCAATGACCACCAGCAATCCCTTCTACTGTAAATTACTTTGTGGCTATATGAGTCTAAAAAGTACTCATTTTCTTTAAATTCAGTGACGGACTTCCAGATTTATTTTTGCTTGACCTGACATTGTAAAGACTTCACTGCAAAAGTACTGCCTGTTCTCAGGAAATTAATTCTTCGTTTTTCCACACCATTATATCAGTACCACTTACGGTTGTCAGGTGCTGTGTGGTGCACACAGTGTATCAGAGAATGCTACTAGACACCAAGTCCTGTTCTTTAGCTGGTACCTGACAAAAAATACTTCCTCCAGAACCTTTTTGCCATCTCTCTGCCCCTGGAAACATCATCATCATCAGTTCCTTGTCATTTTCTCTCAGCAGTGACTATCTCTGAGAACCTCAGCTGTTTTGTGGTCCATCAGACAGGTCACTGAGCTGTGTCCATTGACAGTACATACACAGCTCTCAATCTGCACGGCCGCCAAGCTGCTTTTTCATTACACTGTCTGATATATTCAAATTAATCAAAAAGCAAATTTTATTTCCACAGCCTATGTAATATTTAAACTTACCACATCTGTTACAAATTTAAAATAAAGAACCCAATTTTAAGCAAATTCAGAAACATTTGCTGTCAATATTCTGAAGGAAATCAAATCATTGTGCTTAAGTAACACTAATGTTTAAACACCCCGAATCAGTGTTTTGACTCAGACCACAAATAAACTTGGAAAGGATTGACATATCCAGTAAAGTTGCAATCCCCAGAAATCTCTTTATCCCCCTCCTCCATGTACACAGTTGTCACTTAAATATGGCACCTGCTGAAAGAGCCCAAGAGAGCTGGAAGTTATATTTCATCCGCAGTGCCACAATGACATCTGTTTTGACAAGGATATGGGAGCTCAGTATCTTGGTCACAACGACCTCCTCCAAATCCAGGCATTCTTTGTTGTAAATCTCTGGAGATCTCGTGACTCCTTGGCATTCTCAGGATAAGACCAACAGTCAAGGAGCGGACCCAATCCCAACAAAGCATGCATGGACTGGCCCTGCATTTGAAAACATAATGCTGTTGTACATTTTAATTAATGTATCAGTGATTAGAATGATTGCCCATGATGTACAATATCTCATTTCAATTTCTTTTTTATCTCTTTTTGTGGGTTAAAACTTTCATTCCTCTCTCCTTAGGGAAAAGGCCTGACCAACTCTCAATGGTATTCCAGGAAATATAAAAGCTGTTTTTCATACTCCTAGAAAACTGGTGCTGTGCTAGTGAAAAAAATTCAGAATGACACAAACTAGAATGACAAATAGAACCAACACACAGCAAAGTCCAAGGTATTCACTTGGAAAAAAACCCCTGGATTCTGGTCCCTAGAGCTAGCTGTGGCTGTTCCTGTGCTCTATCTATGGGTGTTTTGCATGCGACAGTGCTGAGCTTCCAGCTTACCTGATGATGTGGTTTATCACTATCGGGTCTGGTGGCAGTAGTAGGTTAGTGAGTCTCTGAGGAATTTCAGAAAACTTTAGCCGTGGACAGTCAAAGATCTGGAACACAATAAACAACAAATGTTTGTCCAAAGCCTATCTTGCAGTTAAATGAGAAAGTAAGAAATCTGCAGCTCACAAGGAACTGAGGCAATTAAGGAAGGTGATTTTGAAAACTGTAATTCACGTTCCTAGCATAGATTAAATTTTTGGTCACTTCTGTCCCTGAAAATTGCTGCTGTACTTTTATCTGGGCTTGCAGAAATATCCATCAGGTCATGATAATTTCAGGTGCCTAACTTTTGGTTTAGCTGCTGGAGGGCACATGAAGATTGTGCCCTTTAATGAGACATGAAGATCAACTCTATCAATGATGGGAGAGAAGCAAATATTCCCTCTCTTACTGAGGGTTTACAACAGCACATTGTAAAGAAAATGATTGTATTTTTTTACCAGAGAAAACATAAAAACAGTTTGCCTTTTTCCCCCCAAGGAATGTTTCCTGTGATGTTTTGTGCTAAAGAAAAATACAAGAAAACATTTCTGGATTTTAAAACCGTTTGCAATTTGTGGGTTTTTTAGGATTAAGGAAAAACAAAGTCAACGTGATATTACTTATTTTTAACCAAAGCCTGAACAGCCTCTTGGAAGGGATCCACCCCTTTCCAAACAACAGTCCATGACTACTTTCTCTTTACTATGGTCCAGAAGCTAAACAGAATCACAGACTCATAGAATATCCTGGGTTGGAAGGGACTCACAAGGGTCATTGAGTTTAACTCCTGGCTCTGCACAGGACAATCCTGAAAATCACACAATGAATTTCTACTGAATTCAGGAAAAAAAAAATTTCTGGAAAGGGTTAAAAGCCGTAGAGTTTGGAAATTTTCTGTGAGTAATTGCAGTGCATTCCCATGAATCTAGAAACACCTGGAGTTTTCAGAAATATAATTACAGCCTTTGTTTCCTACTGTGATTTTCAATGCTCTGAACAGGCAAACAGACTTTTCTCTAAAGATAATCCATTTAAACCGACCTTAAAAAAAAACCCCAAACCTGAACTTCCATGTATTAACATTTGCCTTCAAATGTATCATTATGTGGAGGCAATTTGTAAAAATGTTCAGGCCTATGCCAATGCAAATGCCTCTTAGGGAAACTATTTTCACCTGACAGAAGAGATACGATGCTGTGAGTAGCGTATCTGTAAACAGAAATAAGCTTTGCAGCTCCAGAGACAAAGGATGCAGGCAGGCTTGAAAAGAAAGGACTATCAGGTTGTAGAATAGACATACAAAATCAGATGCTCTGGTTCCTCAGATAGGGTATCTTTTGAAATTCACAGTTTTCTCAAGTGAATGAATTTGGCAGCAGAAATACCTAGGAGCCAGCTCTGGTAACCATTTGCAAGGTTCTATTGCTCTTGAAATACCTTTGAAACTTTTTTCTTGTTTTCGCTTGTAACAGTGGATTTCAAATCTCCCTGCTGATGTGAACAGTGTTTTTAAACAGAAAAGGATCCGTCTTCATCAACTCTAAAATCTGTCTGATTTGTAGGACTTGCCTGCATCCAGGAATTCAGCCAGCTAGTTTCTGAAGAACAAGGAAGTAACAAAACCTAATGAGTCTGCAGCTTACTCCTCATTTGAGTTCTGAATTCTGACACTTGATAGAGATGACTGTGGAATTCCCACCCAAAATCTCCCCACACCAAGCTCCATCTAATCTGCTCAACCACTGGCTCAACACTCATGTCAAACTCCTGACATGGATGCATGCCCAAGAGACAAGAGCTTTAGGAAGGCAAAAGGGATCAAGGACACACACATTAGTGAGAGGAGGATGGGAGGCTGGAAACTAAGGGTAGGTGGAGTTTTCCTAAAGCTTCTCATATTCCTGTCTCACTGGAGTTAGTGGTCTAAATTTGTAACCCCTGACTCTGAAAGCCTCTCTGGCTACAGTGATCCTGGTGGGTCAGGTAGCTCATTCAGTAATAATTTTTTAGTCTGTACTGTCTTGTGCCCTTAGATATAACCACAACACAGCAGTGCAGGATTCAGAAAAGCTGGCATACCAAATGAGAAGACCAGTATCTCAAAGGGAAAGCCAGACACTGGTGTGTTATGCACTCCTCCCCTAAGTGATATGCACACTTCCAGCTAGGACAATGCTATTTTCCCCAGGAGTTAAGTGGCTAAAACTCTATCATCTACACAAATATTATCATTTGTGTAGGTGGCATTACTAACCCAGTTCCTTTGCCCTCCATTTTTCAACCTCAGACTATTAGAATGAAAAATAAAAAAACCTCATCATTAAATATTTCATTTTTTGTAAGGGGATTCAGATTCCTAAGTAGTAGCATTAGTTTTGAAAACAATATCAGCTAATTAGGACAGTTTGGCCAGAGATATAAGGAAAACAGAAATACTCAAAACAATCCCATTTATGATTTAGATCTGTGCAAGCACTGCATTCTTATGAAACTATTTCAGATTAGCCAGCTCTTGCAGGGTGTGAGGTTTGGTCTTCTAGAAAAGCAATCAGCTACTTCCCAACTCTCCCACTTGACTCATCTTCTGAGGATGAGAAGACAATTATCAGGTATCATAGCATTCCTGCAGAGTTCTAAGACAAAGGAGACCTAAGACCAAATAAATCTCTAATGAGATGCATGAGAAGATGGCTTCAACAAGTTCTTATTCTAGCAAAGTTCTTAAACTCAAAATTAAAATATGTAAAATCAAGAAGGCCCTCCTGCTTACTAAAAGTACATTTTTTGTACATCTGTACAGGGTCACACAAAGGATCTGCTGCAAATCTACCATACTATCCTGCCCTTGGTAGTGGCAAAAAGTGGATACTAAAGGAAAAATGTAAGAACAGGAGATACATATACTGGTTCTTCCCCAAAAACACTCTCCCAACCTCCACAGCTTTGCATTTAAAACAGCTCAAGGTTTTTCATCCATTGGTTTCTCACACTTACAACTTACATACACTTATAGCATTTGTGAGGTCCTATTGCAAGGAGTTCTGCAGTTTAAATATGCTTGAGTTCTTGTGTTTGTTTTCAACTTGCTATCTGCCAGTTTTAGTTGATGGACTGGAATTACTGACCAAAATATAAAAAATTACTCCTTTTTCATCTTTTTTCATTCTGCTCAAAATTTTCAAATATTTTTCACCTCCCCTTTACCATTTCCTCTTTGGGCTGGCAGAAACAAAACTCAGTCTAAATTGGCTACAGATAAAGAAAGAATGGAAATCAAATCATCTAATCAAGAGATGTCATTTTGCCAAAAATTCTTATGTGGTTTTAATATGGAATTTTCACTATATGTGAAAAAGACTGTATGCTGTAATTCTCAAGAAACCAAAACCCAAACAAAAAAGAGAGTGACTATATAATCCTGATCACTTTGGTTCTATATTCCTAAAAAAACACCATGAATCTCACAGTTATTTTGTTGCATTTAGTATTTTTAAATGTGCAAAGCTGTCTTTAAGTTTACTTCGAGCTTTGGCTACTTTGAACAGTTGTAGGGCAAATTAGTAACAAACAGAAAATAAAAACCTAAAAAGAAAACTAGGACACAAGTTTCATTGCTACATTTACTTTCATTGCTCACTAAAACATTATTCATTCATTGTAATTGCCAGTACTTTCCTTACACAGAAGTATGTCACAAACCCTACTTCCAATTACTTTTGAAATAAGTCATGTGAGCCTGTAGCTAGATAAAAACAAAGCCAAGTAAGACAGTGGTAGCTCAGTTAACACTACCTTTCAGAAAAAGACCCATAACCATATTTACAGAAAGGGTGGAGATGCTTTTAAGTTGCCTTCTTGGTTAATTCTAGAGGTCATTGTGAAATGCAAAAAGTCTCAACATGCTACTTTCAACATATCATGCAGATAATTTCTGTAGAAGATTTAAGAAAAAAAAAGCTTTTCTAATTATATCTTCCATGTTTTCTTCCTTCATAAACAGGGAAAGAGAAGGGAAGAAAACAGGTCTAGATAAGATTTGACAATCAGCAGATTATTTCATGTTTCTTAGTATAAAATGATAGAATGGAGGAAAAAAACCCATCAAATCAATTCAGAAGTCCTTCCTGGAAAGGCCACAGCTTTTGTGGGAGTGCTGAACCAACAGATGTAGGGGGTTTTGACAACACTGGCACATGGGGAGAGTGTTAATGGTATTAGTTGTAGTGGCTGCAGAAAGCCATTCAGTACTGAGGATACTGCAAGTCATCAAGGCAAGATAAAAATCAGTCATTTTCACTCATCCCAAATTTGTGGCTGGATGTTACAGTTTGCTTCTAAAGAGCTACTGTGTCCAAAAGTTACCTGCTGGAAGTACTTGTCGCAGTTAATGTACTCCTTATCGTGGGAGTCCTGCAGCTTGTTTGTTTTGATGTACTGCCAGAGAGCCTGGATGATGGCTGAGCGAGTCTGCGTGTGGATCCCCAGCAGACGAGCCAGCCGTGGGTCCAGTTTAAATTGGGGAGGCTGGAACAGAAAGCGAAGGAGGTGGCAATCAAGAGGAAATCAAAGAGATACACAAGTATGAAGTTTCAGTTTTAATTCTCGGGGGACTCTGTTCTCAGCAGAAGCATCCCATTCAATGGCAGAGATTGCAAAAATACAAGTTTGTATTTTCGTGTCCCACAGAAATTGGTACTCTGGAAGAGGGACATTGTATCTGTGCTGTGCACATGGACTGCCAGTAGCACCTGCTTCAAATAATAAAAACTTGCACAAAGACTCAGGAAGAATTTTCCTTTTCAACACTGATGCCAATTTTCACTTTTGGGAATGGAAGAAGAAAAAGAACAGCCCTTCCTCTGAACTATGAGAAGTTAACCACCGAGAGAGAAAAGGAAGGCAGGAAGATGCTTCCACAGTTGCTAATAACTGCTGTCTCACATCAACAAACTGTCTTGGAACTCTGTTTTTTCAGGCATGTTCCCACCATTCTGTTGCACACCAAAAACATCTACCCAACCACAACCAGTCAATGGATTTTATTTCTTTTCCTGATCTCAGTGGTACAATTCAACTTCCCTGTTCTCCATCTCCAGTAATACAAATTCCTTAGACAATTTGGAACTTGATGCTTCTTCAAGTGTGTACTCATACTCAGGTTTAGTATTTGCCACATTATTAAGGAAGGATTACTCTGATGGGTGGCAGGTCACCCAAAGCTAGCTTTATAACAAATCAAGACTTAAGGATAAAAGAACATCTATTCTAAAGCATAAATTTATAATAACAGTGAGCATAACAGCAAAAATTCTCGCTGCCTATATCAGTATTTCAGTTATCCCATATGCTCCCTATAATCAAGAAAACTTTGCCTCTGTTAATATAAAATGGAGTGTCTATATCCTGAATAGTGCTATTTGCCTGGAGGAGAAAGAAGGTAGCAGAGAACAACTTTCTAAACTTATACCATCAAAATGCATCTCAGCCCGAACTGCCCTTGAAAAGGGGGATCCCATCTACTCGCAGCAGTGCATTCTTAACAGCTTCCTTAAGACAGCAACACTTCTTCCAGGGATGATTTCAGTCAGATTAGTGAGCTCCACAACTGCAGCATCCATCGCTTGTGCCAAGGTAAAGGCTGCCACAGCTACACAGCTACTTCAGGTACCACTAGCAAAACCTACTTCTTTGAATTTTTTTTTTTAAAGAACCACATGCATAACTTGTGGGCAACTTATCTGACTATTCTCTAAGAAGCTAGAGGAGAAAATGCATATTTTTTTCTCCAGGTGGACAATAAAAATACTAATTATCATAATGCCAAGACCCATATTTTGCTAGACTATATTGGAAACTCACTCGATTTGTCCCCTTTAGATTTTAAATAATCTGTCAGTCTGGTATCATTCTAACTTCAAGGGACCACGTGACACTGCAAGTCCAAGTACATTGGGTTTTGATGTGTGTGACAAGATGAATTTGCCCCGTTGCACGGGGTCCCTGTTGTGGCTGTATTTTCCACGCTGAAAGCAGTGCACCGACCTGGTAGTCCAACATGAGGAGTAATGTGCATCGCACACTGACATCCCCAGGTCTCTTCACCTGGAAGCCATCCGTTTCCTGGGTTGTGGGAGTTCTGTGCCACTAACAAAGGGAAAAGAAAAACTGTTGGTCTTTTTTTCACTGATGTCCACGAAGGTGCATCTCGTACAGTACACCATGCTAGCATCAGACAAGTACAAGCTTTCTGAAGAGGTGGCAGTTTAGGAAAGAAACCCTACAACAACAAAACCAAACCACAACACCCCCCTTCCCCTCCTCCCCCAGTCATTTAAATTAGCTTTAGTGCAGAATCTGCTCTGCTGTTAGCACACTTTACTTGTTAGGAAAAATGCGCACAATTTTTTCATCTTTTCATACATTCTGTTCTAAGATGTGCACTACATCACCAATCCATCTATGTTTTTAGAGTAGATTCCTTTAGCAAACATTCTTAAAAATGAAATTTTGAAAACTTTGAAAATAGCTTAAATGAGATAATGATGCAAGGTCCCTTAAACAAGAGAGGCAACAGGCACCAGGTGTTTATATGTGCCAGTAACTGGTTTGTATGCAAAGGGTGCACAACCTTCTCACCTCCACAAGATGATTGTCAGGTCCATAAAGATCTTTGTCCAGTTCAATAACCAAACTCTTAAAAAAGGATGAAAACTTCCGTTTCTGTTTGCTGAGCTGTACAAGCAGAAGAACCAGACATGTATAAGGCTGCATTTATTAGCTTGTGTCCTAGACTTTCTTCTTGGTCTCTCTGTCTTGAACATTAAATCCCATGTAAATCACAAGTGTGATCACTCTAATTGAGTTCTCCCTCTGACAAACACAGCGTAAGATGCAAAAGTCTCAACAGTAGTGGAACAGTGCACACTTTAGGGAAGGTTTAGTTGACTCTTAGTGTTATTGAAAAGGACTGGCTTGTAAGGTGAACACGGCATGCATGAGAAAGGTTCAGAGAACAGCCATGAAAATTATCTCAGGACTGGAGCACCTCTCCTGTGAGGACAGGCTAAGAGAGCTGGGGTTGTTTGCCCAGAGAAAAGCAGGCTCCAGGGAGTATTTAAAGGAGGCTTGTAAGAAAGATCAAGGGAGACTTTTTACCAAGACCTGCTGTGACAGCAGGGCAGTGGTTTTAATGAAAGACTGTGGTTTGGACTGGTCATAAGAAAGACATTTTTTACTCGAAGGGTAGTGACTCCCTGGCACAGGTTGCCCACAGAAGCTGTGGCTGCCCTATCCCTGAAAGTGTTCCAGGCCAGTTTGGACAGGGCTTTGAGCAACCGGGGCTAGTGGAAGGTGTCCCTGCCCATGGCAGTGGGATGGAATGAGATGGTCTTGAAGGTCCCTTGAACCCAAACAACTCTATGATCCTAAGGCCTCTGTATACCTTTCTTTTTAACAGCCTGGGGTTTTTTGATGAATGCCGATTTCTTGGTCTGATTTATCAGATTACAGTAAATTTTGCAGACTGGTAATTCATTAAGCAAAACTATTTCCTTTTACATTTTGTATTTTCATTTAATTATCGGTATTACTTGTTTACTACATAGCTCATACTGCCTACATTAAAAACTGGAAGGTCTGTGATTGCCTAATCTGACTCTCCACAGAACGCAGGCCACAGGATTCCAACTTATTTCTTTGTATTTCATGCAGATAATATTTTATTTAAAAATGCCAGTAATTGAAAAGCTATGTTGTTCCAATAAAGAATCTCTTTCTTTATTGAAATATATTCTCTAATTTCTAAACTGAATTTGTCTAACTTCAATTCCCAGATGTTGCACTTTGTCACCACTTCATCCTCCAGCAAGACTGATTCATGTACAGGTACCTCCAGACAGACTGAAAGCCTTTCCCTCTCCATGCATGCATGTTCTCCACTTGTTTAGCCTGTAAATACTTACTTGCGAAGTCTATTCAAAGAGATGACGCCTTTATTAGGCAAGTCCAGCCTTCCCCAAGGACAACTAAATCCATCACTGGGGTTTCTGAGGACTTCATAATGATAAAATATTTCTTCCATTCTTGCTCTAACCATTCACATCGTGTTGTACTCCCCAAGAATATGGTGTACAGCCTTCTCGTTATCCTGCACTTCACAAGATGCAGTGCCCGATGTCAGCCTGAATTATCACACCAGTTGTAATGGTGAACCCTGCCATCTCTTTGAAGGGATTCATCTCAGCCCTCTTCTCTCCACTCCCTCCCACCTGTCCTGTCTGTATGCCTGCCACATTTTCTGCTGCACTCTCCAACATTCCCATTAGGGCCTTATCCCTCACTTGGGTTGGCCATGGTGTCTTCCCACAGGCAACAAGCCAACACTGCCAACATTCAGACATATCTTGTCTAGCTGATGCCCCCAATAAAACCTACCACCCCAAAGGACCACCTTTAGAGTCCTGCCAGCCCCAGTGAAGCAGAGATAAGTCATACATCATCCAGGAGCTTTCCTTCCACACGCAGCTCCCACGAAGCAATGCTGCCATCGGAGTCATCGGCATCTGATTTTGCAGGATTAAATGTGTTGGAGATGTAAAGTCTCAGTTTCCGCTTTTGCTGTTATACACACAGACAAGGGAAAAGTACATACCCAGTTTAAGTTCAAGTTCTGAGGAAGCCTCAGGAAAGGTGATAATTACATGTTTAGCAGAGAATCTCCATGTTTTGTACAGTTGCACTGGTTATATTAGAATTTAAGATTCTGTTACATGTAAAATACACTGAAGAGCTGAATCTGAAAATTCCTTTCAAAAGCTCTTGACTATACAAACATGCTAAAATTCATTGTAAATGGTGGAAGACAGGAAGCTGCCAAGCTTGAGAAGTGATACTTCTAAATACTTCTCCTGTATTTCTGGATTAGATTTTTAAGAAATCATTGTGAGAAAAGCATGACATTATATCCTTTCTGACTTCACCTAGCTAGATTGCTAAAATTCAGCGGCAACTCTCTTGCAACATAAATGTCTTTCATAGTTGCATCAGTTTGGATTTGTAAATGGCAGTCACAAACACAGCTCATGCAGCAAACTACCTGTCAGGCACATCTCTGCCCATCTGCATTCTACCATCACACAGCATCTGGTGGTAATCCCCCTGCAGACAGACCTGAACACACTGCCGCACACACATCAGCTGCCTTACCCTCCTCTTCACCCCACCTGCCTGCACCCTCAGCAAACACGCTGCAGCTCTGCCTTGCTGGGAGACCTGAGTGAGGGAAGGCTCCCTGCTTCATTCCTAACACCCAGGTGCTCAAGTCTGCCAGAGATGCAATCATGCCAATACATTGTCATTTTTACAGACCACCTGAAGTTTCCCAGTCAATGTAGGGGTTTATGGCCATGTCATTTCTCAGTGCCCTTCCTACCATGCACCATGTGGAAAACACAGCCATTAAGTCGGATGCATGGATTCCAGAAAAGATTACCAAAAATTACTTTGGGACTCTTAATCTCCAATACCTATGTATAACACAATGTCAAAAAGGCTACAGTTATCAAGTTAACACAGACAAAACAACACAAGAAAGGAACAATCTTGTAAAGCCTTCACACACACATAGGAGAGAAAGAAGTTACATACAGCAGGTTATAGAGCATTATCTCACACAGAGGAATGGGGAAGGCAGAGATGTATGGCTGAAGAGGAACAGGAAAATTACATTTTGCCAAATCTGGAGAAGACAGAGACAGAGAGGTTTGATAGAAATGGAGTGTCAATAGTATGCTCTGGCAGGGAACAGGATTTTCCAAAGTGCCATCAGTGCAGAAAATGACAGGTTTACACAGGTAAGAACAGGCAGATAGGCAGAAAAATATTCCATGGAGTCCATGTTTTCTCCATCCTTTCCTACAGGATTTCTGTTGCCAAGGTGCTCTTCCATAATGTAATGATTTTAATGACCCCAAGTCTCTATTTCATGTGGCAGACTTGTGAAGGAATTCACATTTTTAAATTCACAACTCTTCAAATTACCCTGCACATTTTATGCACCATTCCTAAATTTTATCCCCACCTGGATTATTTGCAGAACTGTACCTACGTACACAAGGCTTTTACTTAATAGTTCCTCATAGATACTCTCCTGATATTTTAGCTTTACATCACTGATTCCATTTCCTCTTCTTTCAGTTTCCAAAGACATTATCTTCATTCTCCCATTTACCCTGGAAACTCCTCTCCTCACATCCCCCCATATCCAGCTAGGAACTGTGTCTGTTTCCTCAGAAGTCTGACATTTCATCACTAAGATCATTCTCTGCAATAACATCCTTATTCAAATCTGAGTATTTTAGATGTCCCCCTTTCTCTCCAGCTGTCTTGTCCAGTCCACCTAAAACCAAGTTAGCAACAACACCCAACTGAACTGTGGAGTATCAAGCTCCTCTCCTCCACACTTTCACTCTTTTCCTTTGATAGCCCCTTAGCACTCGTCTTTCAAGTCATGCACAAGCCAGGTGCAGCTTATGTTTGAGAACTGGTCTCCTCCTGGCTTCCCTATACTTTCCCTGCTTTGCCAGAGTCTGAGTCTTCAATTTAGAGTGTTTGGTCTTACACAACAAATTCTCCTTCTCAAATTTAATTATTTCCTGACTGTAACACCTACATACAAGCTGATTTCCACATCAGAAAGGAACTTAGAATAATTGTGAATAAAAATACTAATGGCTATCTCTAAAATCTTAATTTCTCCTACTTTTTATGTATCTTGCTTTTACATCAATATCCATTTAGCCTTTGACTCCAACATGATACAGACACTACTGACAACTTGTGTGTACTGTGGCATGCTGTGCCTCCAGCCTCTGCTGGGCAGAGACATTCTATCTGACAACAAAATGTCCAACTGGCACCCTGGGGGCTGTCTTCAGATTTTGGCCCAAAAGGTACCGAAGGGATCTATCCAGTGAGTAACAACTCCAGCATGCACAGCTATACTGCTGTCATAAGGGTGTCCAGTCTTGGAAGACGCCAGTTCCGAGATGAGATATAGTCAAAACTGAGCTCAAGGAAGAAAGACACCAACATGGTGCTGGGTGGGGTTTTAGAGTCATTATACAGAGCATAAAGTCTCTTTGACTGCTGACACACACCCAAAACCACTGCATTGGCTTCACTCTAGTGCCCCTATGCTCCAAAATAATGTCAAGTTCCTATCCAGAAAGCTCTCGGAAAGACATATTCTTCCATCTCCAGTTAAGCAACTCCATCTCATCTAGGCAGGATATTATAAAAGTTATGTGCAACTTGATTGCTTTGCAGCTTAAATAAAGCAGTGGGAAGAAGCCACTGCCCTTCAATAAATTCTGCAAATTTCTTAGCCATGCACTTTAGCATACAGACCTAAAATCTGTTCTTCTCTCTCTATGGTGGATTCTCAGAGAACAGAAAAGCAAGCAACCAAAGGATTCTCAGCAGCTGGGAGCAAAAACTAAAGAGAAGTTTAGCCCTACAGCTCCAAGGCAAAGAGAAAGCATCACACTTCATCTCTTCAGACACACCAGGACTCCACCACCCTCAAAGGCAAAGCTAAGTAGGAGGAGCTTTGCAGAGACCTGATAAACATTGTGAATCAAACCATTTTTTGTCCAAAAATCAGTAAATGCTTGATCTCCTTGTTCTCTAAGAGTAAGATATAGATCTCTGACTCTGCTTCAGCAAAAGGAACTTTAAATAGTAGTCATATTAAAATGAAAAGCCTTCCCCTAAACCCATTGTATTTCACTTGCAATTTCTCCTTGAGAAAACGAAAAGGAAAAAAATAATCATATGTAACAGATGAGTGGTCATGTTAGCAATGAACTCATGCAAAGATCTCAGCACAACTGCTGGGAGAGCTCACGTGAAATCAAACAGGTCTGAGTGGGAGGCTGACAGGAATGGTGGAGCAGCACAGCTACAGCTTGCTCTCTCTCCAAGTTCTCCAATGTCATCTTCACACAAATCAATACAGCTTTAAGTTCAAGTAAATTAGTGAAATGCTGGAAATCTGTCAAATCCTTCAGAAAACCTCCCCTGGTTTTCTGAAGTGTTACTTTTTTTTTTTTCCCCAGTTTCCATTAGTATTGAATCCCTAACAAGTCATATCAGGGAGTGAGTAGCTGATGATTCCATGATCTGTGTGCTATCCCCCAGACAAATCTCCATCAACTGCTGAAGTTCAAGTTTCCTTCAATGAACTCTCAGGCTGGATACAAAACCTCAAGGACACTTCCAGGGAAGTTGTGCTTGGGATTTCAAACAAACAAACAAAGTTATCAGCAGATAGTCTATTGCTGATTGACTCAAGAAAATCTGGCTGCCAAGCTTATACGCAGAATTGTGTTAAGAACTAAGTATATCTTAAGGGTGAATTTCTGTGAACCTCAATATAGCATAAAAACCTCAAGCAGAATGCACAGAAAAGATTAAAATCTGTGTTTCTGCCTTTGCATATAGAGTAACTGTTCCTGATCTCACAGAAAAAAAAAAAAAAAAACTTTTTGGGAAGCAAAATGAACAGTGGTAGCATGGAGACTAAAAATCAGGACATAGAAAAAAAAATGAGCACTGTCTGATCATTATAAAAGACTCAAGTTAAACAGAGAGTGTCCATATCAGAGCCAGAATATAGAGGCATCTCACTCAGAGCAGCAGCAAGATATGTGAAAATCTGCAGAGGAAACAAAATTAGTTAGGTAACTCCGGGAAAAAAAAAATGCACAAGAACTTAAATTGGCCAACCCAAAGGAGAAAAATCAGTGACTTGGTAAACTACAAAATTATCATGAATAATAAAAGGAATGAGACAATATTTACTGAGTTCAAAATTGCAGCACATGAAAAACACTTGTAGACAGTTCTATAAAAGCTTAAAAAACAACAACAAAACTGAAAAAAAAGGTGAAACAAATGCTACAGAGGAATAAAATGGAAATTAGTATGCACGATAGTCTACAAAATCAGCTATAGCAGCTTATTTGGTAGTTAAATACCATAGTTTCTCAGGAGAGAATGAGGAGTGGTATAGTGACAGGTAATAGGAAGAAGCCAGGTGCACCGAAATATTCTTTTCCTACAGTGATTGGGAGGAATGATTTTTTTACCTGAGAAAAGAGAACATTAAAGAACTTGAAAGACATTTAATACACTGACTGATTAAAGGAGAAGATTAGGTGTTCGCATTTTGCTTATCTCATAAAGCAAAAAAGCAGAACACATAAAATTATGCCACAAAACAAGTGTTTCAGAAAAAAAACCAAATTGATTTCTGGCAACAATCCGATATCAATCCCTCAGTCATCTTAAAACCTGAAAGTGGGGGAAAAAATCTCAATTCACAAAACTAGGGAGAGAGACTATGATGGTATTCTGATGATACTACTTGTTTTTAACCTAAAAATGGAGAACCTGGAAGCAGATATTCTAGTTTGGAAACTACACCTATACGTGCATCTGGTAAACTGAGTGTTCCACACCAGCTCACTGCAAAAGAGTGACAGTCCCTGGGTGACAGTTGCTGGTTTGGGGGAGACCAAAGTCCTGCCTGTGGTGCCAGGACTTGGAGTAGGGGCCTTTGCTTGTGACATGGGTCTCATCCCTCTTTCAGTCGGGAGACCCTGGTTCAAGCTTTGGGATGAAAATCATCTCAGTCTTAAAATTATGTTTATGCCCATACCTGTCTATCTCAGGCTTACACAATGGAGAGAAATAGGCATTTTTTAGGGCATTGTTTATCTATATACTTTTAAACAACCACTTCTGTATGGGAAGAATTGTGCTGTGAACACCATTGCTTACACCAGCTTAATCTCTCAACTATGAAGGGAGCCAAGAGTGATTAGCTCACATACAAATGAATAAAATGGATATGTCTATACTTAGCCAAATAAATCCCACCCCCAAAGTCCACCATGGCCTTAGAGTTGCATTGATTTTTCAGTAATTCATTCTTCTTTAATGACATCTACTGGTCTGGAGTTGAGTGTGCAGTTTCTGTTTCTTCCAGGCCGTGGAGCTTGCTACATCTATCAGACAGCCCTGTCTGCATGACTACCTCCTAAACATTTTTTCTGGAATTCTGACCATGTGGGTCTTCCATGAAGTCAGTACAAGGACTCTTGCTAATGCTGCTCTGCAGACAAGTAGTTCTGAGACTCTCATGACTGGTGCGATCCAAGAATGCAGGACTGGCTGAAGAAGAGTAGAGAACACAGCAGTGCCCAACCAGCAGAAAACTGCCAAGGCAGGATCTAAAGTGGAGAAGCTGGCAGCTGGAGGGGGCTGCTGACAGTGGTCAAAGGAGCTGACAGGCAGGGAAGGAGAAGGACACTCCCCCCTTTGAGAGCCGCACAACCCCCAGGCCCCCTCACTTCTTGAGGCATCCCACAGCTGTCACTTGGTTCAACAGTGCAACTGTTCTCAGATCCAAGTAGGATCAACAAGCCAAACATATTTTATACACTGTCCTCAGGAAAAACATGCTTAAACCACTTCCCCCTAAAACTTCCCCAGAATGGTTAGTCTTCAGACTGAAAAGAACCCCAGCCTGAGCAACACTAGACCATAAATCTGTGGTTCCCTACAACTGCTTCTAGCTTCAGCTCAATCACTGTGACTAACACTGTAACTGCAATTACAGCTGATAATTCTGAGAAATCCTGCATATTCATTACATAATTTCACATACCTCAGACAAATTCATATTTCTCCCAGGATTACAGTCCCAGTTTGAGAATTACTGTTTTAAGGCAAATATTTCAAAATTACAAGAGCTTTGATGAGAGATAGAAATGCAGAGATAACTTCTATTGCTGTTACCAATCCTGCAACTATAATGAAATGAAAATACTTAGCATTAAGAAAAATCCAAGTTTATTTAGGTTTAGTTCTATTTTGACAGGTCTGCTAGGACTACCTATACATGAATTTGAAAAACGTCTGTTTGATCATTCTCTAGGTGTTAACTGAGTAACTGATACTTAAAATGTGTTTGCCGAGCCTTAGATGGAAATGGAATTTTCTGTCTACAGTATTGTGTTGTGCCTCCTACACTCTTCTCTATCCCAGACACTAAATATCTCCATTGCACATCTTACAGCTGGGCCTTGTGTGCCTGTTAAGTCCCTCATTAAAGAGTTTGCCACAGAATAAAAAAATTCCTGCTGATTTATGAATTCAAGTCAAAGTCTTCAATCACTTTTAAACCTGGCCAGATTCCTAGCTAGTTTAAAAGAATGGTGTTCTATCAAGAAGGTAAGACAGAAGATAAGACAGATTATTTCTTCTGAGAGTCCAATCTACTATATACAACACTGTTTAATGAAGAAATCCTGATTTAGGCCATCCACAATTCACTTTCCTATCTATTAGGAATGTTTATAGAACTTAATTGTTTCTCTTTTTTTGGTTTGTTTCACATATATCAACTGGAGAAACATCAAGAGGTAAAAGCCTTCCACATTTTATCAGATACCTGTACAGTGACAAACATAATGGAATATTGATCTTTGTTGGGTTGACTCCCATCACTGTGGTACAGACAAGAATGATAGCTTTACTTCACAGCAGCTACAAAACCCTTCATTCTATGGGAACTGCTTTATGAATGAATATGAGCTACCCCCTGAGTTGCAAGAACTTAAATGAGACATGAAAATAAATTCTTCATAACGAGAGTGGACAAAAATTGTAACAGACTGCCTGACAAGGCTGTGAAACCTCCATCCTTACAGATTTTCAAAACCCAACAAGGCGTTGACAAGCCTGTTTTTAGCAGAAGGTTGAACTAGGTTTCCTCCTATCTAAACTCTTCCACAATTCCAGCAAATAGACACAGAAAACTTAAAAAAGACCATTTCAGTGGGACATTAGGAAGAGTGAAGTGCTGGACTTAATGTAATAGAAACTGCACAAAATGTCATAGATTCTTTTCTTACACAAATAATCATTTCTATAAGTAATTCTTCCCACTGTATGTTCTGTTATTCCCCAAGTGCCACTTTTGACCAAATTTGAATTGGAAATGTAATACATACCTTCAGCACACCCCTCTAATCTCTTATTTTCTCATTCTTTTATCATTTTAATACAAAGTTCCCAAACCAGTGTTTGTTTATCCCTAGGCTATTATTCCCCTTATTAAAGACTTTCAGAAGTTAGAGATGGCAATGGCCACAGAATTTTCTCTACCACTTTTCTACGCATGCTGATTCCCAGCTGTTTGCTCTTAGGAGCTTTGTTAGACCCATTCCAAAGCATTTCTGTTAATGGGACTTTTACTTTTACATTTTACTGGGACCATTTACTGCAAGAATTATTTTCCTCCCCTGACACAATCAACAAGTTTTTCACAACATACCTTCATTGGCCTCTTCAGTGCTTCCTGAATATCCACGCGCTTCCGCATAATGGTCTGGTCGAGTTTGCGTTCAAAGGCCAAGAGATCCATGTAGGCCTGGGACTCAGGAACCAGCTCCCGGATCTGAGAAGGAAGCAAGGAATATCCAAGCACTGGAAGCACGAATCTGCTGTGTTCCAGAACAGCAATACTGACACATTCCCAGCCCTTGGACAGACGTGCCCAGAGGAGTTCTCCCTCTGACAGCAGTTCCCAGACAGCGAGGCAGGTCTCAGCGGCATGGCACAAGCACAGACTGAAAAGAGGGAGCACAGAACTGAAGCTAATGGATTCTGGAAGACCCTGCCTGAATCCGTAAGGTCTGCCTGAATCATGGCTGTTTTCTTCAAGTGAGGCTTAGCTATTGGCAGCCAGGGAGCCACTGCTCTTGGCAATCCAGCGTACAGTGAATTTGTCCTCCTCAAAACTAGAAGAGTGCTGCATCTCTCTAGACTAAAAGAGGGGGGTGTTCGTGCTGATGTTTTGAAAACAAGTGTTACCCATTGTAAGTAAAAAGTGTCACACAGGATGCCAGCCTTTGCCAGCACATCTTCCTGGCTCAGGTGAAATTGACCTTCACATCAAAGTCTCAACACAACCGGCTATCAGGTGTTAACTTATGATCCTGCCAACTTTTATTGGTATTTTAATACTTTAGTTCACTACATTAGTTCTATTGACAACCCTGCTTTTTATTTTCTCTTTTACAAGGAAGTTAGGAGAGGAAGGAGTATGAAGAAGATTGGAAGAAAGACCTAATGAACTGAGCCTAGAAATGGGTAAGTATACCCTTAAATGAAAATGCTGATTCTTAATTTGGAATACCTCATGAGGCAAATCATAAAAAAAAGGTACTGTAAGTAATTAAAATAGATCTACCAGACAACCTTGTCTATTTCTACAATATTCACTCTAGTTTTCACCTATGTAACTAAAATATTTAACTGTTATAGTATTTCCATAGGAATTGAAAGTGAGTTGGCATTCCTGTTTTGATTTAGAATCAGAATTAGTTACAGTTAAAATTACAGTTTATATCTGGTGGAAGACACAAACACCTACGTGAGAGACACCAGGCATACACCTGTTCCCTGTGTTCTGCAAGGACATGAGAACTATTGCACGAGGCCATGCCAATAGCTGACTCTCCTACGACTGTGTCTGACAAGGTTTGCAAGTTGCTGCCTCTTAATATCCGTAATAGTCCAAGGCAGAGCATTCCAGAACCCCACCAGGCAATGTGGGAGGAAGTACCTCCTTTTGCTCATTTGGAACCTGCCACCAGCTTCATTTGATGCCACTTCCTTGCACTGCCAGGGCAGTGGTGGGCAGGCATTCCCTAGGTCCCTTTCCCACATGTTGTACAAGTTTTTGCCATCCCTTTTTAAATTATTTTTTCCAGCCTGAACACGAACAATTTCTCCCTGCTGTATTTAGACTAATTATCAAATAAATGTATCTTTCAACCTACTCTGTTTGTTTTGAGATGGTAGAATACCTGCTATACTTACAGCAAGATTGATACTTTGGAAAAGCAGAAACAACAGAGCAAAAAATTCTATTCAGCTTTAGCAGAACCATTATATTTTTAACTGCTTATATGCTTTCTCAAAGTGCTAGCAAAGAAACATGAGCACGAAGAGCAAGCTTTACCCTGGAACCATTGAGGAATTGGCAGACAGCTTGCAGAGTAAGGGCAGCGAGGCAGTGAGTGCAAATCTCTGGACCCAACAAAACACCCCAATAGTTTCTTCCTGTTCTGCACAGATGAAAAGATTCCTCAGGTCCTCGCCTGAGGAAATCAAGCATGGTGTGCTGCAGTCAATTAAAAAATCTGGACTAAGAAAGTAGTTTCAGACCTTTAATGCCAAGTTCCATCAGAGTCAGTTCATGACCCCCTCCCGGGGCACATGGTGAAGCAGGGAGAGGCCTACAGAGTCCTTAAGATATAGTCTATACAACAGAGTGATACAACCTCTCCAGCTGATTCAATGGGTACTAGACCCAGGATCCAACGAAATTTCTAATAAGTTTGTAGAAACAGCAGGAACCTTCAATAAATATTTCTATTCCACACTCTTACATCTTTTACCACATGAAAGTGAAAGGGTATTTCCTATTCCATTCCTATAACCAAACCGGATGTTAAATATTTTAAGATGTTAAAAAGCACAAACACTTTTAAATCAGCCAAAGACAAAACTGCATCTAATTCCTTGAACTGCAAATGGCTAGAGGTTGGGAGAGCATTTAAGAGAAGAACTGTACTTGCTG
Source organism: Erpornis zantholeuca (assembly GCA_013400515.1). Lineage (NCBI taxonomy): Eukaryota > Metazoa > Chordata > Aves > Passeriformes > Timaliidae > Erpornis > Erpornis zantholeuca. The sequence goes on from VZTN01012939.1 coordinate 32,964, forward strand.
TGTTTGTATACTTCTCTAGGGATGTGTTATGGTCACAGCAAAGATGGGATTTTGGGCTAGATCAAAGGCTCACTCAGGCCAGCTTTGGCAGTTCTTACAGTCTTTTGCTTTCTCACCCTACTACTGGAATAATTTGGAGGCATGACAGTGTTTATGTGATAAGCATCTGTGCAGCCTGCCTAATTCCTTCTTCTTGCATGGTTCACCCTAACTGAAAAGTTCATAGCTCCATGCAAGTCTACAGTCCTCTACAAAACTTTTGTGAAAAGAGTATTTCAATATTTAAATTCTCCATGCCAGCCTTCATCTAGTTGAAGAAACTCCAGAAAGCACGTAGCAGAAGCAGCATCTTGTCAGCCAAGGTTTTGAAGAGCATATAGCTACACTTTATCTTAGAATTACATGGACGACGGGAAGAGATTACTATTAACACTAGTAAGACAGTGTCTTTCTAGAGGCTGGAGTTGTTTATCATTCTATTGTGAAAATTCAAATGTCTCAAATTTTTAAAAATTAGTAAAAAGCAATTTCTACTAAATTATGCATTTTTATCCTTCATTTCCAACGTTTTTTTCTATCCATGGTGACAAAAAAATGGCCCACTTGCAAGTGGGGGCAGTGAGGACAGTGCAGAAGGAGCGGCCTGATGGAAGAGTCTCTCACTATTTCTTTGTACAAGCAGCACAATGTGGGGGCCCCACCACACCTCCCTGTAAACAGATGTGCAAGGCTTGAGAGACAGAATCAGAAACCAAGGAACAGCTGCAACACTATAAATTTTGGGATACAAACAGCATCTTTGGATAGCTTCTATGGCTGTCACAGTATGACAGCTTGGAAGGCAACAGCAGCAGTCAGCAGGCTGGGGAAAGCAATGAGGAAGCCTTCTGCAAGGAGACCAGCAGGAGAAGGAAAGCCAAGGAAAACCCAGGTCTGGGTCTGGTTCTGCTGCTCACATCAAAAGCCACAGAAAAGGTTGTGGCTCTCCATGTTGTCTTTGTCTCCATTGCTCCTGGTTAAGTCCTGTCCTCAGGGTCCTGAGCCCAAGTCAGCCAGGGCAGCAGGGCTGCTCAGAGGGACCCAGACAGGCTGCAGAAACAGGAGGGCACTTCAGCACAGTGCAGTTCAGCACAGGAAAAGTTCTGCTCCTGGGATAGAATGACGCCACGCAGGGGGACAGGTGGGCATCAGCAGGGTAGAAAACAGGTTGGAAGGAGAGGACTTGGGGGCCCTGATGGACAGACAAGTGCAAGAAGGAGTCTGTGGGGTAAGGCAGCCATGGCAAAGGTCAGCTGCAAAAGGGGCTGTATTAGCACAGGTGTTGCCATCAAGCCTGGGAAAGAGGCTCTTCCTTGCTATGCCACGCTGGTGAGACTGGATCTGGACTGGTGGGCACAGGACCACAAAGATGTGACACTCTGGAGCGAGGCCCACAGAGGCTCAGTAGAAAGTTGGGGGCTGGAGCACAGAGGTGCCGAGAGAAGCTGCAAGAGCTTCTCCAGCCTGGAGGAGAAAAGGGAAAAGGAGATTGCCTGGGTGAGTGCGACTGCCTTATGGGCTGGTGAAGCACAGACAGGGCCAGCCTCCCCTTGGAGGTGCATGAGATTAGGGTGAGAGGCAACAGAAACTCACTGCAGCATGGCCAATTCACTCCCTATAAGGAACTGGTTTGTAAAAAAAACCTCTCACGAAACAAACAAAACACATGACAGTATTAAAACCTTGGAACAGGCTGCCAAAAAATGCTCTGGAGTGTCCATCCTTGGCTGGAGGTATTCAGAACCTGTCTGGCCAAGGTCCTGAGCAAGATGATGAAATTTGAACCTGTTTTGTACAACAGCTGGCCTGCACAACTTTCAGAGGTGCTACTGTTGCGCACCTCCAAGGTCCCAGAAAAAAACCAATAAATAAATTTGACCTATTTCAGGAAGGAACAACTGGAGCTGCACCCTTCACTAAGCATTCTGCCTAAGCAGGACAAACAAAACAGTTTCAGCCATTTTGATTTAAAAAAAAAAAATCACTAATTAATTGAGATTTGGCAGCTTCTTCAGAATTAGGCTACCCTAGAATTCTCATCTTTGAAAGAGGTAAGAAAATCCAAGACCTCTTATTCCCCCATGTCTGACAAGCTCAATTTGATCCTGAGCCATTTTTTAACTCCCTATGGCAGATGCACACAAACCACATACTTCACAGGTAGTGTTGAGAACCAGAATTTTAAAATCTTAAGTGGCAGTGAATGAAGTCAGACTTGGCAGCTACTGGACAGCTTCCCCACTAAGAAACTTTAGCCTATAGCTTATTGTCAAAAGTTTCTCTACCACTGAGACTTCTATGGGGGTCACAGAAAGACAGCTAAGGGCTGACACTTCTTATAAATCGTAACTGTGCCACCTGGGACCCCTAAGGGAGAGTGGTTTGAGGAGGATTTCTGACTGACTACTACAGGGCCAGTAACACAGTCCAGTAAAATAGCAAAAGCAATCCATGTTCTTCGTCCTCCTTTCTTAGGAGCTGGCAAGCCATTGGTTTTGCTAGGTCCCCTCAGAGCCTTCTTTCAGGATGAACAAGGTGAGTTGTCTCAGTCTGTCCTCATGTGCTGATCCAGTCATTCAATCAACCTGACAGTCATCCACCAACCTCAGTCCAGTTTGCCAATGTTTTTCTTGAATTCAGGATCCCAAAACTGGACACAGCGCTCTAGCAGTGAGCTAACGAGTACTGAGCAAAGAGAGGTAATTAAATCCCTCAAACTCTTGGCTGTGCTCCTGGCCACAGAGCTGTGGATACTGTTAGTCATCTTTGCTGACAAGGCATACCTCCTGCTCACAGTCAGCTCACTGTCCACCAGGGCCTCCAGAGCCTTTCCAGCAGTGCTGCTGATGCCTTAGGTTTGAACTTTTCTATGTTCCCAACCCTGCCCTGCCCAGTGTCACTCTGCAGTTCCCTGGAGCTCGTTCAGTGCTGTTCTCTCATGCTCACACACACACAACAAAGCCTCTCCAGCTCTCCAAGGACACCCAGACCCTCCTAGGCCCAACAACTGCAAACCACAAGCTTGGGGACAGGGGGGCAAGCTCCATCCTTGCCTGGCTTCTGCTTGGGGAATTGATGCTGAGATCCAAGTGGGAAGAACTCGGGAGCTGTCCTTGTCCATGTTGGGATGCACTGAGGCAGGAGCCTCTGGAGCCCAGAGTGTACCTCTGAAGGCCTTTCCAACCAATCCCTCCTTGATTCCTTTATTCCTGTCTGGGCTCTGTTTCTAGGGAGCCATTTAAGGCATCATCCCAGCCAGGCAGCCCTCCTCTTTCCCAAGGAAGAACATTTGACTTAGCTGCATTTCATAAAGTTCTTGTTGGTTCATTCTTCCAGCCTGTCCACAGCGTATCAGCTGGTTTCCCCACCCAGTGATTGGTGTCATCTGTAGATTTATAACCAAGCACTGCACTGCCTCCTCCAGTGGCAAAGATGCTGGACACATCCCTGCAGTACTCTGATGTCAGTGTCTTCATGGCCACAGAGTTTCAAGTCCAACTATTAGCCACCTTCTTAGCCTCATCACCCAAACAGATGGCTGTCAGCCCATTTAGACCAAAATGTCCCAATCTGGATACAAGACTATAATGGATGAGAGAGTGGCCTTGAAAGGACATTGGCCAGTTCCCTCAGCTCAGATGCAGCCTGTTGGGTTATCATTGAGTTGTATGGGTCAGCTTCCCTCAGCTAATCCCTGGCCCCATCCCTGTCCACCACTGGCTGTTCCTCTTGGATGTGTTCACTGATCACAGGGCATGGGAGGCATCGTTAGTGCAGAATTTGAGTGCTTCAGACTTAACTGTCTTTGTCGTCACTGGATCACCCAGCCCACTCACCATGCAGCACACATTTTCCTTGGTCAGCCTTTATTACTAGTTCTTTTAGTGCTTTTAATAGAAGCTTTTCTTGTCCCTGATGTCCCTAGAAGATCCCAACTACAGCTGAGTTTTGACTTTGCCAATACTATTCCCTGTATTCCCAGGCAATGTTTCTAAACTCCTCCTCTGTAGCTTGTCCCCGCTTCACTTCTTGTACATTGTCTTTTGATGTTGGGACCACCTCTATGAGTTCCCTGTTCTGGGCTCCTCATAGATCTGCTCATTTTCCTGCATTTAAAACAGGCTGCTCTCAAAGGTCCTTAAAGACTTCCCAGCTTCCCTGAGCCACTTGCCCTTCAGAGCTGCTTCTCAAGGAACCACACCTACCAGTTCCCTGAATAAGCCAAACTCTGCTTGTCTGAAGTCCAGGGTTTGTACTTAACTACTCTCCTTCCTCATTTCCTGCAAGATCTTCAATTTCTTTATTTCACAGTTGCTATACCCAAGGCTACCACTGATTATCACACCCCTAACTTTTTCTTTCTTAAAAGTGAATGGCAAATTCAGGTGTTCCTCATCTCTGGTTGGCTCAGATGGAGAAAGGGGAACAACAGCCATGCAGCGACCAAACCACAGCAGGACAGCTATTATAGCATGGGATTTGTGCAGAGAATTCCACAGGGTGGTCAGTGAACAGCAGCAGCAAAAACTGACTAAGTATTGGTGCAAAGGAAAATGAAGTAGAGAGGAAGAAAAGGAGAGGACAGGTGTACAAAAATCTGTCAGCACAGCTAGACAAAAAGTCCTCAGGAATCTGGGGCTGAGTAAGAAGAACAGCGGCCAATACTAAGAGACGAGCCTGCCACAGAAGGAGGGTCAGTTTGCTGTTTCAAAGTTGCACTCAGCAAGTTAAACAAGGCATAGCAGAGACAGGCACAGCTATGGAGCCCGAATAGTTTTCAGCTGAGATTCTTGCATCAGAATGGGTAGGTAAGGAAGCCAAAGAAACAGAATGGTGGATCACATTCACCGCTCCTGGGAAAAAATGTAATGACTCAAGTCTAAGAGAAAATAAGACTGACCAGAAGTAATGAGGAGGCAAGGCCTGGAGAAAGAGGTGCAATCTGAGGCACAGTCATGTGTTCCTACAGACACTTTGTGGTCTGAGGTCAAAATTGAGGCACAACTGCTAAACTTGGGTCACAAACACAACATCAGCTCCAGAGATTTAGGTCCCCAGCTATGAATGAGGATGCCTGTGAACTTCTCCAAAACTGAATGAGAGTTTCAGCGACAACCAGGTGTGAACATGGGAAAGATCCAGCAGTGAGGAAAATGGGGCAGGAAAGAACCTGCTGGACAGAATTGGAGTTACTGTTAAATATACTATAAAAAATATTAAGCCTTGTTATGTTATGGTATGTCATCTTGAGCTTAACCAAGTCCTTGTGTTCATTAAAATTGCATTTTACACAAAAGATACGCAGTCAATAAAATCAACTTGCATTTAAGTAAAGCATTTGACATACAGTCATAAAGGGAACCACTCCTTAAGACTGAAAAATGGGAACTGGAACAAGACCTGGCATAGCAAAAACATACTAAGCAGAAGTACCTCATGGACCATTCATTAATAGTTCTCATACAAAAAGGAGAAGTATGCTAAGAAAACTTAGTAATGATAAATTTGAGTGTCACCATCATTGCAAGGCAGAGGATAGTGCAGAGAATGTAAGGAAGCTCAGAACTGTATAATGGAGACGGGATGAAATACAGCATTACAAAGCATAGGATCATGCCTCAGAGTCTAAATCCTGCTCTAATATGGGAATTCATTAGTTGTATATGACAGAAAGCAGAAATACTTGTATTAGCCAATCACAGAATGACCAGAGGCTGTATCAATGTGGAAAGGAAATTTAAAAAAAAAAAAACAAAAAAAAAAAAACCCAACCAAACAAAACAAAACAAAAAAACAAACCCCAAACCACAGAAATACCAATTTGCAGTGCTATTTCCAGGAAAGATAAAAAATGCAGACTGACATTCAAGCACTGGTGATACTGGTAACCTCTCCTACTATGTATAGCTCTGGTTTATTGAGAGGTATATTTGAAGAGGTTTGAAAGAGATTAATTTAACCTGGAATATATAAAACAAATGACTAAGAGGATTTCAAGAGGGGAGTCTCTCTTACTTGACAAGCTAAAAGCACTTCCCTTCCTGAGCCTAGCAAAACAAAAAAACCCAAGCTGCCAGATCAAAAGTATGTCTCAAGTATGTCTCACCTCACTAGTCTTGAGGTGGCAGTTCTGCCATGGCTTCCATGACAGAGGGAACCAGACTGGAAGTTCCAGAATGTCCCTTGCAGTTCCCCAATCTACTCTTCTTCCTATGTGCAAGTTTTCTGGGTTTAATTTTTCATATGATTATATTCCTGCAAAATTAAATCCTTCTCAAATAGTTGACCTGGAGCAGCTCAGTGATTCTACCCAACCAGCACTATGCTCCAGGACTATGGCACAGGCTTGACCAGAGAGCCTGGAAATCCAACAAGAGGTTACCTGTGCCAACTGCCTGAGTCATTATCACAGTGAGGAATACTGAGAACTCATCTCCTTTCCCACTACTACATAAGATCATTTTCAAGAGTAAAATGTGTTTAATATCTTCCCCTCTCCCCTCAAAGTTCCCAGAAAACATAAGCAGGAGTCTGCAAAAAGTCTCTGGGGTGGGTACCAGACCCACATCTGTGGGTAACAGATGCTGACTGGCTGGAAAACACTCCAGAGGTAATTCCAGAAAGCTGCAAGTTTTGCCCTGTGTTTCACATGCATTCCACAGTCACCACTGCAAACCATCCACTTGACAGGACAGTGATGTGCACAGCATTTCTTCATCCCACAGATGGTGTAAGGGATTTCTGACACACTAACTGCAGCCTAACAGAGTACTTCAACCCAGACAGAGGTCACATCATTGATACCAGCACTGCAGCTGCACTGATAAAAACCCCAGTGCAGAAAAGACCTCTAGCAACTGCCTTATTACTCCATCAGTCAAAGCTATTGGCTGGCGGCAACAAAGACAATGAAAAGCAAGAATATTTGATGACAGCATGGTTCTGAAAGCATATGTAGAGATTTTTGACACACCTATATAAGGCTCTACCTTTTAAAGAATTATCATGGACTTGGTAAACAGTCAGTGGTCTTCTGCTGGCAAGAAAGTTTACCTCTGAGACCTTTAATCTTATAAAGGCAACAGGCAAAATAAAAAACAAAAACACTCCCACAACCAACCAACAAAATCAAAACAACAAAACAAAACTAAAAGTGCCTCAAAACGGACATGTATTTCCAACAAGAGCCTCGCTATACAGGATGTATCACTGCCTGTGAAAACAGTTTGTGTGGGACAGACAAAACTGACTGTACAAGAAACTTAGCTTTCATTATTAAAAAGTACAGACCACCAGCAGAGCAGTAATGAGGCTTCAACACAATTACCAGGGATGCTGCAAGTAGTTCAAAGGTCTGGGTTTAATGGCAGCTTAGTCCTTTCAAGCAACATGAGATGTAATGGCTTACATATGAAAGACTATGCTTTCAGAAGGTGGCAGGAACGACAAGGGAAGTGATAGTATGACATCAGGAGTACCCAAGTGGGCTCATCGCTTTGGATGGCTGGTAGTGGGTACCTGTGAAATGTCGCAGAAGAGACTTTGGAGCCTGCCAGCAAGTTTGGGCTCACACTAGCGGTGGAGCTTGAAAACTTGAAAAGAATACGGAGGAAAAGGACACAGGGATCCAAGGGATCCTGAGGCTACAAAAAGCACCGGCAGTCAAAGCAACTGAGACTAGGATGTGACAAGGGCGTATGTTTTGAAGCCTTTTGGGACCAAGCAGGCTCTTGGGGAACTGTACTGAAGAGGGTAAAGGAAAGGAAAAGCCTGGGAATAATGAGAGAGGAGAACAGAGAGAAATCCCAGTGTTTAGAAAGGAAGTAGATGATGCAAGCATTGAGGATCAAACATAGGCAGACACCAAAAGCTAGACGTATGCCCAGGGATAAGAGAATTAGTAACTCTCCAGACAATATAGACCCCTTGGACTCTGTTGTTTACATGGGTTCACTTCAGCCCTACGGAGACACAACCACCAAAGTCACAACCTGGCAGCTCTACTGGGCCAGAGACCTGAGTCTGAGCCCAGCCTCTCAGGTACAGCCACACTCTGGACCAGGTTTTGACCAGCCTCAGGAATGGATGAAAAGCACTCTGGAGACCCGAGGGCCCCAGTGCCGAGCTGTCGCCTGGCAGCCCAGCACCACGGTCCCTCCAGCAAGCGGCAGTGCTGGCTCGGCTAACCCAGGCACGAGGCCGCGCAGGCCGGGCTGCTCCACGCTCCCAGCCCCCAGCCCAGCCCCAGCCTGGCTCTCCAGACTTTCACCCACTGCCTACTTACTTTTTAATTAGATTTTTAAACAAAAAGTGAAAGAATTTTCTAAAATTCCTCTAATTACACTAAGATGCTGAACTGATTGTGAAGGAAATAGGAAATGAAAGCGACTCACCCTCTGAGGGAGAATTTTGTCAGCCATCTTCCTCCTCTTGGCACTGTACATTTTTTAAAGAAAAAAACACGTTACCATGGTGACAGATCTAGGAGTAACGAGGCCACCTGCTAAATTATCCTGACATCTCCACATGCTGGTGCACAGCTGTGCATGCATCAGCAAAAGGGTCTCACCCATGCCCAGGACCTCATACCCCTTCTCTCAGCAGCCTGGGGAGGCAGTTAGGTAAGAACAAATCAGGACTGTCTGTTATACATCCTGGAAAGAAGTCTCTAAGTTCTTTGATCACAGCATCTTCTGTGGTGCAGGGCGGCAATGTGTGCAAGTGCATGTGCACACTCTGCTTCCATGTACAGACAAGCATGCAGGAGGACAGACACACAGACACTTCTATGTGTGTCCATGTCTGACTGGCCCAGCACCTGCGAATGGCACATGGACTTGCTCAAACAGACAGCACGCATTTATTCAACCATGCCCCAAATTAAGGGCAGAAGAACGCACATATATATGTGTGTATTTCATATGATGTACAAAAACACACACATGTGCACACCCTTCCTTCCTTATATACATACACATTTGTTCTACTCTAACATATTTGCATGAGTGGTCTTCTGCTGGCAAGAAAGTTTGATTATCTCTGAGACCTTTTAATCTTATAAAGGTAACAGGCAAAATAAAAACCAAAAATAAAAACACTCCCATAACCAACCAGCCAACCAACAAAACTAAAACAACAAAACAAAACTAAAATTGCATGAGCAATGGACAAAGGTAAAAGGCCTTACATTTCTACATTTCTTCATCTTTCTGAACACACACATGGGAAGATGTACATTTGCCTGCAGTTTGTATGCATACTGTGTCCATACCCATACATAGGCACATTTCTATAGCTATCCTTCTAAAAACACACTTGTACTCATGTACATAAACACAAATGTGTATGTCCCTGAGAAACTGTACTGTCAAGAAGACTGTCAAATACACTCTCTTTTGAATTCTTCAGATTCTAAGAACTGTTTGTGCCCACCAAACCTGTCACCCAGCTTTCTCTAACAGGGCCAAGATGGAATTCAGGTCTTATTCTTCATCTCTTTAATTTGTGAGGCCTTTATCTTAACCAGGAGATGCCTCACTCAGTCTGTGACAGACAAATGGGAGAAAGCAAACCACCTGCTGCCACATCACAAGGACACCTCCCTCCTTCCTGTCTTCATATTGGAAGTCTGTCATCAGCCATGTCCACATAAAAGCTGTTTCCATGCACATTGGTGTGGCATACTATCTTCCTACATTTGTTAATAAAAAGCCAGGGCTGAAATACCAGATTCTTAGACTCTTCCCCATCCCCACGTAAGCCAAGGCCAAGGCACTCTTTGTGGCTGGAGGTGCAGAGGACAGAGAATTCAGTTACACCCAACTTAATAGGTGAACAATGTCCCTTTTAAAAAGTGTAGGAATAATGGGAATGGAATGCCACATGGTGTGAAACTCCAACACCTTCCATAGCTCACAAAATCAAATCTGCACTGAAACACCTCACAGAAACTGGAAGCAAAGGCTGAGCAAGCCCCAGCCTCCCAAAGGGAGTGAGATATGCATGTACCTGCAACAGCCCCACAGGCTTGCAAATAAAAAGCAAGAAACAAACAAAGCAACATCCCCAAATAATTTGGGTCTCAACCAGTTCTTCAATAGTCTATGACAGAAATGAGATTTTTGTCTCCACCAAGCCTGCCAAAAAAGGATAACTGCAACCTTCTTGGCCCATGCTAGAAAACATGGAACTCATTTACCCCCAGAAGTGGACTTAAGGTGACAGAAACGTGTGCCTGAAAAAACAGAATGAGAAATGACAGGGAGGTGGAAATGAAAAAAGGGAAACATTTAACACCTTAAAACTGGGCTCAAGGCAGTAGAGATCACTGCTGGGTCCCAAACCAGAAACACTGGAGTTTATAACAGGGGAGGGGAACTTTCTTCTGTGAGTTAGGCCATCAATTTTTAGGAAATACTGTCCTTTAATGCTCCCTGGAAACCAGTCAGTGACTAAAGTTTACCTTAATTATCCAGCAGGGGCAATTTTTCAGGTTATATCCACCCTAGTACCCGAAGGTTGGGCATTATTTTGTGCAGTTTCCTGGAGAATCTCCTGGGAGGTGCTATAGAATTTTGGCAAGGCCTCCAAGATGCACATGCACAGCTCGTGCTCATGTGCTGCACTCACACACATTCCTTCTGTGTTCAGCCTTTTACAATTGTAATGTATTAATACTCTCAAGATCGGTGTCCGTTCCAGATGCATCCCAGATACAAGCATTCCCAAGCCTGGCTTGCCAATCCAAGGTAAGCAACCTGGTCAGAGCAGGGTTCCTGAAGAACCGAGCTTAGAGAGTCATGTTTTACCTACAAGTAGATTCCACAACACCACCAGAACATTGCCTGAAGCTGTATATGCATTTATAATGATTTTGCTAAAGGCAGCCCACACAGATGGCTGCACGCTGTCTGTGTGCGGATCACACTCAAGACCGATGAGGTCAACTACATAGCAAAAAGAAATTAGCTAACTTATTTGAGAATGCATTCAGCAATGTGCAAGGTGGGCATATTTGAAAAAGAAAGTTCCTTGTAGAAATCCCTCTAATTTTATGAAATTACTTCCAGTGCATATTTATTTGGGGTTTTATATGTAAAAACACTTGGGACAACTGCAAGTTTTATGACTACTCTTCTGAGTGACCACAGTACAAGTATTCACATGACAAACAGAAGTTTTTTCCACTTGTGTCATTTACAAACTATTTTGTTAGCCAGTCTGAAATCACAGCAACTATACAGAACAGGCAACAAATAATACACTAATTTTACTATATTAGAAGAGAACTGTTCATTAATTCTAAAGGCTAAACATACTCAACAGATTTATGGCCTGACAAACCTGTGAAGTAAAAGCAGAGTAACTGCAAAACCAGACATTATTAAAGGTTGGTTTGTTCAAGACCATTCACAAACAAAAAAAGAGTAAAATTTACCAATGTTTTTCCTGCTTAAAACACTGACAGTACATGTATCTTCCCCTCTGTCTCATTTGATCTTAGAGGTCTTACCTACTGCTAAACAGGTATCATCTTTGCTTCCTCAAATTGTTTTCTTTCCAGAACACTCACCTCCTAGCTCGGTTCTGAGTGGCTTGCTGCTGCTGCTGCACCTGCTGCTGCACCTGCTGCTGTTGGACCTGCTGTGGTGCAGTGCGTTTTCTAGTTGTTTCCATCACACTCTGGGGCATCCCAGGTCGCACGGAGGGGCTTCCGACGTACGGGGGGCCTGGAGGACCCATGGGAGCCCCCTGATGGGGCATTCGAGCTCCTGATGGCATCCCAGGGCGCTGGAGGAAAAGCAAAACAGAAAGAAAAGCCAGTTTGGTTCCTGTTTCTGCAGCTGCCAAGACATTTGTACATCATGCGACACTGGCCCCAACAGATTCCCCATTCTGACCATCCTAATAAGCACTAAGCAGCAACACAAAGCACGTGAGACCTGTGACTAGTGTGTCTTGGACGGCATGAAGATGCATTCAGGGATAAAGTAGACAGAAACAGAAAGGCAAAATACCAGGCTTGGGAAAACACCCAGTGGTCAGTGGCATATCCAGACCAGGTTACAGCTGGAAGCTCTACCTTCAGCCCAAAGAGAACAGCCCACGGCAGCGACACGCAGTCCAAACTGGTGCAGCTGGCATGCTGCTCAGAGCTGCGAGCTCCTGCTGCACACACCGCACTGACGAGCAGGCAGCTCTCATCAGCTGGGAGACAGAAACCAGCACAGGCAAAACATCAGGATAAACACTTTCCATTAAGAGCCTTCTACTTCACCTACACCAGAGAGCAGTGTCAGTTCATAACGCAACATGAATCCTTTACGAAAAAGGTCATGTCTCTGATCAAGCCTTTAAAATAAACAAAAAGAATGAAATGGATGTGGGAGTTTGTCAGCAGCCCCTGTAGGCATTCTAAAGCCCTGGCATTTATGTTGACTTCTGCATGCTCTTGAGAGACACTCTGGGTCAAGTCACAAGCTTAATGCTGCACAAGACACACAGTAAACCCAACTCTGAATTCTGAAAGTTTATAGTCATCAAGGAAAACCACCAATAAAATAATTACCACCTGTAAAATGCAATTAAAAACAGAGAGATGAGCTTAGTCTCATACTGGGAATTATCAATATGTGTATTGATATATATGCATAAATACAGACCAGTCCATATATATGCAAAAATACAGACAAGCACACTCTCTAGGTGTTTGAACCAGGATGAAAAGAAAAAATAACCATACAACAAAAGTCCTTTGAAAGTCAAGTCCTTCTACAAAGTCTTTTAAGGAAACCAAGAGGCAGTGGCATCCATTATGGATAAACAATTGGTTAAAGGATAGAAATGAGGTAAAAGTAATTGGTTCTGAAAATAAAAGGAAGGCACATGTAAAATTCTGCTGGGACTTCTCATTTTCAGCATATTTAAAACAACATGGGAAAAGAAAAAGCCAGGAAAAAAGCAAGGAAGTGAAAAAGTTTGTTGGTAATGTTAAGTTATTCACACTGGCAAGGATGAAGGCCAGTTTCAAGTACTGCAGAAGGACTTTACAAGGCAGAATGAACACTTAAAAAGATGCAAATATATTTCAATACATACTGAAGTGAATTACAAAAGGGAAAAAACAATCCAAGAATCACAGACAAAGCAATGGACCCTAAGCTGATTGCTGCCCAGCACAATGAAGGTCTTATTTAAACGGATGCTTCCAGAAAAAAAATCGGTTCACTGGTTACTAGAGGTCAAAAAAGTCATTAAAGAAAAGAAATAAGAGTGAAGGGAACGGAGGCTATCAGTGTGCCACTTTGAGATGTCAGGTCTGTCCACAAGCAAAGGTTTGTGTGCAGCTCTGGCTCCTGCAGCTCAGTGATGGCAGAGCAGAGCTGAAACAAGGACAGTGAATGGCACAGAAGTTCTTAATGTATGGAACTGCACCCGTGGAAGTGAAAGTAAATATATTGTGACTTTTCATCTGGAAAGAAGTGATCCAAGGTGATCTAAAGGGGCACTTGCCAGAGCTCTGCAGAATCAGGTGTAGCCTGGGGAAGGCAGTTGGGTACTGACTGCTCACTACCCCTGCTAGCCTGGCCATCAGTGCAGGGGTCAGGCTCACAGACCACTGAAGGGGTGAGTTTGTCACACTGTGGGTATCAGCCTGTGGAAACCTCTTCCAGAGGGGTGCTAACAACATGGAAGACATACTTGGCTCAATAGTTGCAGACTGAGAGAATACTTGGGAGAAATACACTACTGGACCCCAAAATGAGATGCATGCACCCCTGAGGGTATGGAAGCCAGTCCACCGGGGGTGGGAGGAAAATAGTTTGTGCACAGTCAACATATATAATTATTTTTAAAAGTTTACTTCATCTTTATCTCATAATTTCTATTATTTCTAAATATATAATTATGTATTATAATAAAACATAATTTATATTTAAATATAATTTGGACCTGCATCTCCAAATTAACCACTCAAATCCACTGTAGCTCCCAAAGCCCCAGCTTGGCACCCTCCCTGATCATCACAAGTCTTAGACATTCCTCACACTTGTATCTATAAAGGAAACTGGAGAAAGGAGAGGAATGGATGATCAGCAAAGAGCCAATATTGGCTATAACTGGTATGGACAGATAAGCTAGGTAGGAGAGTGACCAGCGCAGGAATCCACGCAGGGAAATTCAGCAAGTGTTGAGAAAGCAATGGCAGGCATGGCCATGGAGAGAGGAGCAGGCAACAGAGAGACCCAACTGCAGCTTTGTGCCAAGCTCCAAATGTCTTCTGCCATAAGCCTGAAGCCCCAAGAACAGCTGGAAGGGAACAGTGCTCTCTGTTCCCATGTATGCGCCCCCACCCTCGGACCCAGGCAGAGTCAGCAGAAAGAAATGGCCCAGAAAATGCTTCTCTCTTGAGCCTGCATTTAAGATCTGTCATCTGTCAAGCCACACATTGTGGCCTCCTTCCAGCAAAGGGCAGACCCTGGGCCAGCTGCTGCCTGTCAGTCAGCCAGGGACATCTGACAGTCACTCAGCAGAGCCCAGATCCTGAGCACAGCCATCTCACGGAGACTGACTGGCCACACGGATAAAACTGAAGGTCCGTTTTGGTGCTGCTCTAAAGGACACCTTAGAGCTTGAAGAACAAGGTCAGCAAGCTAGATCTACTCAGTCTCAGTTTTAGGTCTTTGAACTTCCTTCAGTTTCCTTTGTTAAGCACTAACAATAGAGAAACATAGAGAAAGGACAAACATGAGAAAAGAGAGGCAGCTCTAGCAAAAGCACATTCAATCTCATTCCTTGACTGCCTCATTCCTTTGCCTTGGTTCTCATGTTCCTATCTCCAATATCACTCATAGATAAAATATTACTCACTATGCAACTGTACAACTGCCTTCCTGCTGCAAGCCCACCAAACTCCCAAGATACAAAATGTTTAATCTATTTGAACTTTTATAAAAGAAGAACATACAAGCAGTACCTCACCTTATGCTAAAAGCTTATTTTGCTTTCAAACGCATGTGCGAGACAAGACAGTGATGGACAATACATCAAATATTCCACATTAGTGACATTTAAAAGAACAGTCTTCATACTAAAGAGTATTCCAATACCATTATAGCTTTTAAAAGAGATCTTGAAGGTGCATTTGTCTACGGGTTAGGATCTGTTTCTCCCTCTCTTCCTCAGGAGGATGCAATCTGTCTTAAACAAGAAGCATCCATGAGAAATGCTGCAGTGCAAAACAGCATTGATACATCCTCCTTCTTGGGAAATCGTCTGCCTGAGACCCCCATCCCTGACCTATCTCGGTTTGGACCCACAGTCCTATCTCCTTTTTACCTCCACTGATTCCATTTACATGTATTAATCTGCACAAACACCTCACCAGACAGAGAGCAAAAACCACTGGGGGCCACAGGAAATGAGGAAGATCACAGCCTGTCCCCAGCTGAAGGGACCACTCTCAGAGCTCTGAGAAGGTGAAGCAGAGAGCAGAGCAGAGCTGCCGGCAGAGCAGCAAGGCAAAGACAGTACAGTGCACAAAGGCACATGACCAGTATTCCATGCACGTGTATGGTCCCCAAGAGTTTTGCCGACTGCCTGTACACACGTGCACAGCTACAGCTGTTCAAACCTGGGCCTGCGGTCAGCGCGGCAGGACACCACTGCCCTGACACCTGCTGCCATATCCCTTCACTGCCTTCCACGGACCAGTTTCTGAAGATACATTTGGCTTGTCTACTTTCTTCCTTGCCTGAACTTCCTGTCACATCAAAGCTCTGCCTCTGTCCTCTTTGCCATCCTTAAGTGAACTTGTCTGACAGCAGTAACAAGACAACATTAGAGCAATGCTTTTCTACATTCTTCTACTGCGGAGTCTTTTCTCACGGGATGTACATCACAGCAGTCAAAATACAGAAGTAGAAAAAAGGAGGTCTCCTGGCTGGACATACCACTAAGAGGAAAATAACCTGGAGAACTGACAGGTGAAAGTAAAAGAAAGTGTGAAGAAAAGTAAAGCAAAAACACCCACAAGAGGCCTCTGAAAGAGACTGAACAGAGAGCCAGGAGTTGCTGCATTGCAGTTGAGTGCTGAGCTGTATTTACAGCAATCTCCTGTCCTGACAGACTCCATCCACCTCAGCACCACACAGGAGGCTCTTACAGCTCGTGGGGAACAGCCACCGGCTTCTTGTTAACAGAAACACTGGCAGATTTTGAGAATAACCACCACCACCAAGTATTCAAACAGCGTATTTCTTAACTAAAAAGGAGCCTACAAGAAAAATAGAGAGAGACAATTTACAAGGGCCTGGAGTGACAGAACAAGAGGGAAGGGCTTCACACGGACAGACAGTAGGTTTAGATTAGAAGAAAATTCTGTATTTATGAGGGTGGTGAGGCCCAAGTTGTGGCTGCCCCATCCCTGGACGTTTTCAAGGATGGATGGAGCTTGGAGCAGTCTGGTCCAGTGGAAGGTATCCCTGCCCGTGGCAGGGGCGTGGGACAACATGATCTTTAAGGTCCCTTCCAATCCAAACCATTCTATGACTCCTACAGGGCATAAACATAAGCAAGAGGAGATACCTGATGCTGTCTGGAGGTAAGAATGAGTAACTAGAAGTACCTGGAACCCTTAAGAAATTTAGACTAGACTGATACTGTCTGATGGCAACAAGTTTCTGACTGCACAAATGGTTTCCCAACGGGATGTGTTGTTTCAAAACGGACTCTTAGGAGCATGACAAATAAAACTGGTAGAAGGCTTCTCTCCTCCTTACAGTTATAGATGCTACTTCATGAGTTTCCCTTTTAAAGGTCTATGAATCTTTTAGTGGCTTAGTAAGCTGAAACATCAGTATTGCATTTCTTGCTTCCTGCCATATTCACCTTCCTCCATTTCCCAAAAGCTCTCAGTCTGTAAGTCCAAATATTCCAGGTACCATGCATTTTAATACAATGTTCACAACAATCCAAACGTCTTTAACTTAGAAACCATCGCATTTACAGAACTGTGAGTCGTAACACTAGACGAAGTTCAGTTCTATTTCATGCGTGTCTATTCACAGCTCAGAATAATCTGCCACCAAGCTCAAGTGCAGCACTTGGATGCAACAAAAAAAACCCCAGAAATAAGTCTTTGGAATTGAAACAAACCAACCCTAAAGACCAGCTTTGAGTTCCACCAGCTTTAATAGATCTGATTATACCACTGCTGTGATCTAATGTATGGAAGGGATTTTGTGTGAACAACTACCAGAATGCGCCTCCTGGATGTTTGAAAAGGATGGCTTTGGGAGGGAGAGGAAGCTCTGCAGCACCAGGACTAGCTTGGAGAGAGAAGACGCTGGTCAAAAGCTTATTGTCTCTTCCATTACAACAATCAAACAACAGCTGACAGGATCAGATTAATTCCTTATGCAAGATAAGCTGAAAAAATTCTTGACGCAAAACATTGCATGCTAGAAGTTTAGAAAGGTTCCGGAAGACATCATTAGACTAACCTCCATAAATAAAATCCATACAGATGCACTACACAGAGGGCAGCTTTGGGTCAGAAAGCTCCCAAGCTCCAAACCAGAGACAATTTGTATGAACCATCACTAAGGTTTTGCCTCGTTCCTGTACTTCCATGCTGCCTTCCACTGACCCATTCTACGCAGGATACCGAACTACATGATCCAGTCTGACTTTTTTTAATTCCTACAATTTATTTTTTTTTTTTAAGAAAAAAGATCAATTCAAACATCTCACACATCCATTTTATCCATACACCTACATTCCTCAGCAAATCCAAGTTTTCTTAACCAGCAAGTCAAATTTGTTTAACAAGCCCATATTGCACAAAATCACACTGATCTCTATTAAAGCCTTGGCTAGCATTAATATGATTTTATTTTATTAATTATGTATGAACCTTTTCCTATTTGACAGCCTGAAATCAGTCCATGGCTAGAAAAGGACAAAGCTTCAGTCTCTACCAGCAGCTTGCTCACATAGCTGAATGCTGTATAAGGTTTTCACTCTGACTGTCCCCTGCAACTACCTTCCCAATCAAATTCCTTGACATAAGGTCCATGATTTCTTCCAGGCAGCCCTACACACCCTAGATGCCTCCTTGTTTACCACAACAGGGAATATGCACACAACAAACCAGTGCCTCCATCCCAGGCCCCGTTCCCTAAGGATGCCCTTGCAGAGAGAACCATGCAGGGAGCCCTGTGATAGGAAATGGAACAAACTGTCCAAAACCAACAGTTCACAAGGCTCTTTTCTAGCCATTCTAGTGTTAGCTGGCTTATGCTCTGACAAGCATAAGATGGTATCTATACCAAAATAAAAATTAGTGGGATATTTTTAATTAGGAAAGGTCTACTTTTTTCAAAGCTGGCCATACTCTCTTCACTTCACTACTGCCAGTGATGATCTCTACAACCCTGTGCCTGGCTGGGAGTAAAAGTCACTTTTATTCAATTGAAACAGATCACCATTCAATTTTGGGAAAATATCTTTAGTTCTTTCCATTCTAATAAAACCCCCATAATTTTTATAATATACTGAAATATGATGCCTTGAGGTCATGCAGTTCTTCCTCATCTCAAAGAAGTATCACCAGTATCTCCATCATCTCTTTAACCAGTACCTAAGACCCTCCAGTGACAGAGATTTTCCAACTCACATAATCATAAATCTATACTACATATCATAAATAAAACCAAAAATACCCCTATTCCCTTATTGATGAAGCCTTCAGAGGTCTCCCACTACTACTGCCCTCCAAGTTCCCAGTCTTTTTGCTCGTTAGTCATACAGATTACCAAAATCAGCAAAACATTCTTGTAAGTATACGCCATGGATTAACAATTGCTTCTACGTTATTCCGTGCCCCACTTCCCAATCAGGCTAACAGTTCACTTGATTTCTTATTAGCTAGACACTAGGCAGCTCACAGGCCACCCAAGCCTTTCTCCTGAATGGTGACATTTCATTTAAACCCAGCAATGTATCAGGAGATGCAAAACTTGTTTATTAAATTCATTACTCATCCCTTTTTCCAAATCACTGATACATCTGTTACAGACCCTCCATACCCATGAGACCTGTTCATCTGTTCTAACACTTACAAGTTATTTATCATATATATTAAATATTTGTTTACATGCTGGCATGCACTGACACTCTTCTTCTACTGTTGTAAATGCCATTTCATATAAGTTTATGTATTTACCATAAAATCCTATGACCAAATTTGGGAGGTAGATAGGCACACAAAAAGAGGACTGAGGATAAGCAAAGGAGTGACATCAGTGATACACAGGTTTGTATGAATTAGCAATCTTGGAGTGTAACTAATATTAAACTGTAGCGATTAGCAGGAACTATGAAATAACACTTATTAGAAGAAAATAAATATGGATAAGGACTTATACTGCCACAGAGAGCTTCCTAAGCACAGAAAAGAGGACAAAGATGAAGATCACTATGGGAAAAAGAAGGTGATTTGAACTGACAGCAAGTACATTGTAAATACAGCTATGACTCCAGAGTTAAGAAAGGCACGTAGACCTTTATAGGGGTATCTGGTGGATAAAAGGCAAGAAGATTGGCTTTGGAAGGAAGATAAAGTGGGAACAGGAAAAGGACACAGAAGCAGATTAAAAAGGTCAGAACAACGGGAGAAGAAAATGAACCTCTCAGCAGGTTCTCGTGTGCAGATGACACAGCCAAGGTCGCCAGCACCAGACACCAAGCGAAGGCTCCTGCAATCAAGTCACAAGAGGACAGATGTCTGGACAAGAGTTTTGACAAGACCTGCACCACGGACCTTCTCAAGACTAAACAGGCAGATACCTGTTTGAGTAAGAAAAAGAAAAACCAGAAAGAAACAAAGAAAAAAGCAGGGGAGGGAGACAAAGGCAGGATCCATTTAAGGGATGCAGCCAGCAATGAGGCCTGTGGCAGGGACTAGAGGATAGAGGAAATCAAGGAAAGGAATGACCTGCAGCAAAATGAGTAACTTGTTCAACAAAATATAAGGCAACAGCTGGACACCTAAAGAGATGTCATAAAGACTGCCTGAAATGTACTACTGGACAGCAGAAAAAGCACTGATAAGAAGATCATCAACATAAATGTGGTGATTAAAGCCATACTTGTCCATAAAAATGCTAGAAAAAGAGAGAAACAACAACAACAAAAGGACAAAGTACAGGATGAAGCCTTTGGGGAAAAAATAATTCCTCCCACAAAAAAGATGTGCAAGACACTGATGAAACAGAACAGGAGTAAAAGCACAGTAAAAATAAATAACTGAAAGAATTGTAACCCTTTTAAAAGCCCAACTGCTAACCACAGGCATAACAAACTATCAAGGTCTCAACTAGAAGGAGAACGAAGCATCCCACTTGAGAGTTTTAACCTTTGAGAGATTTCACCTTTCAGGGGGATCCTATCTGCCTGGGATACACGAGGAAGAAGACATTGTCTAAGCTGGCAATATGGAAAAGCACAAAAGCAGGATCAGGTGCACAAGAGCAAAGGGCGAAGTGACCTTAGCAAAGGAACATATGTTTCCAGAAAGAGCAAGTGAATCCAAGAGCTAACTGCCCTTAGGAAATATCACAGAATTATCCTGTTCATTTAAGTGTCAACATTCTACCTCTGTTTGATTCTCCCCATTTTTAGGGGGTGGAAAGAAAATAATTTTCAATAACCTAATTAAATAATGTTATCTATTAAATAGATAGAATAATAAAAAATTAGTCATTTGAAGAAGAGATTGGTCCCTGAAATTAGAGCAGGATCTGACACCAAGAAATTCCACTAAAGTTTGATATGCAACTTGATTTTTCAAGGAATTAATTCAGATGCTGAAACACTTCAAGTAGTAATAAAACACAGGAGCCAGCACTAGGTAAACTCAAGGTAATGGCTGCCATGGCACATTCTCTTATTTGGTAGGATACAGGGCCTGGAGAGATAAAACAAAGTTTTAAGTTTTTTGCATTTTTTCTAAGTAATGGAAGAGTGACTACCCCAACCCATGTTTTGATCAAAATGAACCTGAGATGAGGAAGAAACTAAAGGAAAGAACAAACCAGGCAGCAAAGCAGAACTAAGGGAGATGATAAGGAAGGAAGGAAAAGAGAGGATGATACAAGAAGCGTTCAGGCACCAGAACAACAGCCAAGAAGTCCCAGCCTCAGCAACAAGAAGTAGGAAGATGACAAACATACACAAATATTCCAGGCTAATGCATATATTCAAGTAAGATGCCACTAGCAACAAAACTCGCAGAGCAGAAAAGGCAGACATTCCCAGCATCCAAAGAAGTAATGGAAATGAGTTCTTCTATATTCATTCCAGTATAAATTAAAAATTTCCTAGGCTTAAGAGCCCTGCATGCTGCTTTCACACGAAGGCCAGCTAGATATGGAATAAGCAAATTCACATAACTATTTTTGCCGCTCCTCTTAATACTAAAGGAAGAGCACTGGTGTGCAAATGCCAAGGGAAACTTTAGAAAAGTCAAAATCACCCCATCTGCCACCCTCCCAACTTGCTTCTGGTTCTGCTCAGACACAGCCATCACGATCCAGACCACCTTGACGAACCCACATGTCGACAACAAAACCACTGGTACCGCCTGCACACTCACTCTCCGTCAGCCCCAAACAGCTGCCAGTCTCGCCCAGCCTGCTCCTGTACACTCGCACCACATCACCTCTTCACAGCTCTCACCAACGCAGAATGCCACCTCAAAGTCCTTAGCCATGCCAGTCCTACCACATCCAGAATCTAAAGGACACACGCAAGATCCTACACATCTGGAGTAAGCCTGAACCATGGAAACAACTCAGTAGCCTGCCATAAACCCCACAAATTTCTATGATCTCTGTACAAGAGCCCCCACCTGACATCTTCAAAAAGGTGTCAGGGGAGGTGCTAGAATCCTCAAGAAACAAGCACTCGGGACTATCAGTATCCAAACAATATCACATTCCTTGGGGCTCTTTAACAGCCTTATTTCTGTTAAACGTGTATCAATGCTAGAAATCCAAATGTTATAAATGGTGACTGCTCTCAGACACTAGAGTCATTTAAAGAACGTTTCCAATGGCAGCAAAACAGGGTGAGCATTTCCCCTTAAATGGAGATTGAAGACCTGATTCTTAAACAAAAGCTGGAACATTTTTAAAGACCTGAAGGATTGCTTTAATTAAGCATGGCACCCTGAAATTCTCTCGTGGGTGAGTTTCCATAGACTGTTACAGATCTGCAGAGCTAATCTCTGCAAGCCCCTGAAAGTCACCTGTTAAGTAGCCAGAGGATACATACGAGCCAAGACTGGAGACAAGAACCAGAGGCAGCACCCCAAGGCTTCATCAGGCTCTCATCAGAATTGCTTTTCAGAACACAAGTTTGACTACAGAACTAAGTGTCCTACAAGCCCATTTGGGTTAGATCCAGTGCAGATTCTGAACCATGACCAGGCTGAAAAGCATGCTATTCACCATTCATGGAGAATCACAGCAAAAAGCACAGCACACATCCCCCCAGACACAAGCCTGTATTATCAATGAATCAGTGCATAGGCTGGGGGCTCCACAGACCCCGGTGTTCCCCTGCTGAGGCAGCTACCAGCGCCCCAGGAGCACACTGCAGGAGCCGATCCAGCCCAGCACAGAACCTCCAGTCTCCACTCATCCCTCTATTCAGAGCCAGCCAGCTCACTAACTTTCCCGACTCACCACCCCATGGACCAGAAACTCAAAAAGTTTGCTTTTCGTAGCTTTGCGAGCCCCTCCTGTAACTTCATCTGTAGCCATCAGGGTCTGCTCAGCCTCTCTCACTCTCTCTCTTCCTCTTTCTTTCCCTTTTCTGCCTTTTTCTCCAACTCTCCCCTCTGAGTCCTGCTGGGCTCTCACACTTCTAATAGCGCGGAGTGGGGAGGGGGCCCCTTCAGGGCCTTCCTGACGGCCCACTCGCGCTCAGCCTCAGCTGCTGCATTCCTCCACTGATAAGCCAGAAATAGTTTGTGCTGCCGGGCTCTGTCTGTTTACTCTGCAGGGACAGAAAATCCAGCTTTTTAAACCTCTCTGTCCAAACAGCAGAGATAAGCAGGAGGCAAATTGAAAAACACGTCTCAGTTTCCCGTGGTGGTGCTGCAGCCTCTCCTCCTCTGCATCAGGGATGGGAAATTCTGGGGCAGGGGGAAGGGGGAGGGGGCAACTTCAGCAGTGACACAGAGCTCAGCATCTCACAGAGATGTTTTCCCATTAGAAAATGCAGCAGGCGAGCAGTGGTTTTCCCTTGCTCCCACTGCTCCTCCCGCACTGCATTTCCAGGCCCTTTCCCCAGGGACCTGGCAGGCAGCACACAGAAACATTCGCTGGCAGCATTTCCAGCCTGAGAGACGAGAACTAACCCCTCTGGACAAGAGAGAGAAGCAGCGGGAGGCCGGAGCTGGGAACAGGGAGGGACAACATGTGGAAGCGAGGGGAAAGAAGGAGTGTGAGATCAGCGGAGGAAGGGGGTGGGAGGCAGCATGGCGGCACAGCTCCCACGGCTTGTTCCCAATAGTGCCGCTCCCAGCGCCTCTCTCTAGTGACCACTCCCGGGATGCTCTGCTACCACTGCGATGGATCCACTAGAGACCCCAGGTGACGGACAGATGCAGACAAATTATTAACACCACAGCTGCTCTAAGACATCACTGCTTGTCACACAAAGCCCCGCACGACAGTGTGTGACATCCCAGGACGCTGCTTCATGGGAACATGAAGCCCACGGGGGAAGGAGAAAAGAGGAGAGCAGCGAACCGCCCCCTCCGGGCCCCGGGGCGAGCGCGGCGCTGGCAGCACGGCAGCCATTCCACAAGCAGAGTGTGGCTCCTCCATGATGGCCGAGCCCGCAGTGATGGCCTGGGGCACTGATCTGCCTCCCGACAGCTCCGTGCGCCCGCGGCTCGCACGCGCCCGTGTTCCCTGGTCTCCCTTAACACAGCGATAGGCGAGATGTTGCCAGGTTACAAGAGGGGTTTATTCTATTCCTCTGCTTGAAATTCTTGTCTAGGGGCTGTGAATTTTCTGGCAAGACTGCAAACAGAACAGAATCAGATCAGAAGCAAATAAAAAAAATCTACCCTCATCCAGTAATAAAACCAAGTGCCAAAAATACACTGCATCGACTAGCAATGAAGGGCAAGCCATGAAAATCACATGGCCTTCTGAACATGGGTATGAAGACATTGACCTCCGCTCATTTTTAGGGTCACCCCAATATAAGTGCTAGTGTGTGGCAATAGCCCTAGGAATCACGGAAACTACGGAGGGTGAGCATTGTTATCAGTTCCCCCTCTCAGCCTCTAAAAAGGAATATGCCAAGCAAATCAACATAGCCTTGCCGTGTTCTGTACTGGAACAATTCCTAAAGTTCTAGCTGAACTAAAGGCACGTATAATCTGGAACCAACTGCTGCACGTCTGGGGGACGTGGTAAGGTCAGGTTAAGTTGATCTGGAGGGGTTTTCCCAACCTAAACGACTCTAAATTCTACATGCCTGCATGATTAGCAAGGCAGCATCCAGCCGGTATCTGCCATGTTTTTTAGACCCCACACTCACACAGAAATGTTGGCTCCCATCGTCTGAGCCCCTTCCCTGCTGCCGGCAGACACCGAGCATTTTCCTCACAGTCTGCACTAGCTGTTGGGGCCGCCCCTACCGGCGGTCCCAGCAGTCCCGGCCCGTGCTGCTGCTCCCTCCCCTCGCGGGAAGCCGTGCGGGCCCTGACCGCGTGAAGCGGCACCGAGGACGGGCCGCATCGGCTCCGCNGCGGAGCCTCGGGCCGCTCCCGGGACGGGCGGGAGCGCCGCGCCCCGGCCCTTTGTCCCCCCGCCGGAGCATGCGCTCAGCTGCGGAGTGCAGGGTTTTATCTTTCCCCTGAGCTGCATGGAGCCGCAGCTGCCCCGATCTCCATCGATAGCCACTGATCACCTTCTGGAGCAGAAGGACATCTGCTATGAAGTGCTACTAATTTAAGCTGAAGACCATACAATATATACTGTAGTCTACCTGGATGTTCTTAACGGACATCCAAAACCAGGTTTCCTTGAACACCAAATTCCAAGGCCAGCCACTTGAAAATTAAAGAATGGCAGACTCGCTTCAGCCATTGACTGAGTAAATGTAAAAAAAAGAAGAAAAAAAAAATTAAAAATCCTGTATTAACAAAATCTTAGCTCTTACTTAGTATGTTTGTAGTTCTCCAAGCACTTTGAAAAATAAATCACTAGGAACAGCTCTTAACGTTTGGCAAATGGAAAATAAGGTACAAATGGATGGAAATGACTTGCCCAACATCACCTAGCTGAGAATGAAACCCATTTCCTGTGATTCTTCAACCTTTCACAATAGTGTCCAGGAAAAGTACTGTGCGAGGCATTTGCACAAAAGGGTGAAGGTTACCATGCAAGAATGCCATTTCCCATATTAAGAGAAACAGCATATAATTTTATTTTAAATTGTTTGGTTTTCTACTTTTCACAACTTTTTTTTTTTTTTTTTTTTTTTTCATAAACTGTAGAAAATAGTCATCAGTGTTCTTTTAAAAAGTGACTGATTCAACCCGAGCTGTCCCCAACTGCTGCAAGTATCCTGGAGCTCCCAGCCATCTCTGGCCTGGAAGTTCTCTGTGCCATAGGGCTCTCTGCAAGGCTTGTGTTCCTCCACCAGTTCTTGAAGGCTGAGCACATGCTGGGGCCTCATTCATACTCACTTCCATCTCGCTTCGTGTCAGATTCCCAGACCATTTCATTTCAGGGAAAGGCTGACCTCCTTCCTGGTACTTCCTGGCTCTGGGAGCCCACCTGGCCTCCGTGTGTGTGGGTTGGTTTAACTTCTGTGCTGTTATTCAGGCTTTTCAGGCTGTTAAACTAAGATGGTCTGATTAGAAAAGAGATTAACCAATTTGTTGTTTTAGGAAGACATGTTTGCCACTGCGTGTGATTTTTTGATCTGTAGGTAGATACAGAAGTACAAAGGTGCTGATTGCCTTAAACGTGCAGTTTCTCTCACCCAAGTTTCACTAAAGTCAGCATTGCTCTTTTCACTGAAACTGAAAATATTTGCAGCAGCTTTGGAATTGATGCGGTGTGGCATAGAAGACATGCTGGAACCAGGAAATATCCCAAGACTGAGGCTCTGCTTAATCTAAAGAAATGTCCACTTGTTCCTGAGTTCAGAATTATTCAATAGTCTCATTAACAATATGGATAATGTACTTAGAGAACATGCTTATTCAATTTCCTAGCACCATACGGTTTGGAGAGGTTACAAGTTTGCAACAAGAGATTATTAAATTAAAATCCAGAGGAACTGGAGATATGTCCTGTTTTTTTCAAACGACAATTCAATCAGAAACAGTGCAGGGTTCCACATCAGGGTAGAAATCAGCAACTATCTAAACAGAAGATGAGGAACAACTGGCTGAAGAGAGTTTTTTTCAGAAAAAATATCTGGGGCTATGATAGATCATAAGCTGAATGTGACTTAACAATACTACACTGGCACAAAATAAACAGATAAACCCCCAGAAGATCAGGAACTGCAGGAATGCTGCCCCACTGCTCTCATCCCCTTGGTGGCAGCATAGGCACTGACAACAATAGTCTAGATTCTTCTTTTCTCCTCATTTTCGTCTCTCCTCCTTCCCCGCATCCCCTGAGCTCTCCAGGGCACAAGCTGTTCCAGCTCAACATTTCCTTAAGGATGCAATGCTGAGGAACTCTTCCAAAGCAATTCTGTTGTGGTGTGAATTGTGTTTCATCCAGACCAACCTTTGCAGTCAGGGGCTCTATGCATCAGAAGAAAGGTAGAAGAAACCAGGAAACCAGGATGGTTAAGGAAAAGGACAGTACGTGTGACAAGAACTGTAAAGCCCAAACAAGATAAAGAGAAAACAACAGTCATCAGGTATCCAAATACAGGGAGAAGCTGCTCCCCATACACGGAGTACAGGGAATAATGGATTGAATTTCTCCCAGGAAGATTTATGTTAGATATTAAGAAGCACAGCAGTGACAATAGAGACGTTCTGGGATAGTTTGTCCAGCAAAGATGGGAATCCCAATTGCCAAAGATCTTTCAAGAACAGGGTAGACAAGCATCTGTCCAAAGTGATGTAGGTGGTGTAGATTCTGACTTGGGGCAGGACAAAGGACCAGCTGATTTCCAGAGGTTCTTTTTGCCTTATTTCCCTACAGAAACTGTATGAAATTTTGTAATACAAAAGTAAGACTTCTTTTTTTTCCATCCAGAGTAGTTCCCCCTGACAGATTTCACATATCTCATGCAAGGAAATTTAAACCAAACAAAAAGGGTCCCTTAAATTTTTTATTGCAGGAGAAAGTAAAGAGCTGATTGTTATGACAATGTACAAATGAGGAATCTGCATATGCCGAGTGCTACCAGTTATTCTTTGGGGCTTCTCAAGTATCAAATGGCTTTTATATTGTAGCTTTTTGCTCTCTACCTGATTCCTGTATCTTCAGCCACAATCTTGCATCACTGTCCCACAGGCCCTCCTTTCTCTGTTAGGCCTTTCCACTAATTGTTTCTAAAGTCTACTTGCAATGAAGAAGGATAAGGATGGGGATGGGGGAGGGAAGGGAAGGGAAGGGAAGGGAAGGGAAGGGAAGAGAAGAGAAGAGAAGAGAAGAGAAGAGAAGAGAAGAGAAGAGAAGAGAAGAGAAGAGAAGAGAAGAGGGAAGGGAAGGGAAACAAATTAAAGTAAAGTGTTTGTCTCTGTTTCTGAAGGTTCCAAACATTATTGTGCAGAGGTAGAGAGAGAAACTTATTTCCTGACTATTTTTAAAGTAATCAAAGGCAACAGCAGGGAAGCTAAAAAATGGAGAAATATGTAAAATATATATGTAATATTATAGGATACAAAATAATGAGTCATCAGCATTATCATGTCATCAACCATAGTAGTATTTTAGCCAATTCTGAACAATTCTGTTTGACCTCATGATAAGCTGTCTAGTTCTACCATGCCTTTACCTCCACTTTTCCATCCTCACCAACCCTCTTTACACTGAGTGTGCATCAACAGCTGTGCATGGCTTCAAACATCTGAGCAAAGAACCAGAGCACTGCAAGCAGCAGCTCATCCTCATCCTCATCCTTTGGCAATCCTCATCCTCTAGCCAAGGGCCAGAGCGGAGCTGCAAAGTGTGAGAGGTTTGTAGTAGCACTTTGGTCCTGGAATGAGAACAGAAGAAAAGGCTTCCAGGCCAGGCTTGGAGCAATCTGGTCTCCTGGCTGGACTGGGAAGTCCCTTCTGACTCAAACCATTCTACAATTCTCTGATTCTGTGTGTAATCAACAGCAACCATGTCACATACAATAACCCTTTCAGATGTAAGTTTATTGCACAGCACTTTAAATCTTGGTATTCCTGGGAGACAGCTGCTAACTCTTACCAACATTGTCCTTAATGGTCCTTTGTGTCTAATGATTATGCTTTGAAGCATTTCTACATACCAGACACATCCACATTCACTCCTCCTTTTGTCAGACTAAACAAGTGAAACTGTTATTTGCATTTCTAAAACTCTGTGCCCATTTCTCATCAGTCCATCTTTTTCTTGTCAGTCCCAGTTAACCTGGCTAGAATAAGGCCAGACAGAACTGTACCTCCAGTGTCCAGGCCACATCCTCATGTGCCATTAAGACTTTTCTCAGGAGCAGAAATCCATCAAACCTCGCTAGGCTCACAGCTGCCTTCCACAACATGCTGACAGTGACAGCTCCACATTCTCCTGAAGAATGTGTACCAGGCTGTTTCTCCTTCTTAAGCACTGCCATTAGATCAGCTTCTGGCTCACAGTGCCTGTTCCTGTGACAAGGCCTCAGGTGCATGGCTGTGCACTGCACTGTCACCAGACACCAGCTGGTTCCTGTTTGTGTAGCTCACAATCAAGCTTTGATTTTTTATTGGTTCTCACTTTTCATTCTGCTAGTAATAAACTTTTCTTTATATTGTAACTGGTTTAAGTGTGGACCTGTTTTGCCCCAAAATTCCTTTCCGTTTTCCTCATTAAATCCATATTCCCCTTAAACATATAGTTAGATTTCGTGTGCTTTGGCATTTAAACCAGTGCCAAACCATGACAATTACTTATCTGAGAAAGAGTAGATAGTAAACTTAGGCTTCTTTTTCACACCATGCATATCCTTCTCATGCTCAGTTATTTTCTCTTTCAAAAATCATTCTTGAGCCTTGCATGAACTTAGGATGAAGCCAGTGCATCTGCCCAGAGCACCCTAGCCCTTCTATATTGTCAGAAAACCTACAGGATTTCCTGTTTGTTTGTCAGGAAAAACAAATTTCAAGTCCATTCTGATTAATACTAGCAACACTAAGAACTACCTCCTATTCTCACTGAAAATCATTTGAAAAGTATCTATAGTTTAAGCAAATCAATAGTTAGTAAAAATGGACTGAAAGATGTATTAATATGCACAGCTGCCTAAGAATTGAGCACTAGGAGGCTGGAGAAAGCACAGAACCAAAGAAGGAAAACAGAGCAATCTTGGCATGGACTGCCTCATAAATCCACCTCTCACTTCAACTGGGCTGGAAGGACAACTAACAGGGAATGCAATCACATTGGCCTTAGAACATGATGGAACTGAGAGCAAGCAATAGTGGTGATCATAAAAAAACTGCATTGCCAGACAAGGCCGAATGTCTTTTAAAATTATTTTATTTGGCAGAATAATTACAATTACAGATTACCCCAAAAAAGTCAAAGTTAATCTCAAACAGTACATCATTACAGCAAACAACGGCTTTGGAAACAAACGATGGCAGCCAGTGGGAAATGGCAAATGTGACTTAGAGGCAATGTAATAAAACATTATCATATGCCTGAAATTCTCAACAGGAACATAATTTGTATGTAATTTGTATGTAACATTACTGAAAAGCTACAAACAAGTAATAAAAACAAGTGGAAGGAAAGTGACTACTGTGGACTCCAAGGTTGGTTCTTACATACAGATTTTTTTACCTCCTTGCAAGATCTAAAAGAGGGAAGAAAAATACATGTAGATTAAATCCTCACACAAGAAGATCTTGGAAAAATTTCACAGCCAGTCAGGAGAGAAGATAAAAAACTCAACTTGCCCTAAAATGTTAGACAGGAGATTTAAGCTGGAAAAAATCAAGCTGGTGGAAGATAAATCCTGAGGTGGAAGAACTGTGCTATGTCTGTGCAGCAGGTAGGATGGTTTGCTAATCCTTTCAGCTTCGATTCAGTACATAAATGCATGCAGGAAATCACAGGACCATGAGCACAGCAGCTCACAGCACAGAGACACGATTACAGCACTTGGGCTCCAAGTGGACAAGGGGCTTTCGACTAAAGCTCATCTTGAGCAACTGAGTGTTGCAGAAGTGAAACTGTCTGGCTTCAGCACGGCACAGTGGTTTGTCTGCTCCTCTCCCTCACCAGAGCACAGGCACAGAGCCACAGCCTGCCTTTGGCAATGGGGTCACAGGCACACAGCGTGCACAGCACCGCGCGTGATCCCAGGGAAAGAAGATCTGAATGACAAGGCACACGAGTGGTGCCACAAGTTACTTGTTACATCATCTTCAAAACGTGCAGAAGAAACACAGGCAGAAGAAACCTAAGTTGAATCATTATGGCATTCAGTGCTTTTCAAAACAGAGTTTATGTTGGAGAACTCCTGGGAGAGGGGTGTTTGTGCATGGCCATGAACTGTCAGAGGGAGAAGAGCTGTGTGTTGTACTTTGTGTCACATTCTCTGCCTCATGTCACAACCCTTCCCATTCTTGGGACTCAGTAGTTTCTGGTGCCTGGGAGTATGAGGAGGTACAGTTAAGAACAATGTAGTGTCTGACCTTGACAGTTTAGAGATGAAGTTAAGAGATGGAAATAGAAGGAGCGCAGTGGAATGGAGAACACCAGTCATCCTGACAGGCATGCCAGCTGTCTTGTTTGGAATAGCCACCAAATTCCTACCCTGTGCACCCCATCCTTGGCACCTGTTTTCTGATCAATTTATATCCAGCCTGCAACTTGAAACCATAGAAACAATGCACTTGTGGGGGATTTTGTCTATGGTATTGTCTCTTGGGAAATAATTATGCTTCCTTCTTCAGATTCCCTAGCATTCTGATGCTACAGCCAAGCTGGTGGAATGGTATATATACATATGATACAGCAAGTGCTAATTATAAATATGATGCCAAATAATAATACATAAATTTCTGCTAAGGTTATAGAGAGAAAGGCTTTCTAAATTGTTAGTTGTAAGTCTGAGATACCATGACAATTAAAACAGTATTTCTTTAAATGCTTTTAGTTAAGATCTTGGATATTAATCTCCAGTAGGGCATTCACCTAATCTAAACAAGCATAAAACAAACTGAAAAAATTAGTGAAAAGTTTATGTAATGGAAAAGTTAATCACTAATAGTCTAACAATAAGAAACCCAGGGAGCCAAGAAATATTCCAACACAAAAAAAGCTTGTCATATTTCTGTTCTTCAGAAAATCTTCTTTTGTCTATCACATAACTTATTCCTTTCCTACTGCATTTGATCTTCAGCAACTCTTCCACTTGGCTGACTGTTTTGATAATCACTTTTTTTTTCATTTTCTGTTTCTCCACCTCCACCTCCTATTCGAGTAAATCCTTCCTCTCCCCAGTTCAAGCTCCCGCTGATGCACACCACAAAACCACAATCCTGTCTGTTCTGAACTGGGCAAATACTTTTTTTTCACTCTGATTAAATCCTCTTGGAATGCCACAGGCTAAAACTTGCTCTGAAACTGTCTGTATGCAGTATAGATACTGCATGTAGATAAGGGCCCAATTCTGCATCCCTCTGCATCCCATCAGCCTTATGCATTTGCTGATTTTATCCTGCCCTGCATCCACTTTGCCATGGAAGCCCAGAATGCCTTGTCTCTTCCACAGTGCTGCAAGGAGTCAACAATCACAGTTCCTCATGAGAAATTATGTAATCAAAATTCAGTTTCAGACCTACATCCCTCTCCTGCTATGGCCTTATTTTAAGGCTTAGCATTGATCTTCCCTTATTCTTCAACTCCATTTGTCTCTCAAAAGACCAGTGCTGCGAACCCTCTTGCTGCCTGCAGAAACAATAGGTCTCTGACATTTCAAACCAGACAAAGCCCTGAAGAACACCCTCAGAAAATTACTGTTCTGTCTGGCAGGTGGTGAAGAATAAACCACTTATAACTTCAATAGCTAATATTTCGGTTTCTGATCTTGCTGCAGTCTCCCTGCAGCAAAGCATCTGAGACAGCAGGAACATGTGAAATGCTTTTTCTGCCATTTGCCTATGGTTGGAGGACAGAAGGCCCTCAGTCACTCTCTTCAAACTGATGAAGCTGTGACATAATCTCCTGATTCCTATAGCAACGGTGCTGTATCTGCTCCCAGACCGACAGCCCACCTCTCCCTCCTCACAGGAAACTTGCGAACATCCATGCTGCTAGTGACGCTCTCTCTGGTCCCTTTTGGCCCTGAACATGCACTGAATTCCAAAGTAACTGACAGCTCACAGGACAGCAGTGCCAGGCTGGAGACAGACTCTTTAGGAAGGGCCGGCTGGGGGTGAGGAAAAGGAGCTGCCCTTCAGCCAAGCATGTGGCTGGAGCAAGCAGAGCTCTGTCCTGGGATGGACAGAGAATCAGCTGAGAGCTCACAGATCAGAGTTATCAGACAGACCAACATGTAGTGCCGCGGTCTTCTCTCAGCTGCAGACCACCTGCTGAGGAAGAAGTCCTGAGACCACAGACAGCAGCAAAAATCCCCATGTCCACAGTCTCTGGTCCTCATGGAAGACTTCAACCACCCCAGTATCTGCTGAAGGGATAACAGAGCAGGGCACAAGCAATCCATGAGGCTTCTGGGTCACACTGAAGATAAACTCCTAACATGGGCAACTGAGGGGCAGACAAGGAGAGGTGCTCTGGACATGGAAGAACTGGTCAGGAATGTGAAGGTCAGAGCAGCCTTGGCTAGACCATGAGATGATATTTCAGGAACACGAGAGGATGGAGCAGGGTAGAAAACACGATCACAGCCCTAGAGTTCAAAGCAGCAATCTTTGGCCTGTTCAGGGATCTTCTTGGAAGAATTCTATGAGTTACAGCCTTGGAAAGATGAGAGTTCCAGGGGATCTGCTTGATTTTCAAAGATCACCTCCAAATTCAAGACTGGTTCATCCCACAGGCAGGAAATGAATCAAAAGCAGCAGGAGGCCTGCATGCATGAACAAGGAGCTCCTGACTGAGCTGAAGCATTGCAAGAGGCAGAAGCAGGGACAGGTGACCCAGAAGAAGACAGAGACGGTGTCCAAGCATGCAGGGATGCAATTAG
Source organism: Erpornis zantholeuca (assembly GCA_013400515.1). Taxonomy (NCBI): domain Eukaryota; kingdom Metazoa; phylum Chordata; class Aves; order Passeriformes; family Timaliidae; genus Erpornis; species Erpornis zantholeuca. The sequence goes on from VZTN01012939.1 coordinate 66,450, forward strand.
GAAAACAAAAGCCCACCTGGAGTTGCACCTAGTGAGTAACATGAAGGGCAGACAAAGGTTTTTACAAATATCTCAGCAGTAAAAGACAGACATGGGAGAACGTGGGCTTACTGGGGAGGGCATATGCTGAGAATGAACACAGAAAAGGTTGAAGTAATGAATGCCTTCTTTGCATCTCTTTTACTGGCAAGATTGGCTGACAGGAATTCCAGGCTCCTAAGACCAGTAAGGATGTCTGAAGCAAGGAAGACTTGCCCTCAGTGAAGGAAGACAAGGTTAGGGAATACTTGAACCAGATGCACACACACAACAGGTGAACAGGTTTTTACTTAGAAAAGGTTGCCCAAAGAGCAAGTTCACTCCCTCACTGCAGATATTCAGAAGTTCACTGAACTTGTAACTCAGCAAATTGCTCAAGCTGATCCAGCTCTGAGATGGGAGGTTGGAACACACGATCTCGAGAGGTCCCTTTTAACCTCAACCATTCTATGATATTTTGATTCTACTCAGGATGACAAGTAATTCAATCAACTTGCCCAGTCAACATGCAGTGAATTTGTATGAGGAACCTGGAGACTGGAGTGAGACCTGGAGGCCATTTGTATGGCCTGGAGACTGGAGCAGAAACAAGGTGAGGACAGAACACCTAGAGTGCCTTTACCTGAAAGCATATATGCCAGTCTAGAAGCAGTGACTGAAAGTGCTTTTTGCCTTAGAAGGTATGTATTAGGGGGCAAAACAGTATGATAATGAAGGTAAGTAATGCATTTCTATTTTGCTGTCCTTTAATGGAGGACTAGGAAGAAGCTACTGGAATGAAAAGCAGGCTGTTGATAAAAAAGATTAAAACAAACACTGCTTAATAATACCTACACACAATACATAGAAAGGCATTCAAAATGTTGCTTCTAAAATAATTTTCCCAGTTCATCACTTTGAAAGGATCACAGTTCCATTAGTGCTTCTGCATCCCACGCCTCATATTTTAAAAAAGATAAAAGCATCGAACCATGCTTAGATCCTACTTCTGGTGCTAAATATGAGTTTGCTCCCTCAGAAGAGTATTACAGTGGGTTTAGAAGAAGTGGTGCCTATTATACATAATTTGCTTACTTGATTAGCAGTTCCTATGTGGTGGACCTAGTGCAGATAGGTCTGTCAGTGCCTCTGAACAATTCTCCTTTTAGACATCAGAAAGGGCTGCTGAGATGCAGACTCCTTGCATATACTTTGTTTCCTGTTTTTCAGATTTGCCTGTCCACTCCTTTGAAAGAATCAACATCAAACACTCTCTGATGCCTCTCTGGAAAGCAAAAAACCTGCTTTCCTTATGGGGAGGTGCAAAGGAGTCTTTAATGCTGGCAATTAGGGACTGAGGAAAAAATTCCCCAAATGAAACAACACTGCACAATTAATCTGTTTTACACAGGGAGCAGGAGCTCCCTTCCAGTTCACTCTTCCTTGTCAGCTGCAGGATCAGAGCACCCGAATGTGCCCACAGCCTCTGCTCCAGGGAGGGGCAACAAAGAGCTGGGAGCCTGCGCTGACGAGCTCTGCACAAGTCCTCCTTCAGCACCCCTCCAGTCCATTGCCATGGGAACAGAGAGATGCCTTCCTGTTGCCAAGGAGACAGCCACTGCTTTTGGAGACTGTGCCCAAAGCATTTCAGCATCTTTAAGATCATAAGGAGTTTTACATAGTCATAATCACCTCCTCCAGTTAGGCACATCAATCATTCTCCCATTCCTATTTTCAGAATATGTTTTAAGCGTTTTGCTATAATATGTCAGATTATCCCTAATATCTGGTTTTGGTATCAACATTTAAAATGACATTGCCAACCTACACACCTCTGTATGCCTGTCTTTTCTCCTGTTGTCCTGTTGCTCTTTCAATGCACTCTCACTGATCTAACGTGCAATAAAACTGATTCCTTCCTCTCCACGGGTTTCCTGTGGTCTAGACCTGCACTTCCAGAAAAGCTGGTTGGCAAAAGGCAGCGTCCATGTCTCTTCTGTCTTCGCACTAGTTTTAAACCAGAACATGTCTGTAAGATCAGCAGGCTCTGTACACTGGAGGCAGCACATGGCAGGTTCCTGCTGCGAGAGCTGTGCTCTCGGTGCGGGAGCAGCTCTGCACAGCCAGGGTGGGCATGGACACACAGCCAGGGACGGACGGACACACAGCCAGGGACACACAGCCAGGGTGGGCATGGACACACAGCCAGGGTGGGCACAGACACACAGCCAAGGACACACAGCCAGGGTGGGCATGGACATACAGCCAGGGCGGGCATGGACAGACAGCCAGGGTGAGCACGGACACACAGCCAGGGTGGGCATGGACACACAGCCAGGGTGGGCACAGACACACAGCCAAGGACACACAGCCAGGGACACA
>VZTN01012939.1:69241-80472 GCA_013400515.1 Erpornis zantholeuca
GACACACAGCCAGGGTGGGCACGGACACACAGCCGGGGTGGGCATGGACACACAGCCAGGACGGGCACGGACACACAGCCAGGGTGAGCACGGACACACAGCCAGGGTGAGCACGGACACACAGCCGGGGTGAGCACGGACACACAGCCAGGGTGAGCACGGACACACAGCCAGGGTGAGCACGGACACGGTGCCGGCAGTTCCGCACTGCCCCTCCGCGGCCGCCCTGGCCAGATGAGCAGGGAGAGCTCCTGCAGCACGGGACCTTGGCGGAGGCAGGATCTGCACTGCAGCCATGCAGAGCAGCGAGGTCGCTCCCTGGGCTGCAGGACGCAGTCAGTGCCCACTGCACTGCTGGTGCTGCCCAGTCCCGCTCCACATTCCCTCTCCTCCCTCACGCAAGCCTTTTCCCCACCCTTCTGAAAAGACTGCACTGATACTTAATATTTGCGGTTTGGGGAGGGAGTATCAACTGAAACAGGGGCCTCCTGCTGCATATACCTGATGTGGGGAAGGAGAGGCAGCTAGAGACTGGGCTCAAAGGATCAGTGGATAGCATGCCTCATAATGGGGAAGCCTGGAGGCTTGGCATTTCTGGCAGCAGAGGAACCACCCCTTCTCCATCCACCCTTATACCTCAATTTACAGAGTGAATGCAGTGCAGTGCCCTAAGAGTGAAGGGGAACAGGGTCCACTTACTAATCACAGAATAGAATTACAGAATTATTTAGGTTGGAAAAGACTTTCAAGATCATCATATCCAACATAAGTCCAGGACTGCCAAGTACACCACTAAGCCATATCCCCAAGTGTCATGTCTACATGTCTTTTAAATCCCTCCAGGAATGGTGACCCTACTACTTCCTTGAGAAGTCTGTGCTAGAGCTTCACAACCCTTTCAGTAAAGAAATATACCCCAACAACTTGAGGCCATTCCTCTCCTCCTGTCCCTGTTCCCTGGGAGCAGAGCCTGACCCCCCCCCGGCTGCCCCCTCCTGTCAGGAGTTGTGCAGAGCCACAAGGTCCCCCCTGAGCTCCTTTTCTCCAGGCTGAGCTCCTTTCCCAGCTCCCTCAGCCACTCCTGGGGCTCCAGCCCCTTCCCAGTGCTGGCAATGCTCCAGCCCCTCCATATCCTTGTCATGAGGGCCCAGAGCTGCCCCCAGGACAGGAGGTGGCTCAGCAGGGCCAGCACAGGACAGGCGCTGCCCCGGGGCTGTGCCCACACCAGTGCTGGTACAAGTCAGGTGCTGTTCGCCTCCTGCCCACTTGGGCACATCTTGGGCTTATGTTCAGCTGAAAAAAAAACCCCAACACCCACAATGTTTTGTGCTAGTTTTAAGCCTGTTGCCTCATAATTTCATCACATGCCTGTATCTTCTACAAATCATAAGTCTGTTTGTGCACTGCCTTTCCTCAGTGGTGGCTGATCTCTAGCACTTTTACCTTCGTATATAATTTCTCTAAAGAGTTCTCACAGACCTCCTCTGATGGAAATTTCTCCACCTCTCACTGTCCTTATCACTTTTTCTAGAATTCTTCTAGTTCTACTAGTCACTGCATCTTAAGGGATGCAGAACTCCATTCTCTCTTCAGAACACAGGAGAGCCATGGATTTATACAATATTACAACAGTAACTTCAGCTTTGCTAATTCATTTCCTATAATATCTAACATCAAATTTTCTATTTTAATCACTACTGTTAAGCTTGTGTTTGCAGAGAACTCTCTATAAAGATGCCAAGATTTCTTTCCTGAGCTGAACGAAATAATTTTAGTAACAATGTGGCTACACTGGTAGGTTTCTTTATGTACTTTACATATAAATTCATCAACCTGGAATTTATTCTGCCATATTATCATCCAGTTTTGAAACACTCTTCCCCAATCCTAAGAGACAGGTGTAGGTCCTACTGTGCCAAATAATGTCACATTATAATCTAATTTTGTTGTTTCATTATTTAGATCTTTGGAAAGCATTCATCCTACACTGAGCACCAATGGGGAACCAGAAAGGCACAGAAACTCAGCATTTATTCGTCCTTCTACAGCCACCACCTGCAGCAACTCCACATCCCAGGGATTGCACTAATTCAGCTTAGACCTCTTGAAAGCTACGCCTGTAGTTTCCTAAAGGCTCACCAGTCAGTGGAAGGCTGCTCTTGGGCTTTGTCGCCATTATCCCTTGACTAACAGCCTTGTGTCTCTCTTTCTGTAGCACTTTCCCCATTTACTTATTATCCCTTTGGCACACAGAGCCTCCTTGACCTTAAGGAAGAAGAGGTGTGCACACACAAGGCCTTGCACGTACCCTTACATTTCCTGGCAAAATTCACCAGAAAGTGCAAATTGCTGCCCCTGGGGAAGAATAACCCCAGTACAGGATGTGCTGGGGGCCACAGCCTGAGAGCAGTTTGGCAGACAAAGACCCCGAGTGGAGCACGAGGCAGCAGCGAGGGTGGGGTACCTGGGCTGCACTGGATCCTTCCCCTCGGTGCAGCACAATGAGGCCACAGCTGGAGTGCTGTGCCCAGGGCAGGAGAGACATGGATGTACTGTGGAGGGCAGAGAAGAGCCATGAGGGTGAAAAAGGGACTGGAGCATCTCTCCTGTGAGGAAAGGCCAGGAGTGCTGGTACTGCTCAGTCTGGAGAAGAGAAGGCTCAGAGGGGAGCTCATTAATGTATACAAACACCTGATGGAAGCATGCAAAGAGGATGGATCCAGGCTCTTTTCAGTGGTACCCAGTGACAGGACCTGATGCCAGGGGCACAAACTGAAACACAAGAGTTTCCCTTGGCTCATCAACAAATGGTATTTTACAGTGAGGGTGACAAGCTGCCCAGACAGGTCATGGAGTCTCCCACCTGGGAGATATTGAAAGGCTGTCTGGACATGGTCCTGGGCAACCAGTTCTGCTCGATGACCTCCAGAGGTCCCTTGCAACCTCAACCATTGTAGGAAGCACTGCTTTTTCTTACTGCTTATGAGGAGTTTTCTTTATTGACTATTTCCCTTACTAGCTTTTATATTCTTTAGAAACCTTGCTGAGAGCCATTTTCAAAACACTGAAGTGCAATATGCTGACAAACCCACTTTTATTTACGTGACCCATCAAAAAATTCTAATCCTAATAAAACAGGGACACAATAGAGAATAGAACAGGAACATAAGAGACCCATGGGGCACTGTTTCTCTCTACTGAAGACACACTGACTCCCTACCTGCAGTGGCACACTTACACACCAACTCTTCAAACAAAAACAGGATTCCACTAATTACAACTTTGTGTGCAATTTACATTGTTAAAGATATTAATAGATGAGGATGGCTGCAACACTTGACAGAAGCATTCATTCAGAAAATAAAATCTGAAGGAGCTGTGAAGAGCCTGGCAGAAGACATCACAGAACACAGTATCAGTCAGTACAGGCTTTTTATCACACTGCAGCCAGTGCTGGTCACATCTCTAAAAGCATACAGCAGAATTATACCCATACAGATATAGAAAGACTAGGTACAAAGTAATCCTCTTATGGAGAGGAACTGAAGCAGAGTGCCTGTTTATATTGCAGAGAAGGGCAGAAATGGAATGAAAATTGTCACCATGATGAAAGGAGCACATTGTCTTGTAACTGAAGAACTTGAGGACCACCAACAAAAATGGAGGAAATGAATGAAATCTTTTTCATGCAAAATAGCCAGCCTGGGGCACTAACTGACATAGGACTTACCAAGAGACAGTGAAGATGCAAAAAGCAGTACCTAGAGAAGGAGCATCCAGTTTTCTCAAACTTGTAAACCACTTGGCAAAATCTGTATGTGTCAAACATCCACAAGACACACGTCACCCTTTACTTCAGAGGATGGAGGAGACTAGAAGTACCAGAGAGTCCACAGCAGAGTTGCAACAACAGGTGTTTCTCAGGTGCCCTGTCCAGGGCACACTGCCTTGGTTCCTAGCTGGTCTGTGCACATCCCAGGGAGATCTAGGGATCTAGTCCACACTGGTTCACTTCCTTAGTAAGATAGGTCTGGACTGCCAAGCACAAAACTGGCACAAGAATTACTCACAAAAAATATACAGATACTGTCAGATTAGACTTTTATTCATACAAGAATGCTAAGTATTAAGAGAACAAGCAGAAGGGCTGGCACAGCCTTTAGAGCCTCAAATACTCCCTTGCCCCAAGTCAGCCTTGATCTGCCAAAACCCTTCTTAACAGATATTTGTCCCAGTTCTTAAACCCTCCACTGATAGAAGGTCCACAAGCAGCATATCTCATTGAAATTTCCAGTGGTTAACCAGCTTGTCTTTGTGGAAGGTATAAGGCTCATAGTAAGGACCAATGGACATCAATTAGTGCTCAGTAAAATATGGGTGTTGCATGATCCAAAAGTTTCTTTTAGCCATAAGATCCATGAATGTGTAAAAAACCATGAGCAGTGCAGATCAAACCTGGCCTCATGGCTGGGGATGATGCCAGGGCTTCGGCTTCTGCAGTTGTGGGATGTTCTTTGATGAATACAGATTACTAAGGAGAGACAGGAGTCACCAGCAGCCAGTTCCCTGAGCACCCTGGCATGTGTTCCATCAGGTCCCATGGACTTGTGTATGTCCATGTTCCTCAGATGATCTGGGTCCTGATCTAATCCTGCAGTGGGCAGGACTTCATTCCCCCTGTCCCTACCTTGAGATTCAAGGACTCCAGAGATTTGGGAAGAGCAATTACAAGTGAAAATTGAGCAGGAAGAAAGTTGTTGAGTACCCCAGCCTTTTCCATTTTGGTCATCACTAATTCTCCATCTCACTTATTGGGGGATACAATTTCTTTTGCCTTCCTTGTCTAATCAGCATAATTGTGGAAGGCAGCCCTTATCATTATTTTTCACATCCCTTGCTAAACATAGTTCCAGCTGTGCCTTAGCTTTCCTGATCCCATCCCTACACTCCTAGGCAATATCCTTATGTTCTTTCCAGGATGTGTGTTCCTGCTTCCACTGTGTCTGCACTTCGCTGCTGTGTTTCAGTTTGACCAGGAAGGGGATCCTTACTCAGCCATGCTGGTTTCCCACATTCCTCAGCTGACTTTTTGAACATTGGAATCAATAGTTCTTGGGCTCCAAGAAAAACGTCTTCCAACAGATACCAGCTCAATATCCAAATGGAAATCAGGATGCAGTGGTGTCTCTTGGGGTTCCATACTGGGACCAGTACTGGTTAATATCTCTATGAATGACAGACTGAGTGCACCCTCGGTGTGTTTGCAGGTGACACAAAGCTGGGGGGGTGCAGGTGAGAGGCTGGAGGGCAGGGATGGCATCCAGAGGGACCCTGACAGAGGAGTGAGCCCATGGGACCCTCATGAAGTGCAGCAAGGCCAAGTGCAAGGTCCTGCATCTGCTTTGGGGCAATCATCTCACCTACCCCAGTACAGACTGGGGGATGAGCTGGCTGGAAGCAGCTTTGTGGGGAAGGCCTTTGGGGGTGCTGAATGAAAAACAGAACACGTCCTGGCCACGTGTGCTGCCAGCCCAGAAACAACATGTGTCCTGGGCTGATCTCACAGCATGGACAGCATGGGATTATTCCTGTTTGCTCTTGTCAGACCTCACCTTGCTCCAGAGTACAAGACTAACTTGGATCTCTTGGAGCAAGCCCAGAGGAGGCCACAGAGATGCTCTGAGGGCTGAAGCCCCTCTGCTCTGGAGATGGGCTGGGAGAGCCAAGGGGGCTCAACCTAGAAACGAGAAGGCTCGAAGGAGATTTTCTTGAAGCCTTTCAGTATTTAAAAGGGGCTTGTAAGAAAGACAGAGACTTTTTACCAAGGCCTGTAAGACAGGACAAGGGACAACACTTTTAAACTGACGCTTTAAAGAGGGCAGTTTTAGATTAGACGTAAGAAGTATTTTTTTTTACAATGAGGGAGATGAAACACTGGAACATGACAAGGTGATCTGTGAAAGGTCCCTTCCAACCCATGCCATTCTATCCCTCTGTGAACCACAGTGAATGAGCTTAGCACTTTCTCCTGCAACTACACAGATTGGCCTCTGTTCACACAGAGTGATCAGCCTGCCAGCCCATTCAGTTACTATGTGGTAATCCCTATGATCTCAAAGAAAAAACAAGAATAAAAACCCTTAAGTAACCTTCCACTATGTCCTCTTTCTACCATGAAACTGGAAAGCATAAAGATCTGCAAGTAACATTTTAAAATAATTCCTCACTGGTCTCACAGTGGCAAACACAGATCTTGCTTTCCATCTAGACACTGCCTTTTAACTGAAAATTCTGCTGCTGCCATGAATCATTGATATTTTGCCAGAGGAAAATGACTGGTTTAAATCTTTAAAAATAATAAATTTTATAAATTTGCAATATCATTCTTTGTTGGGCCTTGCAATTTCACCAAGTGAAGTCAAATTTCTTTCACATCATAGACTCATAAAATATTAAGAGGTTGGAATGGACTTAAAGATCATCTAGTCCCAAGGCCCTGTGCCATGACAGGGACACCTCCCACTACACCAGATCACTCAAGGCCTTATCCGAGCTGGCTCTGAGCACTGTCAGGGTCGAGGCACCCACAGTCACCCTGGGCAACCTTTTCCAGTGTCTAACCACCTTCATAGTAAAAAATGTCTTCCTAATATCTAACCTAAATTTCCCCTCTTACAATTTGTACCCATTACTCCTTTTCCTAATACTCCAGTTACTAACAAAGACTCCCCCTCCAGCTTCCCTGTAGCCCCTTCAGACACTTCTGCACAACCTTCTCTTCTCCAGACTGAAAGTCCCAACTTTCTCAGCCTGTCTCCATAGGAGAGGTGCTCATCAAAAGCACATTTAGAAATCAAAGGCCACATGCTGAAAAGTTAAGTTTTGATTTCCCACTTCAATGCAATAGCTGTGCATATAAATATAAAAATATATAACTGGTAAATTTTGTTTTCTTCTCTGCAGTTTAGGATCTCAAAAGGAGCTGAACTGCCTTTAAAAAAAATAATTTTTTTAAAATTTATTCACGGGCAGAGAGTTAAGTGTGCCAAATTTGGGGGTAAAAGGTACAATGTTGAATAGAATCTTACACTGACATTCTTGGAGCAGCCACATTCTTCAGTCTAGCTAAGGCCTTTGATTAAGCCATGGTGCTAGTTCTGTTCAGAGAGAAATGCTTCTATCCCTTGCTTTGGGCACTGATCACAGACAGACATCATCTCTGTGCCAGTACAGAAAACGGAGAAGGCTACAGGACTGTAAGAGGCCAGAAAGGCAAGGATAGGAAGTTTGTCTTTCAAACACTGGAAGCTATGAATGCAGAGTTTTTTTAAAAATAGAAGCAAGACCAGAACAGCTTTCCATAAAATTCATGGGATCCTTGTGCAGCATGGAGCTGCCAGTGCTCAAATACATCCAGGGGCAGAAACAACAGTATCATTGTCACTTCCACATTTACTCAGTGAATATTGGAAACATTTGACAAGGGCATCTCAGGCTGTCAGTTCACAAAAATCAAACACACCTCACTTGATGACCTCTGAGGAACATTCCCTGAGCAAGATCTATTAGCCAGTGTCTGCATTACAAAAGCACTATGGAGAACACAGCACAACCTTGTGAGCTAGATGAAGACACCTAAGTTGTAGATATCTGCTTGTTTTCATGCACCCAGGACATTTCTGTAAAAATGCAAAACCTAGATAACTCCCCTGATATAACACCTGAACTCTTCATACTTTTACAGTTTAGATTAAGAAACATTCAATTCTTTCAGCTGGATCTTTCCAGAAAAGATAAGCTCCTGGAATGCTGTTCAATTTAAGGAGACACCAACAAATTCCAGGTGTTAGGCCAAGCACTCCGCCTGGAAACCACTGTGGCAACACTGCACTAGACAAGGAAAGAGAACTGAAGGTTAACATTAGCAACTTCATAAAAAAAATGAAGGAGTTTTCATACATAAGCTCTTCCAATTCCAGTGAGAATTGTTATAACCTAGGCTATTTATTTCCCAAGCAAAATAGTATGCATTTCTTCTACCACACAGTTTACATGACCAGTGAGGTGACCTGTGCAGGCTGTGAAAGGTGAGAAGTCACCAATCCAGGTGTGGCAAAAACAAAAGTCCCTTACAGGCATGCTGTGTACTGGCTGGGAAAACAGAGAGGTAGCTACAGGTGGATATTCACACTGGAAGCAACAAGGAGAATGTAACTAATGGTAGAAAATGAAGACCTGAGAGGCAGATTTGAGCACCTTATCATGGAGATGACCAATGCCCATCCAGCAACAGCAGATACCGAAGAAGTCTTCCTAGATGGGAAGAGCTAATTTAAACCTGCACTGAGAAGCATGGGAATCCCACAGATCAATAGCCACCTGACAAGAACGAACCATATATTTACCTGTGACAAATGGAGTAATGAAATACCGCAAAGAATACCTGCTACAACTACTACTCCTCCTAGCAACTGCATCCTCCAACATCACTTCCTCTGAGCCAGTCCACTCTGCCAGATCAGCATCTTCCTGCCAGCACTAGCACAAACTCTCACAGAAGTAACTGGCTACTCACAGGACACATTTAGGTCAGCAGCAAGCTGGCATCTTAGGATTTATTTCACAACATAGTATTTCCCATATGCCCAAAGGCAAACATTTTCTGTCCCCAATACAATGCACAGACACATCCTTCCTGACTAAAACAGGTCACCCTTCAAAGAGCTAAAACCTACCTGTACCAGACAAGGCAGCTGAACACCTGGAGTCACATCTGTGTAGACCAAGAAGAAGAAACTTATCCTGTGGATGGAGTGGGAGACCAGATATTATGTCATGATGAATTAGCAGGAGATGTTCTCATTGACCTTAAGAAGGAACAGCTCTAAGACAGCAGGCTGAGGATGCATTTGGATCCAGCTCTGAAAAGAGAAAGTACATACTGGGTGAGAGGGAAGTAATGTACAATAAAAATAACATTTCCTAGAACTGCACCAACCCATGTGACACTTCATAAGCAGCACAACTTGGGGAAAAAAAGAGAAGGGAGAAGAGCAAGAAAGGGAAGACGAGACTGACACAGTGGTTTGGGACCTCTCTGGAGACTGCACACAGGTGCATGTCCAGGCTGCCAGGACAGCAGTTTTGCCCAGGCACTGGCCCATCCATGTGGGCTCTTCAATTTCCCCACAGGACCCAGCTTGTATTTGTGGAGTTTGGAAAGAACACGAAGGTCACTGCTTGCCTGTAACCTGTCAACATATTGAGCAGGCTCTGATAAGAACCACAGGATTAGATCCCTGGAATTTGCCTGTCCCAAGAAGCAAGGGTATCTTCTCACACAGATTTTCTCAACCTTGGGAGGGCAGACCAGTTTAGGAACATTAACAAATTAGCTTGATTTCATCCTTCAAAAAACCAACTCCTTAAAGAACTCAAAATCAACTCCTACCAGAACACTCCAGCATTTTAGCAGGCATCATTAGCTGCCCCAGTAGGATAGGGAGTGTGGCAGACTGGAATAACTAATGATCCCACAGATTTAGGGCACAGTCAGGCAGCTTCAGTGTCTGCATGCTATGACAGGTCCCAAAGAAGACGAACCAGGCTAAGAAGGAAAAGGGACCTGTTCCTTGGGAAGAGCTGAGCCAGCTGCACCTGCTCATACAAAGCCCTGCTGCTCCTGACAGCTCTGTACTGTAGCCAGTGAAGAAAAGCAGCATTACAGCAGAACAGGTGTGAGCACCAGCATAAGCTCTCAAGCATAAGGTCACACCTAGACATGCAGATAGAAACAACTGTTCAAAGAATAGATAGGCAAGAAAGGAAAGTATGAGCATTGCCGTGTCAGCCTGGGCAGTGCCAGGCTTTATGAGTAGAGTGAGTAACTCCACCAAGGACAGGACCAAGGCTCTGGATCTAGTGGGGTCAGAAAAAGGGAAGAACAAAGGACAGAAAGAAGATCATGGTGAATTCTGCTGAAACAGAGCTGTAGTCAAGGAAGGACAGAGCCCAGGCAAGCACGGACTGAGGCAAACACCTCAGTGGAGGCAGCACAAGTGAGAAGGGAGAGTGCATGAGGTACAGAAAGGAACATTACTGCAGTGCTGAGGAAAAGGAGGAGAGCAAAAGCTGAGTGTCCTCACCCTGCCTTAGGGGCAAGGCCAAGCTGCAAGTTCCTCCTCACAGAGAGGTCAGGGGATTCAGCGAGGGAAGACGGGCTGGCTTCACTGCTGGTGTCCCCACGAAAAACAGCAGATCCTTGATTGCTCCTGAGACAACACCAAGGAACTGGTTATTCTCAGAAGCTGCAGGACTTCCTTGGATGAGCAGTAGGATGAAGTCTCTCCAAGAAGGGCAGTGCTGACAGCACCAGGCAAGGATAATGCACACTCTCCCAGATCATGCTAACTGGTGAATGACCTCGCTTGCTTCTCAGTCCCCCATTTCAATACCTGAGTTTTTCCCAGCAGCAGCTTGCACACAGAGATCCTCCAAAGGCCATGCTGATGGAGGAAATGGAGAAGAGTTCAGACCTCAGGGAACAGGAGGGAGGGAAGAAGCAGCAATCTCCAGCAGCAAACCCCTGGTGCCAAAGTGAGATGTGTGGGAAGTCAGATCTTCCAGAAGGCCAAGAAGAGCATCAGTCTTCCACAGACACGGATCTGTTAGTCCCGAGAGAGAATCTGGGACCACGTATCTCCCTCTGAAGACAGAACTGAGGAGCATCTTAGAGGCAGCAAGTCAAATACTCTCTCTCAAAAGCTGCCATCTCCTGTCTGAAGGCTGGTTATTCCTGCAGCACCAGAGACAGCAGTCAGATGCAGGGCAGCGCTGGGGTGTCTCCAGGAAAAGGGTGTTAAGAAGAGGATCTTCCTCTCCAGAGGAAGCATGGACCATGTCAGGGCAGGATGGGCAATTCCAGACGAGTGATGGTGTCTCCATCTGTAAAGTCAGTCTCTGCTAAAGGAGACCCTCCCGAGGGGGCCTGCAGCCCACATTCGGGAGAGGTAAATGAGCACTAGGCTCCCCTTTTCTACCTGCCTCTCCGAGCGAGCCGAGTTCCTGCAAGGCAGCAAAGCCGCCGGGGCTCGGCTGGGACACCCGGCGGGGCCAGGCGGGGGCTGCGCCCCGTAAAGCCCAGTCCGCGGGGAAGATAAGAGAGCGCGGCGCGGCAGCCGCCAGGGTGCTCCAGCCGCGGCTCCGCGGGGAGCAGCGGCGGCGGCGGAGAA
>VZTN01012940.1:13169-64222 GCA_013400515.1 Erpornis zantholeuca
CAGCCCCACCGCGGGAGCGGCGCCGCGCACCTGAGAACTTTTCAAAGGATCCCGGCGGCGGGGCGGGGCCGCCAGGCAAGACCCGAGCTCGTGACTGGCTGCGCTGCCGCCAATCATCGTGCAGCGCTGACAGCCGGCGGCGCGCGGGGCATGCCGGGAGCGGTAGTTCCCGGGAGCGGGCGGCCTGGGATGGCGGCGGCGCTGTTCTGGGTAGTGTCCGCCCGCACTCGCTCAGTCAGGAGACTGATCTTCTTTGCGGGTACTGAGGGCCCAAGGGGGTGCTCAGTGTTCCTTTCGCCCGTGAATGTGAGAGCCTCCCTGGGAGCCTTGCACGGGGCACTTGTGCTGTAGTGTAGACATTCTTTCCGTCCTCTGCACAAAAACGTCTACAAAACCTAAAAGTCTCTGGCATGGAGAGTGTCCTGCATGCGATCATTGTTAGTAAAGAATATTGGAATTATGTGCTTGTCTTCATATTTGGGGCTCACAGACACCTGGTCTGCTGCCAGCTGTGAGAGAAATGCCCCACAATGTGAATCACGGAATCAGTTAGGTTGGAAAAGAGCTCTGGGGTCATCAAGTCCAACCTGTGACCAAACTCCACCTTGTCACACCCTGGCACTAAGTGCTACATGCAGTCTTTCCTTAACTGCAGGGACAGTGACTCCACCACCTCCCTGGGTAGCAGATTCCAATGCCCAGTCACTCTTTCTATGAAGAAATTCCTCCTAACATCCAACCCAAACCTCCCCTGGTGCACTTTAAGTCTATGTCTTCTTGTCCTGTTGGTTACCTGGGAGAGGAGGCCACACCCCACCTGGCTAGAGCCTTTTTTCAGGGAGTTGTGGAGAGTGATAAGGCCCTGAGCCTCCTTTTCTCCAGGCTGAGCAACCCCAGCTCCCTCAGCTGATCCTCACTGAACTTGAGACCCTTCACCAGCTCTGTTGCCCTTCTCTGGACACACTCCAGCACTTCAATGTACTTCCTGAACTGAGGGGTTCAGAACTGGACCCAGTACTCGAGATGTGGTCTCACCAGGGCCAAATGAAGAGGAAGAATAATTTTTCTAGTCCTGCTGGCCACACTATTCCTGATACAAGGAATTTCTGAATGTAACAGGGAGAAGCAGTCATCAAACATGACTGACATGAATGGCTATGGAGTGAGTTTTCCAACTCACTCTAGGTTATATTAGAAAGTACTGAACTTAGTACTGTGTACAAGTTATCTGCATAATTTTTACAGTCCTAAAAAGTAGCCCAACTGAAGGAAAAATTGGCCAAATTACCTTGGACATCTAACTGAGAAACTGCACACTGGGAACTGCATATCTGGGCTTTTGTCTGTTCTGAAATGCAAACACCACAGCGAAGCTGCAAACTACAGAACACTTCAGCCACTCTTCCAAATGAGTGAACAGAAGCAGCAAGAAGCTATCATGAAATGCCCAACAACCGTAGTTTCAAAAAGAGTCAGGGAAGTAGTGGTTCTTTCATACCCTGAAGGGACCTTACATGCTCATAGAAGTCCAGAGGATTTAAGAAGCTGGCCAGGGAGAAATCAGCCCATATAAAAGGAACTCACTGCTGTAGTGAAAAGGTAGCTGAACAGGGAGAGATGGCATGGAGGAAGAGCTCCTCCTAGTGTAGTTGGCCTTTAAAAGTTGCCTTGAAAAATGTGAGTCACAATTGAGAAAAGCTGTCTAAGGAAAGGGAAAAGATGTCTGTTGCTGCAGTTTAGTTTCAGTGTAAAAAGGAGGACATGACCATAGTATAACTTGTCATGAACTACTATTTCCTCCTCAGTACAGGGGTAGCAGAAGCCCTACCTTCCCACCAGAGGAAAAGGGAGGATTGCCTTGATGACTTTTCTTTCCTCCCACAAATGCATCAGAGCTTTCCCTTCAGCTCCAGGACAGCAGGCTTCCTTTCCACTTTCTACATGAACAAAATACCTGTATTAAACTGTTCGGGGATGTTGAGCAAGGGAAGAAAATCTTACCAGCCAAGTAGTTTAGAAAATTTGTGAGTGATATCAATACAGCCAGGTGCCTGTCCTGCAAGTTCTTTGAACCTCATTTCTCAGAGGTGTCATGACTGTTCCACAGTCTGCTTCTCAGATATGCAGATACACCTTTAAACCTACTGTCAAATAATTGTGCATCATCTTCTCTGTGTAACTTAAGAGAGAGAACATTCACAGGATAACCAGAGATGTGTTTGCATATGATTAGTCATTGTCAATGTTCTCAAGCAGCAACCCAGCAGGCAGCATCACAGCTTCCATATGTTTGACTAGGACAGTAGTCGCTAGGGAATCAGGGCATTCTGCAAACAGCTCTGCTCTGTGATCTTGGTCCAGCCCCTTCATGTCTGTTTTCCATCTTGGCTTTGTTTTTACCTGTTTAGCCTGCAAAGAGAGTGAATAGATCCAGTCCAATAGACTCACGTGTCAAGCACGATACAGCAGAGAACTGCGCTAGTCTAAGCTTTTGCTGCTTCTGGAACTTTTAATAAGAAAGTATTAATAAAGCTAAGAGATGATTACTTTAGAAGAACTGAGTTTCACCACATTAACATAAGAAGGTCATTTAAGCTGGCAACACTGGAGGAAGAGTCACAGAAAGGCAGAAGTATAACAGCAACAGCAAACAAGGCCTCATAGACTCAAAAGGATCTAACATCAAGCACACCAATTAAAATAAAAAAGGGAATGGTGACTAGCTTGCTAAGGGGCAAGCAGAAGGGGATAGAGTCTAATTTGAAGGACACATGATGAAATACTTATCAATTCTTACCCAAATAAATACTCAGTAGTTAATAATTCTGCAAGTCCCTAGAATTTAGAAGATAATGGTAAAATGTTTCCTTTCTGGAACAGATTCCACAGAAAAGTTTCTTCCTCAAACTCAAGAGAGCCTTTTGTGAGCGTTTTCAGATAATAGTTTGCATTCTGGAACATTTCAGATGTTTCACATAATTACCAACACAGTGTCAGCTCACTGATACTGACTACAATCCTCAGGTTTATTACTTACTATTTTCCAACTGTCAATCCTTGCCTTAAAATTAGCAGTGTTCCCCTACTCCTGTGAAAATGTCTCCCCAAACAAGTCTTCTACAGGAGAATACAGCAACAGTTCTGACTCACAACAGCAATCCAGATGTTCAGAGCAATTCCCCACCTTATACTTGCTGACTCGTGTCTAATTAGCCTAATATATTCTTATTCCTTGGGTTTATCTACTTGATGCCTACCACATTCTTTAATAGAAAGAAATGACCTGTGAGCTCTGGAGACTGGAAAACAGTTATAGAACAGCCCATGCTTTCCTGGGATTAAAGTCCCAAGAGGTTGCTCAATAACAGTACACAAAGGAACCTCCAATGAAGTATTCTGTCTGTGTCAGTGTCTCCAAAGGAATTGGAAATTTACTTCCAATCCTTTGTGGTTTCCCCATCTCAAAAAAAAAAATAAAATAAAATAAATCAAAAGATCGCATAAGGAGGCCTGCACGCTGGCTAAAAACCCTTTTATTTTCCATGCTGTCCATACCAGCACATCTTTAGCAAAGCTACTTCAACTTGAGATTTTGCCAGATGCATCTGCTCCAGGGATGGGATGGGGGGAAAGGAGACTTCCTTTCTGTTGTTTCTAGAAACTGCTCAGCACTGTTGCCATTGGCTATAATAAACAAATCAAGAACAACAGACGTGTGAAAAAGTAACCCATCTTTTCATTTTGACTTATTCTTCCCCCCACATCCCAGTCTTCTGAACTGTCTGAGGACCAGGTAAATGCTTCTCCCCAGGCAATTAACCTTTTTCCTCCTGCTCAGGAAGGATTAAACCCAATTATAATGAATCCTCCTCAGGTATTAGTGAAGACATGTCTGACCACACACTTTTACACCCAGGAAAAAGATTTTTTTTTTCCTCAGGACAGACAGAAGGCACTTCTCTGTTTTCTGCCTCTTCACACATGCTGCTGTGAATCCAGAATTATCCATAACCCCCAAAACGATTTCAGAAATACTCAGCAGCAATGTAGATTTTTTGAAAGAGTGTGTCTGTACCTCCTACCCTTTTCACAAAAGAGCAGACTAGCCACACTCACTGCTATTGCAGGCAGAAGGACAGCCCCACCTCCATGCTACAGCTTTGAAAAACTCATTTGCATTTGCTTTCTACCCAAACTACAACAAACAAATTGAGAGACTTCAGAGATTATTCCACTTTTAGCCTGTACTCATCTAAGAAGATTACCCTCCAAGATCAGCTTCCTACTTCATTTAGCTTTTTCTGGTTAAAGGGACAGAAGGAGACCTTCAAGTCTTTGGACTTTTTATATTTCCCTGTTAAGTTTCTGTTAGATGAGAAGGCCATGAACTGATACAGCAGAAGCATAACAGTCTCTGTGAAGTTGTTGTTGCATGTGCAGATCTTTACCTGTACATGCTAAGCCAAATGTACCCTACATAAAACAAACCTGACATCCTTCTGCCTTCAACCTGTGCCTTATCAGCACCCCTTTTTTACTGCCTTGTCTTGACCTTCTGTTTTCTTAAGTTGCTGTGGTTGTCCCAGTAGTGATGGCTGCAATCACCAGGCCTTGCCACTGTCAATGCAGAATTTCCTGCGGCTTTCCCTGAGATGTTGAGATAGACGAAGAAGTGACAAATATCACAGGAGTGGGCCTTTAGGAGCATTGTGATCTTTCACAGCTTCCACCCTCTGTTGAGAAGCTGCAGTTAGACTAGGAAAAATCTGAGTACCTCACAGTGACCAGTAGTGAAAGTGCACTGTGTATCCCTTGTCATCACACTCAGGGTCAGATACCATGAAATTAGCACTGATGGTGCCTGGTTTTAGCAATTAGGATAAGACATCTGTTGCTTTCAGGTACAGCCCTCGCTCCATCTGTAGAATTCTTCAGTGGAGAAAAGAGACAACAGTGGACTGGACTGAGCTATGAGCTTTTTTGCTCACACAGCACCAGCAGAGAAGAGTAGATCTCAGATACTCATCTCTGTGCAGTTGCCAGAAATGGGGGAAAAGAGTCTTCACTTTGTGATATAACAGATTGATAACCCTGCCACTGATCTCAGCCCAGTAGCTCTTATTTCAAACAACAAACACACAAACCAGAAAGCAAACAAAGCCTAGAACATTTCATTCCTTTAATTGTTTCGGTCTGGGGCCTTTGGCTGTTGCATGCTGTTCATTCTTCTTATTTTTAAAGCAATGAATGAGATCCCTATGGCTGGAACTACAAAGGAAACTACTCCAGACAGCCTCACCATTCTCCCCTAGAAAATGTTGCTGAAGTGTTTCCAAAGGTGGCCGAGTTGCCTGGAAGACAGAACACACCACCAAATCTGGGCAGAGAAAGCAGAAGAATGTCTTCACTGCCACAGTATTTGTGCTTTATAGTTTTTTGCTTGCTCATGAAAGAATGAGATGTCTTCATGCCCTGCAACTGGATGTTTCTCTTGCTCACACACACCTACAAGGAACTCAGCAGTCTCAAACAAGACCAAAACAGAGGCCCAGTGTCCTGTGTCTCAGCAGTGTTGGAGAACAGATGGAAGAGATCTTTTAGTGGATAATTATAGAAGATTTAACCACAGAGGAAAGAAGACAACAGGTTAATTCTGTGGTGATTATTTTTTTTACCTTGAAGCAAGGTATTTCTTAGACATTTTACTGGGATGAGCACAGAGCAATAATATATGCCAATATCACCCCAGGACTCCAGTACCACAACCTCAATTACTATAGAGACTATACCCAGGCAAGCATGTTTGTCACTCAGTGTTTGGGCATGATGCTATAGCTATGATCACATTATCCTCACCCTACATTGACTATCCATGACAAATTGATTTTACAAAGCCATAGCTATTTTTTAAATAAATGACTACAGCAAATTGTATTAAATTAACTATGCAGCAAATTAGGCCTATACTTAATTGAAGTAAAATAGGACATTTGTACAGCTAGAAGCTGAACGTATGATTAGCTGTTTTGCTGAACTAGGGTCCTATTAATTGTCTAATAACTGAACTTTTGTTTCAGTGGTCTTTAGGATATAGGCTTATAAATCTGCATGAAGCATCAGAGTCCAATCCAGTTCAGTCACTGAGGGAATACTTTCCCAGACCTCAGTTTTCACACCAAAGAGGGAAAGGGCATGAAATGAGAACCCTCTCAGCCTTGCAAAATGAAGTGCACCATAAGGAAAGGTGCCAGTGAGCTGACAGAAGATAGAGACATCCTGCATCCATCACTGACTTTCATCAGCTGTGCTGTCATGGCATCAGCAGGGACAGGTGTATCCTGGGCTGTGTGACTCAACAGCCGTATGGTACCAGAAGTTTGATTCAGCTGACTCTCATTCAGCTTCCACTGAGAGCTGCATGTTTCCCTGACCTCACAGTGGGGACTCACCAAATCACATACAAATGATTTTTTTAAAGCCTCTGATTTGAGCTGGCTTCATTTTAAGGCTTCAAGCTTGAAATACTTTCAAATCCCCAGGGGTGCACAGCTGACATACTTCTTACTGGAGCCATCTGAGAAGAATCAGGAGAGAGATGTCCCAGACTGGTGAAACTTGAGTCACTTT
Source organism: Erpornis zantholeuca (assembly GCA_013400515.1). Classification (NCBI taxonomy): domain Eukaryota; kingdom Metazoa; phylum Chordata; class Aves; order Passeriformes; family Timaliidae; genus Erpornis; species Erpornis zantholeuca. The sequence continues at coordinate 19,797 of VZTN01012940.1, forward strand.
AAATCTTTGGTCACTTTTCAAATATCTAGGCTTGAACGGTAAGATCAAGAATATAGACAAGTCATCACAGCTGGGGAGTGGGCAGATAAGCAAGATTACTTGTTTGTCTAACTCTCAGTGTTATGTTTAAAATATATCATTATTTAAACATATCACCCAACTTCCTTCTTACACTGGTGAGGATTCAGAATAAGATCAGTGAAGTGAATAAAGTTACAGTAAATCAGGCTAAGAAGAGAAGCAGAGGTTTGGGTATTAAAAACACAGACCATGAACACACAGTTTTGATTGTTTCTCTCTGCCTTTAATCCGACAGGAACAAAAAGAAGCTGTAGGGATGAATGAATGTCAGATGCGAAGAAAATCTTTGAGCTTTCAATTTCCTATTATAAACCTGGACTAGAATAGTAAAAAGCATCAGAGGTCAGAAATGAGATACAGTGGAAAAAAACGCAGTATTCACCCTCTTATTCCAGGGATAATGGTTTCAATCTGCTGTGTATGAAAAGAGACACTGGGAGAAAAAAATCCAGAAAGAGCAGAATGTTATATAGGGCAAGGGAGGGATACTGGTAATTGTTCTAGACCTATGTACGGTTCACTCTGCGGTTTCATAACTGTAATTCTGCCATCCTACACCACAGTCTTTTATCTAAACCACAGAGCGAGTGCCCATGCCCTGCTTTGCTGCCTGGGAACAGTCAGAAGATGAACAATTCTGGAGCCATCCAGAAGCCAACACTTCTGTCTCCATCCCAGCATACCCGAGAAGGGCAGATGTTTGCTTTCTGTTGGATTAAGCTTTTGGCTGGAGATAAAGGTTTGTTCTGGGTTAGCTGCTGATCCTAACTGGATAGCTTGCCTTCCTATTTGCCAAAAATGTCTAGAGTAACACACTGGCTCTTTTCATGCAGTCTGTCAACAATCGAAATCAACACATAACATCAAAACTATGTATTTTGAATGAAATAGGAAAAAATAGGTTGGTATGGGCAGAAATTCGCACAGTCTTTCCTCCCCACTGGTAACTTCCTCTGCTTACAAGTGCTTCCATTCCTCCTTCTGCCTGTTCAAAACTTGGAGAAAAAAGGAAATTGCTGACACGACTTCAGCCACAAAAGTGTGGATATTGAGGGAATCCAAGAAGAGCAATACTTTCTTATTATACACCAAGGTGGGAGGACTGATGACTTTCATTGGTAAAATGAAATTTATTATCTACATTCTTCCTCAGAAACACTTCCTGACATTTTCCGTTTCTGGCACCATTAACTTCTGTGCATGAGGGTTGAGGGAAAAGAGGAGGGCAGTTCATGCTTTTAGGCCAGCAGCATTGCAAAGCCATATGGCTCTGCAGGTTTTGGAGGGCACTTGCTAAAACCAGCTCCTTTCTCTTGTGCAGGTTTCAGCACTTGAGGTAAATCTTGGTTTCCTTGGTTAATGTTCCTTCCTTACTAAAACACTCACAGAAATTTGAAGCAGCTTTGTCTGAGGCAGGATTTAGTAAAAAGTGAGGTCTATGTTCCCTTTGGTTTTTATCCAACCTTACTGATTTCACTCTTCAGTAAGCATAAAGCATTCCCTTTATGATTTAGTAGCATTTTACACAGAGCCTGCAAGCTATGAGCAAGAGCCTGCAAGCATGAGACACAGAATAACAAAGAAATTAGTCCAGACTAAAGACATTACCTTTTCCTTTTTCTCAGGAACCAGTTGAAGGAAGGCCCGTGTCTGTGCTGGTGCAAGCTTTTGTCTTGCAAGCAACTGGGCTGGCTGCACAGGCTCTCCTTGTTGGGACAGTCCAGCTTCACCTCTCAGAACGTGGCCGAGTACCACTTGCCTGTGCTGGGCCAGGCTGGTGCCAGAGGCTACTGAGCTGTCACTGGCTATGAGCTGTCACTCTGAAGTGCCTGTGTCTGCATTTGCGTTGTACTGATACTTACAGATATTTCAGGACTGGATTTTAGAAGGGCTGATATCAAGGTTCAGTTTACTAAATCTCATGGCAATTCCTATTCTAGCAGGCCTTGCTCAGTCTTATTCCTTCAATATACAAAGCAGATAAATTCACAGTCATGCAGGATTGGGAGTAGGAGGACGGAGCTTCTTTGTAAAAACTCATTAAAACATCTCTGTGTTGTCAGTGTGTACAGTGAGAACCCCATGAGAGCTTTCATTGCATCTTTGGACATAATTGTCTCCCTTGCGTGGTCTTCTGAGCTGGCCAGCTAATCATTTCCTTGGCCAAAATATCTGCATTTCAAAAACACCATACTGTGACAAAGTAGCCATTTCTGCCTGCCTTTACAAAAGCAGACAGTTTTCCCACACACAAGTAACCTTTTAAAAGTTCAGTGAGTAACCACTGCTCCTCTGCTCAGGATCAGCCCTGATACTTGGGCTACAAGGTGGTACAGCAATGGGCATATTTGATCAATGCTATTGTTATAATAAAAGCTATCCCTGACAGAGCTGTAGGTAAAATATCTCTTGGGAGTAGCATTTCCTGCTGACTCCATATAGAAGGCTTGGCAGATTGCCCTGTGCTTTACAGATATTTTTTGCTGGTAACAGAAAAATCCTCCTGCAGGGCTGTAGAGCTGGCCCCCTAAAGCCCTTGACCCTGAATGTGTAATCTCCCTGGAGACCCAATGCACATGAAGAAATATAATCTTCTTGAAGCATCTGCTGCCTGCATTGTGCTAAAATATGACTGGGATGCAACTGTCAAATCTCCAGCTCACTCATTGCAGAATCCTTTACAGGGCGATAAAAAACCCAATCTCTCTCTATTGCTTTAAGGAGGGGTAATTCATCGTGGCTGCAGCCTGAGAGGTTTCTGTATCCAACAGACATTTCACATGCTTTTGTGTCCTCGGAAGGCAACAGAACACAACAGATGGGAAATGGAGCCATTTCATGAGGTCATGGTCATGGCATCACGTGCAAATCCGTTGCCCACTGGGACCTCATGGCGCATGAGTGAGCTGTGCTGGGGAAGCCAGGAAGAGCTTTCCTGCTTGCACAGTAACAACTGGCAAGGAGGCCTGGGAGGACAGCCTTGGCAAATGGATCAGTCTGACAGATCAGCTTTCCTGCTGGGCATGAAAGCGGAGACATTTCTTTTCATAGAAGACACAGAGAAAAGAGGCATCTCCTGTTTTTTAAATTTCTTTGTATATTTTTCTGAGCCAGTTGAGGACTTGGTCTCTCCTCTGAAGATATACGTGTAGGGAGCAGAAAAGAGTGTTTTAAATGCAGAACTAGCAGGGAAAGAACAATGTGGCTTGCCAATGATACTCAGATCTGCTCTTGTTTCAGTTTTCTGTATTTTTTTTTCAACACTGTAAACTCATCTCCTTGACATCTGCCCTGCCCTTGTTCTGGGTCTTGGTCTTCCCTTCCCCCACTTCTCCCTCTAATGCTGGTGTCCTCATTTTCCCTTTTACATGTGACCCTTTCAGTATGCGGGGATTAGTATCTCACTCATAAATATGTGAAATAGATATGCAGATGATTTAATTTGCTGAGTTTTGTGGGGCTAGTGAGACAGACTGGCATGGGGAGACCGGTATGTTCTAGCAGGTCAGCTGAAGAAAACATCTTGGGTACAGGATGGGTAATGGGAAACACCAGCACCAGTCCAGGAGGGAGACCTCAGGGGGCAGGGACAAGACAGTAAAACATAAAAGCCAGGCAAATATGGAAGAGCAGAAGACAAGGTCAAAGATGTCTCTGCCTCTGCCATTTGTTATGCATCTTCCAGGGAGAAAGGACAAAAGTGGGATACATGAGAAGAAAAAGGGGATTAGAAATGCACCCTGGCTGCAAGTGGTTCAAGTTGTTGGTAACTCTTTCAGGAAGACATGCCAGAGGAGCCAAGAAAAATGCTGGTCTAGTGAGACGGTGGCAAGATAGGAGGGAGGCAGAGATCTGGAACATGGGAAGGTGGCAGTAAAAGCTGCATAACTGGGTGGGGGTGCCCAGACTGGGGCATTTCTGATGATCAGATCAGATGATCTGAACAGGGACTCCTGAGGAAGGAGAAACAACAGAGTGGCCATAAGGAGGTGACAACAAAGAGCTGGAGGTAACAATGCTGTGAAGCCCCAGCCAAGAAAAAATTGTCAAGTGGCAAGGATTAAATCATCAGATCCAAAACAGGAAATAGAGATGAACACTAAAACCCTAACAGGCAATAAGACCTTGCCAGGAGGCAGCTAATGAGGCAGAGAGGAAGGACAGGATGGGCAATGGAAGATAAAGCAGAGAAATAAGGTTTAATGAACCGTACATGACAGCAGTCAAGGCCAGGCTTACTGCTGACTTTGCCAGCAGCTGTAACGTTGCAGGCAGCCTTGCTGGGACAGTGTAACACCACAAGCTTCATGTTGGGTGCATGCCCGGAGGTCAGTGGCCAGGACAACTGCAGCCTGTGCTGTTATTTGGAGATGTTTGTGCTACTTTCAGCAGTCATGCAGCACAAAGCCCCACCATAAGCACACTGCTGGGGGCCATGCTAACCTTACTGTGAGATCAAAGGACAGCTGTGCAGTGTCATCACACGTATCAACCAAAGTATCATTATCATTACCATGCTAACTCAAATCAGCCTCTGGTGAAGAGCCAGTTTACAATCCAGTGACATTAAAAATCTGTTTTGTTAGAGAATTCCAGCATCTGGCTAAGGTGGACACTTGGGTGTCACCTGAAGAGGAATTGCACGGAGGAGGCTCCTAGTGTGCCACAAGCCATGCTCCACTCTGGTGTTGCTGGCATGTTAAAATCATTATCAGAGATTTGTCTTCCTGTGTGGCAGACAAGGCTGGCTGGAAAGGGTCAACAGAGGTACCTCTTGGACATTCTGGTCAAGCTCTTTTATTAGTGAAACAGACCTGGGATGTTTAGTATTATCCTTGAAAATTTCAAGAAACTTTTTTTAATGCTTATTCTCTCTGATAACATAGCACTTACAGATCCAGTTAGGGACATGCCCACATCAATGTGACAACAAAAACACAAGGCCTGGCCTGGAGAATTTGCAATGTGACTGAGATTAGAGACATATCCAGTGGTGAAAAGATGGAGCAGCAGAACAGGACATCTAGGATCAATGTTACAGCCTGGGTGGGAGTACTTTTGGTTGATGCCTTAGCTGAGGAAGAAGAGTGGATGGGATGGGTTTGACTCGACAGGGTACACACTGCTCTCCTTAAGAAATAATAGAGCACATACAGACTGGAAGCCAAACCCATCCAAGGGACCAGAATGCTCCCAAGTGTTAACTTCTCTTTTTTAAAAGATGAAGTATGGTATGTTTGACTTAGACTTAATCTGATTTAACCCTGTATGTAAAACATTTGAAAAACCTATGCCTAACTTCCCTCTCCAAGCTAACTGCTCAACGATTAGAGGCTTTAATCCCCTGAGACATCTAACTGAGGCCATACCAAAGCACACAAACATGCAGCTTGCAAGGTCAAGAACATTCAATTTAGATCTTAACCTTTCTCATATGAATGTGGGCTTTATTTTGGATATTCTCTGGATTTCATCTGCTCAAGAAAGTGGCAGTGAATGGGCAGCTAAACAAGAGATGGCTCCTCTTTGCTGGTAAAAGTTACAATGCAGCTTGTATGACATCAGCTATGTTTGTGAATCTAAACACACTCACTATGTGTATACCCATTTGTGTGAAGGATGAGGTGAAATTTTGTATTATTCTACATTCACTGAAACTCAAAGAGATGGACCAGAGAAGCTTTTTGCTGAATTTAGCCTTGAAAACCTATTGTGTACCATTATGTGGAAGCTAGAGCAAATGCACTGAACAGTAATTGCATACTTGCTGCTTTACTTCTACCTGAAGCCAAGTGTGTAAAATGTTCTCTGCTTTTCAAAGCACTGACAACTGCAACTGTTGTAGGCTTCAGTGGAAGGTACAACTCATCAGCAATCGTATAACACAGCATTTTTGTTCAATTGCCAAAGGTAGGGTTCAGACTTAGGGTAGGGGGGCTTGGGTACCTGTCACTGCATGGGCTTGCAGTGGAGATAAAGCAGAGAAAAGCACAGGATACCCCAAAGGAGCTGCTGGAGAAAGAGGAGCAGTAGGAAGAGCTGTGGTATCAGATGAGTGGTCTGACAACAGAAACAGCATCGAAGATAAGCTCTGCAGTAACTGCAACACGAGCTGATAGAGCAGATGGTCACCTCAGTTTAGCCTTTAACATAGCTCGTTGCCCCTAGCAATATTTACCCAAAAGTACTCTACTGATGGAGATGGGATTATGTAGCAGACAGAGGGAATCAGTCCTATTTTATAAAAGATACTGGGCTGCCTATCAACTCTGACAGTCCCTTCATGTGCTGGCTTTGACTTGGGCAGACAGAGCAATGTGATGATATGCACAACCATTTCTGGGACAGCTTCACATGGTGGAAACCAGGTAGCACTTTCCCAGTTTCCCAACTTTGTCAGAATGTTATTAACTCACTCCACAAATCTGGAAACTTGGTTAAGAGATAAAGTGTTAAACTCCCTTTTCTCTTTCTGAAATGGCCTTTTGGGAACTGTTAGGGCGTTTTCATCAGCTCCTGATCAGTGCTATTTGGGGTTAATTCTGACCCACTTCAGTAATTCTTCAGAAGCAAGAATTATTTCATTAGTTTGTGAAAAGCACTTAAAGGATCCTTTAGTGAAAACTGAAAATACTGTTATTCCTAAAATATTAGGTAAAGAACCACACTGAAATAGCAATATAGAAACATTGCAAAGGTGATTAACTACAATGGAAAGCAACATGCTGCACTGGAAAGAGTCCCATATTTGAAAGGCCAGACATCTATAAGCACATGCACATCTCAGCTATTCAATAAATGTTGTCTCAACTGCATGTTTATGCATTTTTATTTAAGAGCAAATTGCTAGTATTTCCTTCTCTTTCTTCTGCATTATAGCATTAAAGCAGGACAGCATGCCAAACAACAGTATAAACAAACAGCATCACCAGATACTTAAGGGTCTTTAGCTCCTAAATTGACTAAAGCATAAATACAAACTGACGTCAAACATTTGGGATTACCATTTAAAAATTGCTATTTTCTGAGACACTGATGAAGGCCATCCATATCAGAAAATCTGGTGGCTGCAACAGGAGGAGTGAGCTGCCCAGACTCCAGAGTAAAGAGTCAAGGAAATTATCTGCATCTCATAGAATAAAAAAACCTGCCAATTTGCTTTAGACCTGTGACAAGTGCCAGATACAGAGAATATGAAGAGCTTCTTTCAACCTTCAAGCTCTTGAAGATTTGGGGATGTCACAACCAGTCCTTACTCTGTGACCATTATCAGCAGTGCTTTTATCACCCCCTCAACTCATCACAGTCCTTGTACAGTGGAAGCCCACCCTGGCTGTGCACTGGAGCTCCACAGCACACCCTGTGCAATGCAGAGTGCAGTTGTGTGATGCTACTGACCTGCTCCAAAGCTGTAAAAAGTCACCTTCCACATTTGGTCTTCAGGGTCTCATTGAAGCAGCTGAAATTTGAAACAAGTAATATCTCAAGATCAGAAGCAGTGATGAAGCTTATATGGAATCTCTGTCTTTCTCCCTCTTAAGCATGGAATTAAGAGTACATTTTATAAGGCAAAATGCATTCCTGAGGAGGCGTTTGTACCAATTCAGCTCCTGAAGTGGTACAGCCAAAAGGCAGCACACTCTGAGGTGTTTCTGTTCTGCTTCTCAGCATGATTAATTTGGCAGGATGGAGCACAACACTGTATGGCTTTTAGTACCTATACTAGCTTAATGAGCAGTAGCTTGCATATCCCAAGGTGACATATTTTTTCACGAAGTTGTAAGCTGGGAATCACCTAGAGAGAAAGAGGACTGGAGATTTTAAATGCTCCTTAGAGTTCAGATTAAGTTCAAGCAATCATACATTTTGGAGCAAGCAAACATTTGCATTTCCACAAGTTGTGAAGATTTTAGTGGGAAAGCACAACTTTGTATTTGAAGATGTGATGCCTTTGGACAAACTAACCAGTGCACCCCCAGCCCCTGCCCAGTACTTCTGTCAAAACAGCACCTTTTCCTTCAGAATCTGTGCTAGTTGCCCAGGGGCCAAAAGCAGAGCACATACTGGGGGCACCACACGCTTCTGTAACTTCCCTCTTGTTCACAAAGCTGTAAACCCAGTGGTCAAACCCTTGATGGAAGACACCCTTGCCATCCTAGAAGATGTAAGCTACTGCACATGGTAGAAATCCACTATGAAGTCTGTGGAAGCCTTGCTTGTGATAAGCTTGAAGTCCCGAGCCTTACAGCTCTTAAAATTAAAGAGCTCTTAAAATCTGTCCAAGTGGAGACAGACCTGTGTTAGCATAAAAACTTGAGTGGTACCAAAGGCCCATGAGCAGCTGCAGAGCTTCCTCCATTCTCTGGGACAGAAGGTGGAAGGAAGGGAATGTCCCTTCCCCAGCAGTTGGCTCAGAGCACTCCAGGAGGACTAAGGGAAGACAGGTTCAAAGGGAGGCCATTTGCCAAACAAGGACAATGCTCATCTGTTCTCACCAGCTCTGTGAACCAAAGTGGTCACTAGGTGCCTAAGCAGCTGGGTGAGGTGACATACATTATTAATAGCTTCTGGTTTGGTAAGGGGCCATATAAGAAGAAATATTTCTTTCTACAACAGGGGATGGATCACAGAGGGATTTGGTAGCTGCCAATGTGCAGGAAGGAAGGGGAAGAGAGTATTCTCCCCCTCAGATGGTTCAGCTGCAGTTTGCATGCAGAGTGGAGGAAAAGAGCTCAGGTCTGCAAGCCTCCTCCTTGAATACAGGGCATATTGCATGTATTCAGGGCCTAGGATAAACTAAAATAGAAAAACATTTGGTTTCAGTTCACATCTTGGTCGTGGCTCATGTTTTATTTACAGAAAGGGCAGAAGTTTCCACGAGTGAAGAAATCCCCTTTCTTTCTGTGCAGGTTTGAGAAAACCAGTCAGCAGCTGAGCAATGCTACTGAACTCGGACTTCAGTCACCTGCTTCCTAATTTTCAAAGCAGCTAAAGCCCTGCAGTCTTTTTTTTTTTACCTTTTATAGTCACAGGACTAGTCAAGCAAATCTTGATTGGATTATTCTGCTTTAATTACAAAACACACTCAGACCAAAGGCGCAATAGTACCTGGTACATATGTACACATTTCTCTCAATTATAACACCAAAGACCAAAATGCCATCTGGTCCTGCTGTAGATCAAACATTCCCCTCTGGCAAGATCTTTGGAGTATGAACAGATACCTCAGTAATGCTTGAACTGCCTCTTGTGTGAAGGACACCGGACCCTGTATTTATTTATCACATACTTTGAGATCCTTTAGGGTGGACTGTACATGAGATAAGCAAGAGAAGAGATGCAAAACTGGAACCTTGGGGAGCCCATATCCCACCACCCCCTGGAAAAAAAAGGCAGAGATCAGGATCATTCTATCTTTGCTGCAGTTATGACAAGGTAGATAAATCACAAGGGTTTTTTATTGCTGGTGAACTCAAAACAGGCAACTTTAATCTACTGAGGAAGATACACATACAAACAAATGTTAGGCCTTGTGCGTTTTTTTTCTTCTTAATGTAAATGTCTCTTCAACTTCAGTCCAGCTCCCGAGCTCTCACTGAGATCCTGGTAACGTGCTCTGGGCAGTTCTGCAAGATGTTATGAGAAGCATCACATGTATTAAAAAGGGAGATTTTGCAGAAAAGACAAAGCTCTGACAGCAGCCATGTTGCTCAGAAAGGAGAAGTCTGGCTATCCTGCTGCATTAGGTATGTGGTATTATACATAATTAAATGATTTGAGAATTTGCCAGGTCTTTTCTGTTTCTGGTGTGCAAGCTGCAAGTAAAGTGCACTTCTGGGTATAAATTACCACTCTATGAATATGCAAGAGCTGGGTGGTACACATCAGACACCAGTGGAAAGCAGACTACAACAGCTGATTCAATGACACAATAATGATAATGCCCTAGGATACTAGATGCTGCTGGAAAACCCTTCCATAGTTTGAACAGTTAAAAATTACATCACTCAGCAAAACACAAATAAAGTGTCATTTATATGGAACCTTCTAAAGTACAGACAGTAACAGACAACTGCTATTGCACACCAGGTTAGCTCTGTGGAAAGCCAGTCCTCCACACCCCAGTGCTAACTCCTTTTAACCTTTCAAAAGAGCTTTGTAACCACCAAGGAGAAAACAGGGATCCTAAGGATCTTTCTATGAAGCTGAGTGGGTGTGGGGGTGGTGTAGGAGGCAGCACAACACCACATTTAAGCTACACTGTGAGAGGACAACCCAGCTTTAGACACTGCATTTGATGATCTTGACATAACCAGGGCCAAAATGGTGGGAATCCCAACTCTCATCTGCACCTTGCAGTTCTTGTTCTGCTCCAGTAGAGCTCATCTACATTATCCCACACACAAAGCTTTTTTTTCCTCCATGTACAGTTTCAGGGGACTCTTTTGCCTGGGTCTGTATTCCTGAGACCAACAAGGCTGATAAACTACACACTGTTCCTCTGATTTCATAACACTGGCATCACAGCATCAAAAGAACTATCTGTTCAGTGATTGTTCTCTTTTAATTTAATGAACTATAAAAAGGGAACTCTAATACCCACCTAAGTATTCTCAGTGATTCGGGATATGTTGCATACCCAGGGCAGATTTGATTAACTCCTTGCCTCCACTGTTTTCATGTGTCCATTGCCAGCAATGGATGTCATGTGAGAAGGGGAAGGGAAGGAATAAAATAATTGCTCTCTATGTGATACAAAAAGGGATTAACACTGCCTTATAGAGCAGAACCAAGAAACAATTCTTTGGCCAGCAGGGCTTTTCCTCTCAGGAATGGCTGTGCCAGGGCAAGAAGCAGGTTCACTGCTGAGCACCCCCTACCAGAGACAAGAGACCTATACAGAAATGGCCCAACTATTTCCAAAATAAGAGTGGAATCCTACAACAGATTTGCATTTCAAGCCAAATTATCCCTGGTACAGCTCTGCTGACTGTGGTGGAAGAACAAGAAAAATTAATCTGGCCCTAAGGGACAGCTATGGCAAACTTTCCCCATAAATCAGTTCAAGAGTGAGACATCTGACAGCTGGAAGCTCCATGTTTCTTGCTAACTTCAAAGGCCAAGACTTGACAGGGTGAATTACAAACTTGTGGCTGCCACTATCAAACACCTTCCCTGCACCACATCTGTCATTGTACTCCGCAAGTGTTCCCAATAGATTAAATTTCAAACTGTCCTGGTGCAGGTAGGTCTACAGTGAAGCCACAGCAGTCCCTCCTGCTGCACCTCTCTGTAATTGCTCTCACACCCTAACTTAAAGCCTCATTCAGGCAGAGCATGACAAAGTGCATGCTTTTCAGATGGGTGGTTTGCTTTTTATTTTTATTTTAATAAATGTATCAGGCAGCATGATATATCTCTTGCTGCCTCCGATTACTGTCATGACAATATGGTTGTGGTTATTTAAAGGAGAATTTGAGAAGACAAAGCAAATCCACTTGATATACTGAGCAGAACACTATGCAGAACTGACCCAAGGCCTGCCAGTGCTGAAGGAACATGAGAGTCAGTGCCAGAGGACCAAATCCTGGATGCCATGTTAGCCACATGAAGGTTTTGACCTTCAAAGACAATGGGCTGCAGCCAGACTAAGTCATTGACATCACCAGAAACAGAGGAATCCCTGGAAAGGAAGGCAGAAAACTCTTGTGGGCTATATAGTCTCTACAAGGTTTGCACGGCTGAGATGGGAGCTGGAATCTGCAGCAGACCCTCAGGCAAGATCTGCTTTGGGGGAACAGGAGATGGGAAGACTTGCACTATTTCTTTTGTGCCTTTTGCCAAGACTCAGCACAGATTATGGTAAAATTCACTTGGCAAAAAGGGCCTTTATTAGAAAAACAAAAAAAGAGGAAAAAAAAGAAAAAAATTTCTAGTGAGTATCAGGACTGAGATTTCAAAAAGTACAAGATCTGTATAAATTCAGCAAGATGTCCAGCACCAGATTATTTCATGGTGCAACAAAGAACCTGGGGAGAGGCCAATGGGACCTGGTGAGGGGAACACCATCTACCTCCCCAGCAGACTGCCAGTCTTAGGTACTTCTCAACAGCAGATGCATTTTACTTGTTCCTGCAGCATCTCAGGTCCCACAGGAGGTATTGGTTGCAAGCAAGCACCTGAATATTGCCTAATGGAGTAAGCCAATCACTAACTCAGCTGGCGTGTCCATGCCCATCCACTGATTAGGTGGGATTTTTCTGGATGCATTTCCACCGTAGCATTTCTTTTTTCTTCTTTCTCCACTTTAAAGTGTAAGCAAAAGGACTGCTTTCATCAGTAATAAGTTAAAATCAGAAATGACCTAACTAACAAGTAACTGATATTGGTCCTTAGAGCCCAAAGAGTAAAATCCATAGAAAATCTATTGGTTCCATTTTTTCTGGTATATCCCATGCACACCCCCATTAGAAAAATGGGGTTTATGAATCTTATCATACAGCAAGGAGCAGTACCTCGGAGCCAGAGCTGACAGTCCATGGTAGAGGTCTGGGCTCTCTCAGATTGCTAAATATGGTTCTAAGTCACTGCTCAATCTGTCTTCACGTGGCCGTTGGCCAAGGCAACGGGGGCGGTGGGGGCCCCCGGCTCGGCAGTCTCATCAAATCGTAAGCGCAGGGTGTTTCTGATCACCAGCTGCTCCATGATGAAAGAAGCACAAAACCATGGGATGGCATACTCCAGGGTGATCAGGCCCATGAAGTCAAAATCAAACTGGGAATAGTCCCATGGGCAGGCATTGAACTGGCGTAGGATGAGGCCAGTGGTGAACTCCCAGAGGTATGTCCACAGTGTGTAAATGAAGCAGCGCACTAAAATGTTACATTTGTCTTTGAGATACAGATACATCTTCTCCACAATGAGGATGGAGGTGCCATAGATGAAGAGTGCCCACACACTGGTAACACCTGGGAACTTCCAGTTGAAGTTGACCACAAACTCCCAGGCAGCTGTGAACATCACCTCACAGAAATAGCCATGGATGGCATAGAGGTACCATCGTGAGAAAGCGGTCAGAGGTTCTGCCGCAGCCATTCTTCTGCACTCACCCCAGCAGCGCTCTGAAAGGAAGAGGGAGAGAGAGGGAGAGAGAAGTCAATGCGATGTCACAAGTCCTTATCCCCTAGATGGCAACACAAAAACTTGTAACAAAGGATAAAACTGAGAAAGAAGTGACTCTCACTTTTACCACAGCACGTTTCAAGTCCTGGGGAAAGGTGGCATTTTACAGGGCTCCATGACTCAGGATGGGCCTGAACAACATATACTGCTCTGCCTGAAAAATGGGATGTCACTTGTATTACCTTGGCGATAAGGAGGGAGTTGATAAGTACAAGGGCTTTGCCAGGAGCAAGACTGCCAAAGAATTTACTGGTTGCAAGTCAGCAGAAAAATACAGTCATCCCACAAGGAGCACACACCACCTGTTTGCACTTCTCAAGAAAACGCACTGTACCTTACTTTTCTGATTCTACTGTGGAACAGATTAGATGAACACAGCATTGTAAAACTGGGCCTTTCCAGCTGTTGCCTACAGTCGCTACACCCAAAATGTTTACTGTAGTGTAAAACTGAGCTTTGATGGGAGCTACAGCAAGGGAACAAGAGGAGAAAATTCAGAGATTTTACACTTACAGACACCATACCTTGCACTCATTAGTCAGCTGAACTTTTATTTTGACTGTTGAAGAACTCATCCATTGTATGGCTAGAATTTGTAAAATAATTTTCTTATGGTGTCAGACTTCCTGATACCAAGTCAGAAGGCACAAGAGAGCCACTGAAATCCATTCAGATTTGGCTTCAGGACAGCAAAGCACAAAGGAGGAGAATAAAAAAGAACAGCTGAGCCTAGAGAAGGGTAGTTAGTCATGATAAATAGGAAATGAGAACAAACCCTAATTGTCTATACAGGAAGAAATTGGTGAAGAGGTTTTGAAAAGGCACAGTTTGCTTATCACTGAACTGTTTCAGTACAATTAGCTTTTACACCCTTTGTAGAGATTCACAAGTCTGCCATGCAACAGTCATGACACAAGGTGATTATAAGCATCATTTTACTGAAGCCTTACAGATTTACACCATGGGATGAATCTGACCTGTTTCATTCTTAGAAACTTACTCTTTCAAGTTGAGTTTCTCTGGACTCTTCAGAGAAAGCACTATTTAACCTGCTCTGCACTTGTCAGTTCTGTGGCACAATGTGCTAGGAACAGACCACACTAACCTTATGTGCAATCATTCCATTCTATCTGGAAAGAGACTGTTCCTGCCCTGCCCTGTAAACTCAGTACCTCTCTGAACAAAGTATTAACAGGCAACTGACATTCTGATAGGAGATAAGAGAAACTTCTATAAGGAAAAATGGAACTATAATAATAAACATTAAGAAGATACGCACAGGGTAATACTGAAAGTGAAAAGGACAGCGTTGTATCCATGATCTGTTCATACCTCTCTTAACCAGACACACAAACAACCAAAGACTTGACAGCTCATATGATTTGGGTGATTGAACAAAGATCCATTTCCCAATGGCAGAATCCATTTCACACAGAACAGTGAGTCATCACTACATGCTACAGAGAAAGGTCAACAGCACATAGTGAGCTTGTAGGTGAAAGACTAAAGAATCACTAGAGATTGCCTCATGTTTCCTAACAATTCAGTTCCAAGAAACCCTGCAAAACAGCAGAGGAGGTGGGCACATGAGAAATATGCAGGAGGTGTATATCCCCACCATCCATAAGAAGCTGATGGATAAGAGCACAGCTACTGAGGAGAGATTATCAATGTAATGTTACTTGATCAGTTTGCCAACACAGTTGATAAGCTTAGGACTCTGAATCCCCATATCATTACTCCATTCTGACATAATTTCAAGAATAAATCAAAAATCAGAGGTACAGAAGTAAGGGAAAGGAGTAAGAAGGCGTCATGATTTAAACCCAGCAAGCAACTAAGTGCCAGACAGCCACTTGCTCACTGCTCTCCAGTGGGATGGGAAGAAGAATCTGGGGGCGGGGGGGAGTAGAACTCATGGGTTAAGATAAGAAGACTTTAATAACTGAAACAAAGTAAAATGTAATAATGCAATTAGCTTAGTTGGTTAGAGCACAGTGTTAATATTGCCAAGGTTGTGGGTTTGATCCCTGTATGGGCCATTCACTTAAGCATTGGACTTGATCCTTGTGGGTCCCTTCCAACTCAGAACATTCTGGGATGTTTCTGTAATATGTAATGTCATTATCCAGAAAAGAAAATGATTGTCAAGATTTTACTAAGTTGCCAAGGGATTGTATGGTCTTCCTCTGTTCTCTATAAGCCTAACTATTTCACTTGTAATCCTTAGTTCTTGCACTTCTCTCTACAGCTTTACATGAAATGTATTTGAACTTTTAGCTGGGGGCACCCTTGTAATTTTGAAAATCTGTTCACAAAGTCGGATCAAATGCACAGAGGGTCCTTCCCTCTCCCCCTTCATTTTTATTCCAAGGATCCCCTCACCAATTATTTCCATTGCCTCATACCTCCCTAAAAAAGCCAGACTCATAGAAACATATCCAACAAGCCATGTCCTGTTCTACCCCACACTATTTCCTCTGTGCAATGAAAATTTATCTTTCCTGGTTCTATACCACATACTTAATAAAAATCTGCTTATTTTCTGTTTCTTTTTTACTGTTTGCAAAATATTTAGTCACTACACTAGAAGTATAAGAACTGAATCTAGATCAGGTCTCAGACATCTACAAGTTAACCCATTGCAAAGACCACTGTTGAGTTCTTTTGAATCTAATGTCTTTCACCACAACTGCAAAGAGACAAACATCAATGCACTGGCACTGTCTCATTATTTGCCTTCTCTACTGTTGTGTGCCCAACAGTCAGCCCAACCTCGATGAAAACTTCCTTCTTACAATATTCTTGAAAGAGTCCTCACAGACTTCCTGCTGATTAGGAGCATCCCAAGACAGGGCAGATGCTAATCTGTAGTAGCCCAAACATAACTGGTTCCACTGTCCTAGGCACTAAGCAAATCCACAAATCACGGCTGCTCCTGTAGAATATTTCATCCAAAACAAAACAAAAAGTACATAGTAACACATAATGGGAATGGGGGATACATTTAAGGGGGTTATCACAAGCACAGAACATCACTGCACAAGCTGGGGACTGTACAATTTAATGGTTACAAGGCACTTGAGCATTTACAAGACAATTAAAACTGCAGCTTTTCCCAAGCATCTTATTTCCCAGCCACACCAAATTATTTGGTGTCTGGTAAGCAATACTGCACAAGAAGGTCTCAAGAGGGACATAAGGGAGAAAAGTGGTGTTTTGTTGGGCAGCAGTTCATGATAAAAGAATCAAGCTGAAAAGTAGTTGCATGACATTAATGGGAAAAGCATCCAAACAGAAGGCCAAGACTGGATTCAGTAAGAAATACAGATTTGTGAAAAGCCTCAAGTAGATAATTGAACTTGGTAATGCAAAACTTTTAATGGAGTGACAGTAATACTGACCAAAAGGCTCTGAACATATGAGAGCTATTCAGTCTCCTGAGGAAAACAAATGACATTCATCATTGAGGTACTTACAGTGGGATGGGCAGCAGCTTCCTCAAGATTAGAAACACAGCTGCCAGCTATGCAATTGTTTCAGCAGAGAGCAAACAATGCATGGAGACTGCACATGGATGACCATGCTTGCACAGAGGCTGCTCACACTGTGCTGTTTTGGGGAAAATAGAGACACTCTAAATTCAAAGTTTTGAAAATGCCTTACATCACCAGCAAATTATATTGCAATTAGTTAAAATAGAAATAGTTCCTCTAATACAAAGTTATGAGAAAGCCTGAGCTAGGCCAGCAAAAAATTTTTCCTTCTTTCTCTAGTAGGACCTTCTTTTCAGGCTTGCTGAGAAAAAAAAAATAGGCAAGTCTATGGAAACCACACATGGACCTCCAAGGAACACTCAGTCCCTTCCCTGACTGCCCTGCGCATGTGTGTAACTCTGCTGGCAACAAAGGGGCCAGGAGCCCACTCCACCTACAGGAAACAAGCACTGACCTAACAGGGAGAAGGACTGAGTTTCTCTACAGAAAGCTGGTTGCAGCAGGAAGTTCCCTGAAAACTCAAAGCTGGGAGGAGTGACTGATATCCCCTAGTGCTGTGCAGCCCTTCAGAAGGATCTCAACAGGTTGGATAGATGGGCAGAGAAGAACTGCCTGAAATTCAAGACAAATGCAGGGTCTGACACCTGAGGAAGAATAACTCCATGCAAGGACAAGAGACAATGGCCAGAAACTGATGCACAGGAAGTTCCACCTGAACATGAGGAAGAACTTCTTTATTGTGCAGATGATCGAGCACTAGACAGAATGCCCAGAGAGGTTGTGGAGTCTCCCTAACTGGAGATATTCAAGAACTGTCTGGATGCAATCCTGTGCCATGTGCTCTAGGCTGATCCTGCTTGAGCAGGGAGTTTGATGACCCACTGTGGTCCCTTCCAACCTGACCCATTCTGTGATTCTGTGACCAGAGTTCGACTTATGGCTGAAAGAAAGAACCAAGATTACTCTTGGTTTAGAATATTTTAGAATTTAAACTCTGAAATGGGTATTAATAATCCCTTAGGCTGAGGTAAGATACAGGTAAAACTGATGCGCCAGGCCAAGTAAGGAGAAAGGACTTACATCTCAGACTTCCCCACTTCACGTGAGACCCCTCTGTGCAAGAGGAGCACTTCCACACTCACATTTGGTTTTGCAGGTGATGCAGCCTTGGCAGGCAAGAGGGAAGTGATGAGAAAATGGACTGGTGGTAGACCAAGAAATAATGGCAGATTTGTCTCACACAAGCACTGCAGGGGAAACCTCAGTGGACATCATATTCATGCCTGATTACGTTCTTGATCACTGCCTGGCTCATTTTTTTTTCAAAGCTCTCCTTTGCAGTGGCTTCCTGCCCACTTCCCCGCTACCAAGCCAGACTGTGCTTAAAAAAAAATCTCTCACAGATTGTCTTTATTCCCCCTAATCCAGCAGAATTATTTAGATGCTCTGGATTAGTGCAATGAGACCTCATCAATAAACTCTGGATTAACTTTGAAGTGCTAATAAAGGAAAAACACAAACAAAAACCTCCATGAGACAATTCCCCTAATGAGTGATATCCTGAGGCTATGAATTCTGTCAGCTACTTGATCCACCGCAGGTGAACTTGAACTACTGCAGCATGTTTCTTACTCATAGTGCTCAGTTATTTCTGCAAGTTAAAAACTATTATTTTACAAATTCATATTTCAAATATTTACTTATATTTAGTTCTATCACGTGCATGTTCATATTTCTAATAAATGCTTTAGATACATAGATAACCCCATGTTACATATCATAATTACTTTTAAATTTGAAGAAGTGCAAAGGAGACACGTGTAGTAGGATACTTCAGTCTCTCCAAGCAACAGAGCCATGAGTAGCAGACCATGCTGAAGTGAAGGGCACTTGCTTCTCCATGCCCATGAGCTATACTGCTAATGTCCTCCTTCCTCGGATCCTTATTACCCAAATAGTAGTTAAGTAAAAATAACCGTTCTTCGTGACTTTTTAATTACTTTCATTGGTTCATCACTGTAGCTACTGTGTTCTTTCTTAAGAATGGGAGAATGAGATGTGTATCTGGTTTTCTGCTTTACCAAGGATTATAGTAGATCTGAGAACATGTTAGTGAAAATTGATATGCATTTTCGGGCAATACCCGTTTAAGTGTAATTCTTCTTATTTTGCATTTTCCCTGTGAGTTAACACATAACAAGCATAGCTTTGTAACCATGGACAACATTCAACAAATATGCTGCAAATCCAGCTTCAGCATTTTCACAGAGGTCTCACACACCATTCTGTTCTATGTACAGAACACCATTCGTTCTGTACATAGATGTGTACAGAACACTAAGTACTTGATTTGGCCCCAAGACATTAGTTCATTAGTGTTTAAAGATTTATACAGTAAAGTCTTAGTGGTACTTATGTGCTGAAGTCATAACTCTGAGGAGATATTCATCCTTCAGGTAACTAAGAGCCTCAATTAACTGTGGCTCAGAAAATAGGATTTCAAATGTACTGAAGTGTGGAAGAGCTCCAGCAGATCGATTAATCAAGCCCTGCAATGAAGCTAAAAGCATGCCACAGACATCTCCAAATACAGACTCAGTGCTTTCAGGAAGGATCTGGAGCCCTGGGATTTTGGTCAGTTCTGACTCATCTGTTTTTGCTGCTTCTCTGTCTGGACTCTACATCCATCAGGACTGTCACCCTTCCACATACTGCGGGGTAAGAAAGCACAGTCTATTTCTTATCTGCATTTTCCCCTCATTTTTGTCTCTAGCTCCTTTCCCACAGAAGGCACATCATTTCCCTGCCACTCCTTGTTTTCTTGCTCCCTTGCCCAGTTCACTCTGTACCTGCTGGCAGCCTCTGATCCCTGTCTATCTTTCAAATCTGGTCCAAAGAGAATTGGGATACAGTAAAAAAGAATGACGACAAAAGGAGATTAAATGAATCCTATTACCAGACTAACCCAAAGGAACAGGGAAATGTAGCTCTTAGTGGTAAGTCCTGTGCGTGGGCTGCCCAGAAAGTACCATTTCACAATGGAAAGTACAAAGGTAGGGTTTTCTTGGAAATGAGTGTAGAGGGGGGTGGCTTCTCAGAGGACAAAGAGAAAATACGAAGACATTGTTTAAAGAATGGCTTTCTGACTAAGGTGTTCTCATGAATGGCAGTGGAAGTGCAGAAAATGGAGACTTTCTACGTCCTGCCGCACACATAGCAGGAAATGTTACATTATGTGAACGCACCTTAGCCCACCTTAGTGTCCACTCCAACTTGAGAACAAATTAAGGCAGTAGCTCTTTACTTACAGTGACAAAGAGGAATGTTTCCTTTGTACCTGCCAGAAGTTAAGACCCCCAAGAGTCATGCAAGTAGCAGGCTTGAAAGACACTATGAAAACTACTGAATCCAAACCTGACATCTACAAGCATTAAACCCAAATCTCCCCAGCATCTCCTTCAGGTAAGCTCTTGTTCTTCTCCAAGCCTGTTGTTATAAGGCTCTTGTGCTTTACCCGCTGCATTTCCCTGTTTGGAAAAATCTGCACTGAGGTCCCAACATCTGCTGATACTGCAGTTCTCAAAACAAGCAAACATCCAGCAAGAGCCCAAGTGCCCCTGATGTGCCTCCAGCACAATGCAGAGACTTTGAAGCCAGAACTTTCCTATAGCAGCAGACAGAGTGTCCCATTAACACTGAGGAGGAGGGAGGCAGCATTATGGAAGGTCTGCTCCCAAGGAGATGGCATGTCCAGAGGGCACAATCTGCTCTGAGAATCTGTATCAGCCATCCTTCAGTTTTGGGTGCTTAGTTGCTGGATTCACCATTATCTTAACCTGCACAGTTGACTTCCTTCTCTGCAGTGAGAGCAGATCTATGTTCCTAGAACCCAGTTTTAAAAAGGTGACAGAGGTTCATACACCATGACTTCAGGCCTCATAGTTCCCTAATGGGCAACTGCCTGACTCTTAAGCTCCGGCAAGCTAGACCCCTTCATACCAAACTGTGCATTCAAGTACAGTGGTAATCAAAATTCATGTGTGTTTTCAAAAGCTTGAGCTTAACACATGATATTAGCTGATTGAAGAAAATCTGACATTTAAAGAACATAATGCATATCAAGCCTTACCAGCAACTCAAACCAGACTGATGAATGGAGAATTTGTCCTGAAACACGAGAGTTTACAAGATTTTATCCTTTCCACTAACACTACACAGCCAACACACGTAAAGAAAAGACAACATTATGGCAAGACATCGTGTGTCACCCATTTTATGGGGTTTCTTACAGCTTTTTGGAAATTCAGACAGTTCCTTTTTGAAAATGTGGGATTTTTTTCTTCTTAGCAAATGTCTCATCCTTCCAAAGCAAAACGAAAAGCAAATAAACCATTCTGCTTCAACCTACAATAAAAAATTGGTCAACTCACAAAGGTCAGTATCAGTAACAAATAAATATGCTTAGCCCAGCACTTCTGAACAGTATTCAGAAATAAGCCAGAATCAGGATGAAATGGATGAAAGAGATTTGGGGGAAAAAAAAAGACAGAAACATTCAAACATTTTTCACATTGAAAATAAGGCTTGGCAGAGAAAAATACTACAATCAAGGTGCTGAAGTATCTAAAATCCTAGCTTCCTTACATACTGACACAATGCAAGTCTCTCAAATCTGTTGATTTGAGACTACATTGACAGATTCAAAGTAGTTTCTCCTCATTTGCTACAGGTAAAGGTCAAAGCATCATTTCATAAAACTAGCTGCTTCCTTTATGGAAATTCTTGTTGCATATACACAACTGTAAAGAGCTGTTTCTCCCTTTTCCTTTATTACTCTTCACTGGTGCACAAGCCTTTAAAAGTTCCCAGAATTCAACTGACAGTAAGTAACCAGATAGTTTAAATACCTGCAGCTAGCAACTACAGCCACTCTTCATCTAGAAGGAATAGAACTGCTGCAGTTCCTAAAGAAACATAGCATCTTGGTCTAAGCTGAGTAAGGATTAAACCCTGCAAGTAGAAGATACTGCATAAAGTCAGATGAAACAGGAGAGAGCACACTTTTAAGCACCTTCAGATTCATAGCCCAAGATTGTCATGAAGAGTTTCCTTCTCTCTTTCCCCTTTTGGAAATCTCTTGGTGGCAACTCTACATACAATAGTTTTCCCTTCTCAATATATAATTTTTTCCTTCCTAACATTAAACTATTTCTGAGATGTCAAAGAATCAGGTCTCCCAAGTGCTATCTGCTACTCACAAGGCTGTGACTCCTCAAGTTTCCTCCTAACACCCCTGGTGTAAAACTTGAGCAGTCTCCACGTACTAAATTATGCTTTGTCACCAAAGGAATCCCTGTGGAGCCTCCAAGATATACCTCATCTACCTCATCTTCTTCATTTCAAGTTCACACAGGCATCAGAGGTAGAAACATCCTGGAAAGGAAGGGTAGAAGAGGATAAATCTCAGAATCTACTGACCACTTCATCATGTCCAACAAGATCCACAAGTAGACAAGCATGACAACAACTGGGAGAGGAGCTCCTCTAAGCAGTTTCCCAATTTTTCTCACTAGTGCCCACCAATTACCATACCACAGTTATTAATTGTGCTATCACTGGCTTGCAAAGTATGAAATCAGCAGTGCAAATACATTGTATGCACAAATAAATTAATGATGAGTTTTGTACTTTATAGTTCAGATTTATTTCAATTCAGCATCACTTAGGTAAATTTGTCTTCACAGACTTGTCAAATTTCTCTCTACTGAATAACAAGT
Source organism: Erpornis zantholeuca (assembly GCA_013400515.1). Lineage (NCBI taxonomy): Eukaryota > Metazoa > Chordata > Aves > Passeriformes > Timaliidae > Erpornis > Erpornis zantholeuca. The sequence goes on from VZTN01012940.1 coordinate 42,334, forward strand.
CAACAAAAACGTAGCTTTTAGGGCCTAGTTCCTATACAGAAAACATACCTCCCACTGTATTGGGTACTTCTGTTCCTATTTATGTCTTTGCAAAAGGCTGACATCTTTAGCAATGTTATTTCCTAAAAGTATCAGGAAATTTAGCATTCAAGTTACAATCACAAAGACACCATTTTCATGTTTTATGCACACCTGTAATTTTTCTTTTTTTGTAAACCTGAAGCTTGAGATCCACCATAAGCCTCTAATGTTTAGCTGTTTATGACTCCCCTTCGAGTAATTTCATTTATGTGCTGTATGTGCCAAGAAGAAAGCACAAGAGCTTTCCCACAGGGAAACATCTTCTGAAAGGCAGCAAGTTGTACACTCAGGAGCTCTTTTAAAAAAAAAGGAATAACTCAACTTTTGTGCCCCATGCAGAACTGGTATTTGCCAGGCTATTTCTCCCTGCCATTCAGGGAAGCTCTTAGCTCTTCAGACACCGATTTCTTAACTCACATTGGTCCGTAAGCTTCTGCTGTTGCATCCTACAGCTCCCTCCTTTTCCAATCAATCAACTTATGAAGGCACTGTTCCAGTAGTGTTTCCAGCACTATTCTTCCAACTGAGACATGTGCTCCCAGCTGCATCTTCATGCACTCCAGCTCATGAGCCAGGGAGTAGGGTCATAAGGATGTCCCGTGTCTCCTCTGACTAGAGCTGATACCACCTTGGTTCTTTTCCTACTGTTTCTGACCTTCTTATTGCCTCTTTCCAAAACCACAGACCTGGACTGTTCTCTAGTTTGGACTGGACCATAGATATCTGCTTTAATGAAGACAACCTGCTATGTCTACATAAATTTGAATTCTATCTACAGCTGTATAGATATATAAAGATATAGAGACACCTTTATATATTGTCCTATTTTATTTGCTGATTTGTCCTCTTTTCCCCTCTGCTTGAAGGGGAAGGATTTTTTTTTTGTATAACTGCCTCTTCTGAGTGTGTTCATTTTTGTGCTGAGGTGAGCTTTTAAAAATGCTACAAACACTACTATTGGATTTAGATTCATATCTTCAACCTGCCAATCATTTATCACAACTTCAGAGTGTGTGCTCACTTCACCCTTTACAGAGCCTCTCTGAAAACAGATCCATTTAATATTATGTTTATACCCTTCTTCCACATTTCCTTTTGTGACTGCAGCATGTCCTACTGAACAGTCTCCACAATGAAACCAACAGATTCATTGCTCCAATACTGAAAAGATTTCTCAAAATCTGTCTGCATTTATTAGTCAACCTAAGTGTAACACTTTGAGTTCCTTAAGACAGAAAAGTCTGTATGTATGTGCACAGGGCTGCTTCAGAATATTCTAAATGCCTGAAGTCCAGGAATTTACCTTTCATAGTACAGCAAGCCCAGCTCATGAAATAAAGCAATACCATAGCTTCAGACTGCTTTACAGATCTATCAGTTTATGGTTAAGACCCACCTCACATTCACCCCTTTTCTGAGATCCCATCTGCATATCCAGACTTCTGAAAAATTCTAAACCATCTTTTGGTGAATAGCAGCTAACACGCATCTGCTTCAAGACTCATGGAATGTAACTGCATCGTGTTAATACCACCTACTTCTAAACACTTGAAAAAGAAATTAAGCTTCCACCTTAGAAAAGAAAATCCTTAAGAACTGCTAACACTAATCCTAAACTCAGCAAGGATGTAAAAATACTACTCACCTCTTCACTCAACTGTCAATCTGCACAGATGACATTTTCCACTCTCAGCTGCAGAAAGATGGCACAGTTGGAAAAAGTCAAAGCACAATGATAAAAGGAGACCTGAATTTGAGTCCACACACACAGCTTTCTACAGCTACTGCAGTAGAAAACATAGCAATTTTCTTGCTGGTCTATTTGTCTTTATTCTGTTTTACGTGCCGCAAAAAAGAAAATGTTCCAAAACAGACACAGGTCTTTTCTTATACATATTCATTTAATTCCCAGTGATTGACAAAACATCCTCGTAATTGAAACAGAGGCACTAATTGGCCAAGATGCTTGGCCATCTCAGAAGAGAGACAAGATAACAAAGTATTCTTTTACTTGCCTCTAGAAAATGCTTATTCCAGAACAGGTAACTCATGTTGATACATAATGCAGAAAGTTCATATTCTCACCAGCAGAGCTTCTCTTTCCTTTACAAAAGCACTGATGTTTCTCTGGACAATCCAGACAATGACCCTGAATTCCCTTTAAAAAGTATTTGTGATGGTCATGCAGGGACCTTAGGAACATGTGGAGACACAAGTGTGAAGAAGGAGGAGTTGGTGGCCCAGTGCCTCCATCCAGCTGGGGTTGTGATGTGTGCAATCTTTCCCCACTGCAGGGCTCCACAAGAAAATGCTCATGCCAGGAAGAATTAGCTACTGCAGATCCCAACTATGTTTTCAGTAACTTTGATCTTACTACTTTGGTCAGATCACATGATACTCAACTTCAAAGAGCTTCAAGACCAAAGATGGCCTGAGTATCTGTAATTTACTGGCCCCCTTCCACCTCCATTTCAGTATCAGCTGACTCACCTATCACCTATAGGTAAAACCTATCACCTCTCCTTAGAAAAGGGAATATTGAGCTGAACAGACTGCACCTGGTTCCCAGAAGGGGCTCATGAAGTTTTATTGAAGTCTCATGGCAGCCTAGTAGCTGAATGCTATGAAACACAGGACACCTCAGTTGAAACACTGAAAGAGTAATTTACACCAGATAGGAACATGTAAGAGGAAGTGGTAAGAACACAACTTCCCAGCCATGAGGTTCAGTTAGTTCTTAACACCTCCTATACTTAGCTTCTCTTTTTGCCAAGTGCCGAGCTTCCACTAATTTCTGTCAACTTGTCAGAGGAAGTTTATTGCACTCTGCACCTGGTTGGAACGACTCAGGTTCCCAATGAGGCCTGGCAAGCACAACCATAAAAGAAAACAACCATGGCTGTGTCATCCTCTACAGCATGGAGGGAAACCTGGAGACCTGGAGGAGACCTGGAGGAGACCTGGAGTCTCATCCAAAGGCAGTAGAGGCTTTTCAATGGATGGATAATTCAACTGGCTTCCTTCCATTGAACTGTAACCTAATGCTTTACCTAAATACCATGTAATTGTCCTTTTGTATTTAAACAAGAGGAGACAAGAATAAGAGAATCTCAGAATAGTTTGGGTTGGGAGGGACCCCAAAGATCATTCAGTTCCAACCAGCCCCCCATGAGCAGGGACACTTTCCCCTGGACCAGGTCGCTCAGGGCCCCATCCAACCTGGCCTTGAACACTTTCAGGGATGGAGCATCCACAACTTCTCTGGGCAACTTGTTCCAGTGCCTCACCACCCTTCACAGTAAAGAATTTCTATTATACCATCTAAACCTACTCTCAGTCTAAAGCCATCACTCCTTGGCCTATCACTACATGCCCTTGTAAAAATTCCCTCTCTCTTGTAGCCCTCTTTAGGTACCAGAAGGTGCTATAAAGTTTCCCTCTCAGAACCTTCTGTTATGCATGCTGAACACCCCAGCTCTCTCAGCCTGTCTTTGCAGGATAGATGCTCCAGCCCTCTAATCTACTTGGTCCCCTTCCCCTGCACTCATTCCAACAGGGCAATGTCCTTCCAGGTCTGGGGATCCCAGAGAGAGATGCAACACTCCAAGCAGAGTCTTATGAGGGCAGAGGGTCCCAGTACAGACTCCTGAGGAACACCATTTGTTCCCAGATGTCCATTGGGATTCTGAGCTATTGACCACTACCCTTTGGATGCAACAGTCCAAACAATTCCTTATCCACTGAACAGTCCACCCATTAAATCCATGTCTCACCAATTTAGAGAGAAGGATGTCGTGAGGGACCTCGTCAAAGGCTTTACAGAAGTCCAGATAAATGACGTCTGCACCCTTCCACTGATGGAATCACTCCATCACAGAAGGCCACTGGGATGGTCAGGCAGGACTTGACCTTGGTGAAGCTGTGCTGGCTGTCTTGAATCACACAACAGTGTCCCTCCCCATTAATGACTGGCCACAGAGTTCCCAAACTGGCAGGGCTTTCCCAGGGTCACGCTATTTTCTGCCCAGATCTTCATTTGTGGTGCCCTTAATACCCAAATTATTTTTTCAGCTTTCATTCTACCATCTCAAGAAAAGTTTAAAGATACACTCTAAACAACTGGTTGTTATTTTAGGAGGCACAGTTGTTATTTAAGCAGTGAGGAACTGATCCCTCCTTTGAGCAGACACTAAGCCCTCACTGACTGAAATGGACTTCTGACTTGTTTGTTTGCCTCCAGTAATCTGCCTTAACTATTACTGCAACATGATACCATTCTAACAAATGAATTATTTGCATTACATGGTTTTACTAGATTTTGAATTTCATATAAAAATTTCATACACACATGCATACAGAGGCCAAATTAAGTCACGAATTTCAGGCACTTAACAAAGTTACCTTACGAGCTTCATTTCTGAACAGGCTCCCATTAGTAGTTACTAGACCCTGTGAAGGTAGCTAGAGATGGGCACATTCTGAAGACAAAAAGGAGTTTGATCATTCCTGATGCTATCTCTCCTGCATCTTTCCAGTACCTACTTAGAGCTGCTTAAAGCATGTACAACACTCATTTATTCACCTTGGTGAAATACTTGAGGTTATATAGGGTAATTTCAGGTCTTATCAAACAAGATTTTTTTTCTTTATCTTGCTTTCCTTCTGGGCAACAATAGGCACCTCATGCCTCTGGGCAAAATTCCAACTGAACAAAGATGCCAGTTCTCATCTGTGTGTTGAGAACTGTCTTGTGTTAAGACTAGAAAAGAATTCCTCTGTTTTAAGTAAAATGGTTTGATACAGCTCACACTGGACACCAAAAATAACCCTTTTCCAAAACCCCAAACCTTAAATTCTTTTTAAACCATCTTTAAAATCTGCTCATCTAACAGAACATCAGGTGACCCATAGCAAATAGAACCAGAGAGACACCATATGTTGTCTTGTCCATGTTTATGTAAGATGCTTAAGAGTAGTCATTTTCCTGCCTGAATTGTGCTTCTAACTACTGGCAGTCCTGGAGATACACTCTGGTCAGCTGTCCATTCCTTTCCTTCCTGCAGCATACCAGGACTTCTATGACAATCACTAGGTATTAAGCAATACATTGTTGGTAGAATGAGTAAGAATGTAAGTTTTTGTCTCCTGCTAAAACAATCTAAATACCATTCCATAATATTACTAGTATTGATACATGCAACAACAAACCCATCACATTACATAAAGACCAAACAGCACTTTCTGCACAACAGTTCATAGCAATGCCAAGGTGTTCAAAGTGTTAACATTTTCAAGTGTGCTTGTTTTGCATAGGCTTGTACTAACTTAGAAGCTAGATTACACTGCAGCTAAGTAACTTCCTTCACTGTATCTTCACTGTTTCTGAGAGTTCCCACAGCTGTAAAAATATGCAAAGTTAATTTAAATATTACAAATGTAGCTGGAACCAGTGGATGAATGTGCCTCAGCCAAGGCAGTGCTGCATGTGTGGCACACAGACAAAAGTTCTAGCAGCGGACATCTGTGCCCGAAAAGAAATGGAGGGTGACTTTTGCCATCCCATGCTGACAGTAGTTTTCTTGGGTATTTCTTATGTCTAAGTTGCTCTTCTGAGTCACCTGAACTTAGACACTCTGACTGCATGGTACAAGACACAAGTTTTGCACTGTATACACAACACTGACAGATCTTCCTTCCTTCTTCTCCTGATGAGTTTACAATGACCAGTATATAAAAGAATATGGAGCATCTTATGTGTGGAAGCAGCCCCCATTCAGCAGCCTTCCCTCACATTTTCCCAGGTAGAGCCACAGCATATACCAAGTTCCAAGAGTCTGGCTAAGAGCAGACTGGACATCAGAGGATGCTGAAAAAAAGCAAAGTTCTTCTCCAGAGCTGCATGAAGCCTCAGCAGTCAAAAAGCAGGGAACATTAGAGATCCACTCCATCTTTCACCCTGGGAGTACTAAAAGTAAAATATCAACTAAACTACAGAAGTTCTCCCAAAGCAATTCTAAAAGACATTGAGACTAATAGGTAACACAAAGAATAAAAATTTTTAGTTTCCCTGAAGCTGCTAGATAGAGCTTCAAGACTAACTAGCAAAAACAAGATAAAAGAATGCCAAAGTATGCACACAGGATGATAAATGTAGCTGGAACCAGTGGATAAACAGAAAATTAGGAATATAGTGGGGGTTTGGGCAAGTTATGTAACAAAAAGAAACATGCATGCCCAAATAAAAGATCAAGGAATGGTCATCTGTTATACTGGGGCACTCAGTAAGTACAACTACCACAGACCCCTTTAGATGATCCTCCAGTATCATAAAAGGACTTCCAGAAGGAGGCAGAAAAATGCAAATTATTTCTAGGGAAAGTGATGTTTATGTATTAGTTAGGACATACATTGTAATGAATGTGTATAATAATGATGGAATAAATACCCTGTTGTAAAGTTTCACGACACACATTCGATTAGAAGAGATATCCTCTGAAAGTCTTCAGCACTGTAATAAAGAATGCTTGCTTTCTAATATTTCAAATTGTATTAGAAAGTTTATTTTCTGGCTCATTTCAGTATCACTACAACAAGGAAGTGAAGCACATAGAAGCAAGAAAAGGATGTTCCTAAATCAGTGCCAAGGTGGCTACATGGATGGAGTTGTTGAGCAGCTGTGCTGCCTCATGAAGCAATATGCAAACTGATGCAAGTCTTGTAATGAGCTGTGCTAGCCCTAAGAGAAGCACAAGGGGCAAATAGTGCAGTGAACTGACATAGGACTGATGAAACCTCTGCTTTATTACTTGGTTTGCTATGATCTGCAGTATGACCTTGGACATGTCACTCTACCTCTCTGTGCCTCTGACAGCCATCTGGCTGATTAGACTAAATTATTTGGTGTGCATCATGGGGCTGCATCTAATTATAGATTGGGCTGGCAGGTAGCACAAATAGTTACCTATACTGACAAAAGTCATCAGGCAAAACTGAAATAGAAAGAGCAACTGCATCCAGTCACTTGCAGAAGTGCCAAATTGAGGTGAAGTCAAAAAGGCTGCACAACTAGGCAGTTCTTAGCACCAGTCTCATTTGCTCAGTCATCTGTGTCACATGGATTCCCAAGTTTACCAAAATATTTATTTCAGGGTGCCTGAAGGTGCGTCTCTAAGCCAGATACAAGCACTTGCATTTAACAGCATATTCAATAAGCTTCTCTGTACAGCACTAAAGAGTGAGTAATTAAAGGAAATATTTCTGCAGTAGAGTTTCTCATTAGCAACCTAATTAGCCTTCTGAAAATAATTAACATTCCTTTCTATAAAGGGAACAGATGACCCATTACATCCATTAGACAAGCAAAACAAATGCTGAAGGTAAGGAAGATTTGTTCAAAGAGACAGCAAGAAAGCATAAAGCAGCAGTAAAAGTGAAAAAGAAGATGAGGCACAAATGCCTGTGAACCATGAAGAATGGACAATGCAAGTGTGTGTGCAGGACTAGTATGTGCATAATTGCTTGATATGTGCATGCAGCATTCACATTGAGCATTTTCTTTCCCCTGCCTCTAGGGCCCATTGGTAATCTCATAACTGAGATGCTGAAAAATTCCACCTCCAACTTGTTCTGAAAGCCAGAATTAATCAACCATTCACAGTCAGAAACAGCTCACTCCACGTGCAAAAATTCCCCAACAGTCATGTATTTTGACTATGAAAACACTCTCAAAATGCCCATTCAAATAAATGATTTCATGTCAGATACAGGGACAAGTGAGTTGATGGCTATGAACTGCATGATGTACACCTGTCAAGTTTCTCAGGGTGGTGCTTAATCACTTAGGGTGCCCTGAAAGGGTTACGCATGTTTCCTGACCAGTGCATGTTTGAAATCACCATGGCTGCAGAGTCATAGGCACCAGTGTTGTGGGATGTGTGTATATATACAGATGACAGAAAGCAAAGGACAGAGGTCAATATACCACTGCCTGGTGCAGCAAGAACTGTGGTATCAATATAGTTTGATGCAGTGCTCCAGTGCAGAACAACAGATAAAGGAGAAATAAGCATTCACATATTCAGGTAACATAGCCAACATAACAATCCATGAACACGCAGCTGCATTTTCATCCAGTTCCATGTTTGATATATACTTACATTTCCCTGGCAGGAAAGCTGAACACTCATAGCCTTCTAGCGTGATTGCAGTGAGGGCAAAGCTCAGCTGCACAAAAGCTTCCATAGCTACATCACTATGGAAACCACAAATCCATTGCCTGCTCTGTTAGTCTACTTCTTTCACTGATTAAAAACAAACAAAGAAAAGGTATGCTTCCAGTTTATCGCCTTTTCACTTTGGTCAAAGCCAGAGGATGACAAACACATTTTACCTTCTTCAGAAGCAACCCTTTCTTCCTTGACAGCTCTCTTTGTGAAACTTACCCAACCTCTCAACCAACAGTCATCCCCCTCAGCATGCTTCCACCACTTTTTTTAGTGAGGACTCTTCAAATGCAGTCTGGGATTTTATCTTAGTCTCCACAGCTTCCCTCAGCTTCTGGACTAGGACAACTCCAAAGGTGACTCACTCTAGGGCATATCCAGCTGGCTGGCATAGTGAGAAGCTGAAAACTGTTCTGAACACAAGCTACAGTGTCTTCTTTTGACTGAAGTAACATTCCCTTCCTTTCCAAGAAGCTCTTTAAGAAATTTGAAGTGCTCTCAACATGGAGTAGGGCACATTACAAGACAGCTGTAAATGCAAAGGTTGAACTTTTGCTTAAAGACCATCATTTCTACAGCCATTGCTAGTTACAGGTAGCTTTTCCTGCACTAAAAATCAGAATACCTCTCAGCAAAAGCCTAATAGCCACGAGCAACTCTGACAGACACAGAGGGAAAATGGGGGAAAATGCTCACAAATCTGCAATATGGCATGCATAGTTCAGCCTGAGTATGCAAAATGGCTGAAAGAATCTTCATACTAACCAGTAGGAAGAAAAAAACAAAAAAATAGTTAAAACCCCTCTGCATCTAAGTACGTGCATTTTGTGCTGAAGAACAAAGCTTCAGCAACACCTTCTCTCACAGTGGGCACCTCTTACCTGAGCCCACAGCAGTTCATGGAGGAGAATTGAGTCTCTGCAGCTCTGTAAGTCTTCACTGTGCCTCAAATTCAATTGCCAGCTGACAACCATTACATAGACAAATGCCTACTAGTAAATGAGTTGAGAAAAACTGTGTGTTACAGCTGTTCCCAAGCAGCCATTTAAATACACTCATCTCCACTAAAGCACTCTGCATGGACAGAAAAATCCTGCCTGTGCTCAGGCAACTTTTAGCAGAGGACACTTTGGCTTCTCAGTAAGACAGAGCTAGGAACAAACGGACATAGTCTACATTCTCTTACAAAAACCAAAGCAATGTTACACAAAAGATGTGTCTCTCCCACCTCCCTTTTGTAAAATGGGCTAGAGCAGCCAGACCTTCCATCTTGCTCCTAACTCATTGCCCTCACCTCACAGACAGTTCCAGGCTGGCATTACCAGATGTGTCTCAAGTTCATTGGTGTTACAAGTATTCCTACTAACAGCCCACGGGATGATAAGAGGTTACTTCTGTGTCTTCAAGGATGTCACAACAATGCCCAAGCCAGTTTAATGAAGGACAAGCTCAACAGAGTGGTGATCACAGTCTGCAGGGTCTTGTCCCCACGGCTTTGAAAGCAGATCTGTCTACATCTCCAGCAGACATCATACTGAACAGCCTGAGTGGATGGAACCTACAGGAGGCATTGGAGGAATGAATAATTCATAGTCTTGTTCTGCTGCCAATTGATCTATGTTTTCTTGTGCCCATATGGCGCTCAGTTTTTGTTTTAACAGTAATAGGAGACTTCTGCGCTTCATTCAATGGTTCTTGAGGACAGGCAAGAAGTAGCATTTGCTCTACTAGCAGTAATAGTACCATACAGCAGAGTACTTGCCAGACACAGCTCTTCAGAAATATTCATGGTTGCATCACTGACATAACGGCTGGACTCATACAAAGCTCAGTCCACTACCAGCTGCCTTCTCGGGAAGCTGCTGACACTTGCTTTGTCATAACATTGCAGCACTAGTCTGGACTTTGCCACTCAATAGATGACACTTGTTGACCAACTGAAGCTCTGTAATCAGCTACACAATAGGCAGCAAGATCACAGCTGGAGTTCTAGGCAGGAGCTGACCCTGCTTATCCACACTGCTAGCACTGCCGCAATTAAGTCTACTGCTTTCCTTCAGCAGCTGACTGGGTCTGTTCCCCAGTCTCAGAGAGTATCAGGGGTTTCTGAGCAAGAATATCCAGAGGAGTGGGACAACAGAATAGCCCAACACAGGATCTCTTAGGCTCTAGAACTAGGAGAGGGTAATGAGACACCTGAGACAGGACAGACTGAGGCTTGACAGTGCTACATGTATCTGAAGTTTATACAGGTAACATCTACATATTCAAAGTGAGTTCCCAGCTAGAAGTACTGTGCACAACCTACCCATGAAAACTGATCCACATTAGGGAAAACAATACTGTAGCCTGAACTACACCACATACTGCAGACACAAAGAGCATATCAAAAGTGCTGCAGGGTCTGGAAATTGTTCTGGTCCCACAATATCCACTCCACTGACCAGAATAAATATAAAGTTTTGCTCTGGGATATAAATCACCCTTCCAAATTGATAGCATTTTACATGGACTCTGGAAGTGTAACCGATTGCCACGGCATACAGGAGAGTGGCAAGATGAGGCTAAAAAGATTAGTACACTAACACACTGGTGAATCAGGTGCAGAGGCTGCACTGCTTGTTAGGGCCAGGAATAGATTCCTCATCATCCGACTCACACCTGTGTTTTCACAGAAGAGAGCAACCCTCTGCTCTTTACCTACTGCTCTGGTTTAGCTCAGAGATGCTGCTCCACTGTCCTGATTGTTTTAACTGCCTAAGGCTATCAAGAGTGAGAGGTTTTAAAGAGACAGTAACACTGAAAAGTTTGACTGTATAGATTACAAGCAATCAGAATGATATGACTCACAGCAGACACAAATAAAGGGTGATGTGTGCACCACCTCATGCCTCCAGAGAACAACTTGAGGTTTAAACCGATGGAAATAACTTTGCAGTCTACATACTCAAATTCCAAAGGTCCCATCTACAACACAGTCAGCTCTGTAGTCAGGGAACTGCTCAGTTTTTCTGGTCTACAAGTGCAGTCCCACTAGTTTTACCCTCCAGACCTTACCTTTTACGGCGAGGAATCCTGGAGCTCTACCACTTTTTGGCTAGCTCCTAGCTCACAGCATCCACAGGTAGACCAGGCTGTCCAAGCTGTTTCAGATGCCAGTCGTTTTCAGCCCAGGTGCGTGTGACCAACAGCTAATACAGCGACCAGACAGCCTTCCTAAACCAAAGAAGTAGAGTTTAATCTAAATACAGCAGAACACAAGAGAGGCTTTAAACACTGAATGAGCTATGTGTATACATATACGTATATATGTATATATCTTAGCTCCAGTACATTGGGCCCTGCAAGACCTGACTTCTTCAGAGCCCCCACATGGCACCTGTACCTGCCCTTGCCCAGGGCAGAATCCTGACAGCTGCCTCTCCTCAGGTGAGGATGAGCCTTTCTGCTCTCCACTGTCCTTCTGGATCTCAGTCACAGCAAACACATGGAGCAACTTCACTGAGTCAGTGACCAAAGGTTCAGTGATACCATCTCAGCTGAGGTATCAGTTAACCCTTGGATGATCTGCCAGAAATTGCTTTACCTCTATTTTCCCCATCAATGTTTTCATTTTTTAAAGTAAGCTTCACTGCTGACACCTTTCCATCCCCATCCTCTCTCTCTAACAGTGCCTCCTTATTTTCCCCAACCTCCTTTCATCCTCATTTCTGCAATCATCACACTTTTCTTCTCTCTTCCCCATTCCAGGGCAGAGTGTGGACTTCAGGTAAGCAGACCCTTGCCATTGCCACCCACCTAGCACCCCAGTCTGCTTGTGAGGGCATTGGCACTAACTCGTGTCCCTGCTCCAGTGATCTGACTGCCTTTCACCTCCATGTTGGGCTGAGGCAGCACAGCTGCATGATCCAAGCAAGGGGAACCCATAAGCTGGGGCTCTCCCTCTTTCAAATGCTGATATTTAGGATGACACATTCCTGATTTCCACAGAAGTCAGGCCTCGAGGTGACAGCTTCAACACACAAGTATCCAACACCTTACTTACATCAGCCTCACACATCTTACAATCCATCGACTTGTCTATACATAGCATTTTTGTGGATTAATTGCATATGAAAAAGTTAAAACAAGGACATTTCTGTGTCAGATTGTGAAACAAGTGAGTTTCTCATGTTATCCTAATGAATTTCAGCATTTCCAAGCACCAAAATCCACGAGGAATTTGAGAGACATGTTTTCCTTAATAAACAAAACAAAATAAAAAACAAACGTACGCTGTTTTTATTTAGAAGACACTGAACTATAAAACCACTCCAATTAAAAATGCAGATTAAATAACTAATCCTCCCCCCAAAAAATCTTCCCAACAAGATCAATGGAGCAATGCATAAATCCACTAATTAAATCAATGTAATATGGGTATTATTAAGACACATCTACCACCTTCTGCCTATGGACTGAAGCTTGCAGCTACTTTGGAATCTCTCTTATCATGAGAAATAGTTGCTATTTTACAAGCTACATATTTGTATATCAGACTGGGAAAGAACTCGTTTGTTGTCTAGCTTTGGTATAAACTTTTGTCACTTCAATGTTCCTAAAAATTACTTGCAAGTAATCTATTTTCCTTATATGCATTTTGCCACAGTTGGATATTTGCCACAGATTTCTACTGAACTATTTATCAGATATATACAAACAAAATTTCAAAAGGCATTTCCCTAGAATCAAAAGAACACTGAGAATGCTTTTTACATAGTCAGACGTAGTTGTCTATAATTTGATATGTAAAAGATTCAGGAACAAAATCATACAAAATATGCAACTGCAACACATTCCCAACTCCTTCAGTGCAAAAACATGAACATTACAAAAGGCTTCAAGCCAACCTAACTTTAGGACAACACAGTCCTGCTCAATCCATCCCTTTCCCTGGCACCAGCACACAGGCCACCCATAGGGCTTCACCCAGAACCAGACCAAGGAATTCATCAGCCATCTGAATGCTACCCCGTGCTACTCTAAAGCCTGCTAGTTTTCAGCTGCATCATCATCTCTCATATTTGGCTCACAGCACACAGCCCAGCAGGAAGAAGTTCCCTTTTCACAAGAAACTTCATTACTTTAAACTCAAAGTGCTGGAGAAACCATACTTTTGGTTACAAATGTTTCTACACTTGAAAGAAAACACTCATTGAAGAAATCTTCATTAGTAAAGACTATGTCATAATACATGTGAGCAGAGCAATAAAGCTGAAGAGAAAGATTTGACCTTAAGGCTCACATGATTAATACAAAGCTTAAGCTGTTCAGAAAAGGGGATTTGTTTTTTGTTTCGTATATAAATGAACTTTCTGTGTCAAAATACTAATGATTAAAAATGTGAAATGTTTGTAGTAAGGGAAAATCAAACAAAAAAACAGTAAGAGTAGCATGAACATCTACTTGCATATACAAAAATAGTTAAAAACTAAAATCTCAGACTTCCCAAAACAGCACTTCCTGCTCTGACTGTTCCTCTGACACAGACACGAACATTCCTGGTGTCAGCAGGTTGGGGACTGCACATGAGCATAATCTAGCAGTACTGCTCATCAAATGAGAATACAAAGAAAAGCAAACAAAAAGGAAAGCAAATTCCTCACTGGAAAGTGATTTAGTTGTGTGTTCCTTCAACTGTCTATTTTAGTATTTACACTTCTTCATTACTTCTACAGTTCTCTACAAAGAAAGCTCAGGTCCATGAAATTACCTGGTGATAAGTTGTGCAACAGAAAAATCAAGTCACAACATTGCTCCGTGACTTATCTGGGATTCTCCTGGGAAGAAAGTGCCAAATTTGGAAACAGAAAGTGAGCATGTGTCTTCTCAGAAACTCCCCCTGTTTTGGCAGGACTTACACGGAGGATGATGTAGATTTCCCTGTCAACTGACATCCCACCATGCCTCCTGATGAGGACTTTTGAACCTGTTCCTACACTGGACTGAAATACTGGAGAGGGATATGTAGGACAGAGTCCCCCACCTCCTGAAATGCAAATGCCTTTTGTTCCTCCTGGAATAACAACAAAATAATTGGAAAACCAACTCTGTAAAGCAACAACTTGCAATTACCGGAGGAAAACAAGTAATTTGTGCATCCTTTCCCAGATATATCCACGTGGGTCCCCTATCTCCATTGAAAACTTCTGTCAAAGCCCTGAGGAGCACAGTCAACCTCTGGAGTTTCAGATTTCTTCTAAAAGCCATGCCACCATCCAACAGCTGAACAGGCTTGGGCAGATGCCTGCATCCCCACACAACTAGAGTCTCTGCAAATGTTTTTATGGCTATTTATTGTCAAAAACAAAAATGCATTTAGCATAATTCCCAAGAGTCTTTATCTTTTTGCTGTTATTATCTTGCAATATCTTTGGAAAAAAAATTAAACTCAGGTTTCAAACAAACACACAATCAAATTCCCTCACGCTGTCTTATGTTATTAGAGTATCACTTTTTCCTCTGTGCACACTCATCCCTGTGTATGTTCCTTCCATCCTTTTTCCACTAAGGCAATGAAAATGAACCAGCTGGATTTACATTTGTATTTTCATGAATTACCATGGCTCTCAACATTTTTGGGCCAATGAGCCACTGTGAGTGTTTTAATACTTTTCACAGCTTGCCATGTATTCCTGTCATCTACCTTTTAACATAAATCTCTCACCCATTTTATTAATTTTCATGGTCCCAGGGATGACCTCTGACCTACTTGTTGTAAGCTGCTGAACCATCAAACACTCATAGACCCATCACAGGGAATGGTTATTTACTCATATATATTCATATAATGTTCATTATCTTCGAGACGTCATCTAAGTTTGTTGTTGTTGATTTTAGGTTCTGTGAATACTTTTCTCTAAAACTGGGGTCAAGTTTGACCTCACAATATGGCAGATTAAGCAGGAGATGAGTTAAAAAGGAGCAACTCTTCGAAAACTCCACCTACACTTTCTTTATGAAGAAGTATAGAACACATGTTACATCATGAAAGCACACTGGCTTTTTGGTAATTGAAGGCAGGGTACTGTTGCCTGGCAACTTATCTGATTACCATTTTTTCAAGTATCACATGCACACTTAGATATGTTGCATAATAATGTCTTGCTTTTATGAAGCCTAAACCAATGGGGAAAAAAAAAAAAAAAGAGGGGGATGGGGGGCAGGAAAGCTACCAAAATTCGTATCTTTCTTTTCTGGCAAAAAAGTACAAGATAGTAGCTCAAAACCAGGTTGAAACATTTGTATTCCTGAATTTTTATTCCTGCTTTTCCTGGCTTGCTAAATGTGCTTATACAAGCATTTTATTTTATCTACTTGTCTGCAAAATGACATTAATAATACCAGCCTCACAGACACACACTGAAAATTCATTAAGAACAGTGAGATACTCAAATGAAAGATGCAGTGGAAGTGCTGGTGTTGGCACTTACAGCTTTTTAGTACTCCAAATGTTGCTAAGCGTAGCAAATGTTCATCATTGTCATGACATTGTCCAGCCCTTGCTTCTCAAACCAAGGAAACTACACTTCTTGCATCAGAATGGAACACTGTCCCACATTTTATGTCCGATACATAGCTGGGGAAAAAAAACCCCAAAAAACAAAAAGCCTTCTCCCACCACCCTACAGACAAGGCAGCACAGCCCAGCTTGGAGTTGCAGTACTAAGCATTATGACAGCTCTTGGAGTTTGTACCATGAAAATCAGAGATAAATCAGAAAATGTGCATGCATGACCTTTTTATAAATCAACATGCTCTATTTATTGATCTGATCTTTGAAAAACTAATTACAAACTAGCTAATCCATAAAAGAATTAAGAGTTGTCTTTATGGTGAGCAGTAGCATCCTATACATTTTGGTGTTTATAATACAAACACCAAAGTGAGGCATTGTTTCCAAAACGCTGTGAACTATCTAAAAGGAGAACCTGGATGCTAGAAGTTGACCTTTTGTACATGCACAAGTTATAAGGCAATATAATATAACATCATGAATTGCCTTCTTTCTATATGCACCTCAGTATTCCACTGCACAGGAAATGGCTTACCTACCATGGGCACTCCTAATACCATGCTAACCTCTGTCAGCTCAAGTGGCTGAGGCTGATGGTTTGGAAAGTATCTCATCTCTATGGTAAAGTATTAAGCAGCATAGGAAAACCAAAAGCAACAACAGCCAAGCTCAGTATTGCTAAGGAATCATTACAGTACCTTCACAGCAGCTCTTGTCTCCCTCTTAAGACATTCAAGCATTTTTATAAACTATGCCCTACATCCTGAAGCTCTTGTGCAAGTCCACTTCCAATTAAAAGCTTAATTGTGAGGTTTGCCTTGGAAAGAATTGCTGGATCAAAATAAACCAAATCACATGGTATCTATCATACCACTAGGGAAAACTATACACATCTTGAAAACGCCAGAAATTACAAAAATAAATAATTCTTACTCTAGAACTTACCAGAAGCATCCTTCTCATAAGCCTCTGCTTATGACAGAAATATAAAGAAAATATAAAGAAAATACATGGCTCAGTGTCCCGTGAGTTAAGCAAGTCCAGCTTTGCTAGGTTGGTTAGCAGGAGAGGAAACAGCCAAATATACCACAATCATCAGGAACAGTCTGCTGCAAGCAGAGAGAATGACTCTACCTGCAGCTCTGCATAGACACAGCCCCAGCCAAGATTTCTCAGTCCAGATTAGGCTGGTGGAGCCAAACGAGTTGGATCATCCTCTGCATATGTATTCTGGATGAAAGAAATAAAACCAAAACAGACTCCCCATCCCCAGAAGGCACTTGGCAGTACACACAGCACTAGGCCAGAGCTACCCTTACTAAAGAGAGAGCTTCCCCCTTCAGAAGTACTTCGTCATGCTCTCAGGAGAATCATGAAAACAGGACAGAGAGGTGCTCCACAGAAGTTCTCCATATAGGCTACATCCAATGAATGGCACACCTGAGAGCAAAGATCCAGCAAGGAAGAAGCCAAACAGCAGCTTCACCACTTTATGCTAGCAACACTCATCTAGTGACTACTAATGCTTGGATCTTATGCCATGAAAGCAAGACAGCAGCATTTGTGGTAGGGAAGATTCCCTCAGTCATTTAATCCAGCTTTGACAGAAGCATGTGAAGGTGGGGGAGTTTTGAAATAACATCGTGGTGAACTCTTGACAAAAATCCAGAACAAAAGAAAGGGTAACATTAAACACTTCCCTCTTTTATGCAATGACTAGACATCTTTGACCTAGTAACTGGTAAGTATGCTCATTCAGAATGCCTACGAACAAATCTCTAAAGCAGTCTAGCTTTTATTTTGCCTCTGAGGACATGTTAAGGAGCATGCACCTGCAAAGCCTTTTACACTCATTTTAGCTGGACTGCAAGGTGCATAAGCTCTGGCTCACAGTAGACATTATTGGGTGTATCATTTACAACCAGGAATGTAGTGCTCTGACTAACCAGAAAGAGAGCGTTGTTCTGAATTGGCACAGATGTTGGTAATCTGCTCCTGCAGAGCCAAAGCCTTTGCCCAGTCTGGCTTTCTTTCAGGACTTTTTGTAGTCGCCTGTGCAGCCACCTTACCTAGGAGCTCAGGAACCATCTGGATACTCCTGCCTCACAAATCATAATGAAAATGTGAAAAGCAGACCAGTTCATTTCTGACATACACAGCTAACCAGTCCTCTGCTCCCTCACCCAGTCTGTACTGAGCCTGCACAGCTAAAGCAAGTGGTGTGGTCAGCTGATAACAACACCAGAGAATACTAAAACACAGGAAGCAGATCTGAGAAGGAACCATTTACAAACCTGTACCAAGCAAGCCATGATCAGGTAATATCTTTTATGTTGGAAAACATTAGCTAACTAGATATCAAACTTCAGGAAATACACCGTACTTCTTCACCTTTCACATCAAGCAAATTTTGTTTTGAAACAGAACTCCTACTTCTATTGTTCAATTTCATTTCTTTCACTCCAGAAACAACCCGGGAACACCACTGGACACTGCCTCATCTGAAGCTATAGAGGACCACGAACAACAGAAGTGACCACATATAAGTTTGCTTGGGTGCCATTTCCCCATCTGCAGGACATGGCTCTGGCATCTGAAAGCTTAACAAGGTACTGTAACTACTATGGAGGTAGGAGTGCTTCCCACAAAAGGATGGTGAGAACTGGGAATAAAGGCTTTTCCTACCTCCTGCTGGCAAACAATTTCTTTAAGTAATTGACCCATTTTCTACAAAATAATTAGCCCCAAGGAATGAAGCACTGCTGCCCTTTAATTAGCCATGGTGTTACCTCTCCTCTTACCATGTAATAGCAGGCTGTCTGAGACTGAAAAAAGAAACAAAACAACACAACAACTTAATTTCATTTCCTTAAATATGGCATTTGTTGAAGGCAATCCAGAAACAAAGAATCCTAAGGTACAATTTGCAACAATAAAATTTTCCATTACTTCTATGATTTCATCATGAGAACAAGAAGGTGTCCTCCATGCCACCACTCTTTAAGCCTCCTCAATGTATTTTCTCCTTTTTAGAAGCTTTTTCAGGATGGTTTCCCATCTTCTTCCATGAGGAAAGACGTCTTTTTTTGTCAGACAGTTTAACAACACTAGCCTTTCTCTCTGTGACTGCCGAAAGTTATCTCCTGCAGATCATTTTATTAAAATTTCGTGGAGTTTCTCACAACACAGCTCAGCAACTTGGATAAGGACAGAAGTTCTTTAGTTTAAGGAGAGTAGATGTGCATACCATGAACAAGAAGCACAAGAAAGCACACCACAGCCAGTGAGGCAACTCCAAAACTTGCAAAGGACTCTTCAAATGAGTCTCACAGAGATGACATTTAGTGACCAATCCCATGCTGCAGAAAAAAGAGAAAAACTACAAAGCCTGGCCCCAGACTCTGCGATAAGGACGATTCTAAGGATATAAACAAGACTTGTCATCAAAGCATGTGATGGTAGCAAAAAGTTGGGAGGCTTCCCCTGCTGCAGGAAGAGTGCACAGTCTCCTCTCCTCCCCCTCATACCCCCTCCAGACCTTCCTCCTGGCATGCTCAGTCCCCAATTGCTGTTCATTTCTAAAGCTTTGGAGGAAGGCAAAAATTAAATTCATCTGACTAATTACACCATGAGAAGAAACACCCTTCCTGGACACAATGCAGTGCCTGGAGCAACCCTGAAACACCCAATCTGAGGACAGTCATTGTCTCCACCAAGTGAACAGGTATTAAAAACACATTTACAATGCTGGAAAACAACTCCTCTCCTCTCTTGAAGTGTGGGAACAAGCAGATCCACAAATTACAAGGCCAGAGGGATCCCTACATCTTCACTCCCGAAAATATCTCCAAGATGCTGAATTATAGATTGTAAAAAGATATCTTAAAAGACTCCACACACTCTCAAGTTCACCACCTTATCCAAAAACCTCTTCCTGCCTTACACTCTAAGCCAGAAAACTGCATCTCCCTTCAGGGTTAAATTTGCCTTTCACTGTTTGGCACCACATTACATTATGACATTGTCAGCAAAACTGCAGAGTCCCCACTACCAGGTACCATTTCCACATGGATGCAGAGACCTAGGTTACCCTCAAACCACATGTCTGTGCTATCCATACCTCTTGTTTTAGATCCCCTTTACCATTTCTGTAAACTGCCATGGGATCTTGTCATAAGAATCCCAAGGTTTGAACTCTCCAAGGAAGCAGCTTGGAGCTCCACCATCAGCCCTCACTAGAGTGGGAACGGCAATATTGACCAAGGCTATGGACATGCTGCCAGAGCCTCAACAAGAAGTTATGCTGTCACAAGCAGTACTACCTCAACTCCTGCTTGTCCCTCCATTCCTTTCCACCAGACCATACTACATACTTTTTCAATATTCCTGTGATCAGAGGATCTCAGAATATTTTACATTAAATAAGCTGCTTCTAGCACTTTTACTGAGCTTTGTTTGGGAAGCTGCTATAGCTATTAGTTAAACCAAACCCTTTGGAGTTAAGTCTCATTTTTCAATTTGACAATCACCTGTCAAATGCCATTTTCCTGTACCTCAGTTTCCCCTTCTACAAACGGAGAAACAACCATGTTCTTCAGTAGCAGCTTCAACAGAGAAGTATGAAATTCTCAGATATATGCACTGAGAACATGTATTTCTCAGGGAGAAAATACCTTCTTTCAAATTTAGTGAAAAATCCTAATTTATCCAGTATCAACAGTATCAAGGTGCTACCACCTCACACAGGAAAACTGACATTTCTCCATGGGAGAAGTCATACTTTCTCGCTGGGATTCAAGAAGGACCTTCGGGAGGTGTCATGGGCACAAGAGTATCTTACAGACTTCCTACATGGTTTTCCTCAGTGCTGAAAGTGGCTACAGGCATTATGGATTCCATGTCAATAAGTCTTTCTTTTCTGTTTCCTAATAAGTTATGGTAATTTTTGTTTTTGTGACTTTCTCTTTACCACCAAACAGTAGCTAGCCCCATCTCTAACTGGTATTATATATATATTAATGCATTTGTGCTCCTGGAAACCACAGAATGGAGCTCTTTGGGCAATCTGTTCTTCTTGCAAATCCCCAATGCACGCAGCTCTGACAGTCACAGAGATGTTACCACCTTGCCTGTGAAAAAAATCAGCTCCTGCAGGGACTGCTTTTTTCCTCAGAAATAAGAGTAAACAAGATAAACCTGTTAAATAAACAATGGCAGAGAACAGTACAAAGTACTTAATGTAAAAGAGTTTTACACTATCTGCTGTGTAATTATGAAGCTTATCGACTTTGTACAACCCCAGTAGTTTTAGACTAGCAACGTGAAATGCTCTCTAGGAAGTCCTAGTGTGGTCCAGCCCAAGATGAGCAGGACAGGACAGCCTCCCCAGCATCCCTGCTCCTAAGCATCATAGAAATAATTTGCAAAACCCAAGAGTAAATGAGTAAATGGGGGACAGAAGGAATCAGACTTTCCATTTTGCGAAAATTCAACTATTCTGAATATTTTTCCATACCAAAAATGGAACAAGAGCAAACATCTTGAGACTAATTTAAATTTTAAAAAAATAGAAAAGAAAAAACTCTCATTTTCAGCTGACTGTACTATCTGTTCCCTGACCTCTGGCTTTACACACCATAGTAATTCACAAGGTTGCAGAAAAGTCACTGAACAGACCAGATCCAGCCCCCCCACCTCTCTGTTCTGCTCTGCAAACGCTGGGCTCATTCACAGCTATTTCCCCTTATCTGGAATAAAGTTTTACAGAAATCGATACAAAAAGATGTTTCGAGACATTTCTCTCTTTTTTTTTTCTTGTGGGGGGAAAAANTCCAGTGAAAAGCAGCTCCGATTTCAACAACCCTTCCATCCCGCTTTCCCAGAGCCCCGAAAACTTCGCAGCCAGGGTCGAGGGCTCCCGAGCAAAACCCCCTCGACACCCACCGCGCTGCCGCCCCGAGGAGCTGCGGTAGGTGGCGGGGCCCGGCCTGCGGGGGCTGCGCCGCTCCCCGGGAGGGGGCGACACACCGGT